>LPNX010704503.1:321934-346934 GCA_001517045.1 Pseudotsuga menziesii
AATTTTGCAAAAACTGTAATATTTACAAATATTCAATAGAAATTATAATCAATACAATTACACATTCACAAATCACAATGCATATGTCAGTGAAAAACCTAACTGAAAGCCCCATAGGTGGAAAGGGATAGGTATCAATGCACTATTGAAACAAGGGAAAAACCTTCCTTCACCCCTGGAATTGGATGCCCATGAGAGGCATAAGAATTCCAACCAAAGTAGGATTATTTCTATTTGATTAGATTACATGGATGGGGTCCACAACCTATTATTATACGTTCCATTAATAAAAACCATTTATATTTTATATTATGCCACTTATAATGATGATGCCACTTAGATTGAATGTCATGGGTAGGAATATAAATAAAGGGTAACCTCCCCTATGTGAAATGAATCCTCTTGTGATGTTGTCTAACTTGATTTGAGAGTTTAAGAGCCAAACAATGTAACATGTAAATGTATATATAATAATACTAAAAATACATCACAACTAAAAGCAAACCAATGTAATATGTACATGTATATGGAAGAATAAAATAAATAAGAAATTGCAGAAAGAGAAAGATAAGGATGAAAAACAGGGGGGGCTATAATTCCATTAGTGTAGTGGGTTCTCATAGACTCATAAAATTTCTCATTAAATCATCAAAATCAAAATGTTCTATTACATAGATGTCAAAATCACATTTCTCATAAAGTCATCAAAATAAAAATATATTACATAGATGTCGGAACACCACTGTCAATTAAAAAATGGGGTAGATCAAGATGGAAAACCTTCTAATGCTCTTCACATGCAAAAATAACCCCTTTGAGAGCTCAATCCTCACTGAAAAGCGTGAATGAATGACAATAAAATTGTTTTTTTACAATTTTTTTGGGTTAGAAGTGTCCTATTTTAGGGACACAATGTCTTGATTTTGGGACATGTAGCATCAAATCAACAAATTCTCTCCTTGTTTTGGAATATCTTAGTGAATACCGAGATTTCCATAACTAGAAAATACCATAGTGTTGAAAAAATAGATGTATGTAGGAATTTTTAAAATATTTTGCAGCATATATCAGTCATAAGCATACATATCTACCTAAATAAGGATCAATGAAGGTAATACAATCACATAGATAAAACCAAATTACCCTAGGAACCCCTCTTGTGGTAGAAAACCTAGCCAAAACTTCTCTTGATAATCTTCAACAAAGTACAATACCTGGACAATATTTCTTAACTAATAACCTTGAACTTAGGGTGCTGAAACAATACCTCTGTTTCACCACTTACAAAATTCATTAAAAACTGATATCATACTTACAGTAATTGCCTGATAATGACCCCAAATTTAATTGTCACAACCTCTTACTGTAGCAGACTTATTACCTCTGTTTCAACACCTCTGTTACAATGCCTCTATTTCAACAACTCTGTTACAATACCTCTGTTACAAAAATTTGTTACAACGCCTCTATTTCAACAACTTTGTTACAAGACCTCTGTTACAACATCTGTTTCAGCAGCTCTGTTACGCCCTTTGTTTCAACAACTTTGTTATGCTATCTGTTTTAGTAGCTCTGTTATAATAATGGAACAATAGGAGTACTAGTCATATAACAACAAGAGAATACAAAGTATAAATCAACCTTATAGTAACAGGATACTTCACCATAATTGTGTGTCCAAATGGTGAGGGGAAGTCTCCTTTTATACTTGGCATTGGATTCCCTAAGATGTCCCCTAGGACCGCCTTATGCATCCCTCTAGGAATTCCCATAATTGCTTTTTCAAGTTTGCAAAGCTCCACTTACTGCTTCTATAAATATGAAGGATTCCCAAACTTGTTGTTATTTGCTCAAAATGTTTTGTCTCACTTGATTTTAATATGATCTCAGGCTATTATGAAGAGTTTTGTTCACTTTGGTTTAGATCGTATTATAAAGTGTTTCATGGCAGGGTGATCATGGACAGATGGCACAAGTGAGTAGGTATGATGAGGTAAACATCAATGTAATAGTTAACATTTGACTTTTTTTAATGCTCATGAGTTCAATATTTCAAGATGATATCATGCTTATTATATTGTTGCAAGGGGGTACTCATAATACACCTGCAACTTCTGGTCATGTAAATGTGAAAGTTATATATATATACAAATATTATTTTATATTAACAAAGGTCAAAATGCTGAAGCATTGGGAGATTACATCAAGTATTTTAAGTCTGAAAAAGGATTACACCATCCCACACTACTAGGTTTGTCTACTACATATTGTCAGTAATAATGATAAACAAGAAGAAAGTCTATGTTCCTACTAAATATATTTCATATTATACAAACAAACTATTTTAACAGTAAATAAAAAAATATAAAACATGATTATTTTCCTTGGCAAGTCCCAGATCCAGTGGCATCAACAAAGTTCTGTATGGATTCAACTACTTTCTAAATTTTGACTTCAAAGGCCATTCTTCCAACCTGAATCTCGACATGGGTTATCTTGTCTGAGAGTTCTTGTATGGCTTGAGATTGCTTCTGGTGGTAGGTTTCCTCAGCTATTTCTTGGTCCCTTTGAACCAATCTGACTTCGTGAAGATATTCTGCTACCTACTCCAAATTCTCCCTCATCTCACCTTTGAACCGACGTAGGTGGCACTTATGAATTTCAATTTCTTCTTTTTCCCTTCACAGTCGATGTCCCATGGAAACCAGGCCATGCTTTGAAAAACTATTTTGACTTTACTCACTGGTATCCATGTCCTTAGGCCGCCTCACGAAGAGCTGAATATCTTGGTATTGTGCACAATGCAGAGCAACAAGATCACGATGCCGATGAATAACAATGAGGCAATGCCTGATTTCCTTCCCAAATAATAGATGGATGCATGAAATTCAATGGCGACCTATCTCCTTAGTCAAATCACACACTTCCATAATGAGGGTAATATTTGGGGAATGGATTAAATCTTCGGACTCCTTCTTTTACACACGTTTCTCGTCATCACCATGTAATGAGAACCAAAACACAAGAATTTTCCTCAAATACTCAAGATTTGAAGTTAGACCCAGGCCATGACTCATTTTTTACACTCTTTCCCACCACCTCCTTTTCCCTTTGGACAATGTGCATTACCCTTGTTAGTAACGCCATTTGTCAATTATCAATGAGCGGTGCCACTTCCTTATCCTTTTGATCAATAAGTGGTGCAGCCCTGGCAATGCTTTGTCTCAATAGAAAAAGATTGGTGCTCGAGTTTTAAAAGGAAAAATATAAAATTCACGAAGCTTCTCGAAGATCATCTTTGAGGCACCCTCATCCCTACACTCCTAGACCACCTTGACTCAAGATCCATCCTTCTAGGATCTCCCTTCCACCTCACCCATGAGAATCTCAACCATTCCCATTCCCCCACAAATATAAGTAGTGGCTCACCCTCTATGGGTAAAGGGAGGAAGATTATGCTAGAACACCACAATTATGGCCAAATCTAGAAAAGGAGAGTGAGCATTAGGAAAACAAGTTGAAGCTTTAGAGGCAAGACCTTGCTTGAGAGGACACATCTCAACACTAAGGCATATCGGTTGTAATCTCTCTCTTATTTTATTATGCAATGAAAGTTTCTTTCCTATAAATCCTATTATGTATTAATGACTGTTTTTACTATCAAATTACTTAGTCATTGATATAGGATTGTAGATCACATTTGGTACTTTTTCCTTGTATGCTTTGTGATGTGCTATTGCAGGTGAACCTGTGGAGATATAGTATTCTAGAAGGATGGTACATTACACTGTATTGCAGGTGAAAGATTTATTCCAGGCATTCATCAATCCTAGGGAAACCACTGTTTATTGTTTTAACTCATTTGTTCTAGTTGTGAAGGATTTCAAGCTAGGAAAACAACTTTTGTCCGCATAAGGTGAGTATTTCCAGCAACAAATTTGGCAACCATACTAGGGAGTACTTTGAATTTTGAATATTTGGTAAGTTGAAATATCTATCTTCATTTTCAATTCATAGATCTATTTTTCAATTGATAAATCTGTAGATTTGATTTGAATTTGATTGATTTTCCTCTATACGCCTTTGGATATTCATATTTTTGGTTCATTGGGGTTTCTAGTGATTGTTTGGGTTCATTGTTTGGACTGTATCTTAATTTTATGTCACATTTTTTTATTTTTTCAAATCGCCATCTTGGCCACCGCACCTAGGTTGTATATTAAGTGCGGCGCCACTTCCTTTTCCCTGTTAGAAGAGAGCGGTGCCACCACTCTGTTTCTATGTGAAAGGTGCAGTGCTGGAACTACCAACGCTCTGGTGTGGACCTATAACAGGCGGTTCCACCTCTCTGTTACTATTGGAAAGAAGCGTTACACAAGTGGTAACACTCTGTTCAACATCTCCAAGAAGTGGTGCCAGTTATTCTTTTTAGCCCTGTCTTGTATTTGATTCTTAAATACTTGTTTTTAGCATTTGAGATCCATGCTTCAGATAGTTACATTTGTGGTTTTAACACTGGGATTTATTCTCGAAAAGAAAACTTAATCAATTCATGGGTATTTTCAAGAATTGTGATTGATGTTGGTCTTTAAATATTCACAGTTGGCTTTGACTAGAACTTGGTTTTGCTAGATCTCTAATTTATGTCTTTTATAACAGAAAAAGAAAAGAGTCATTTCAATTTTTCTTCATTTGTTATACATGATTTTTGTATGTTTTTTCCTTTCTTCAAAAAATTATGAAAAAATACATATAAAAGTTATTGTAGAATTTTGCGATTAGTTTATTCTCGCTTTAGTTGAAAAAATATGAACACTTTTGGATAAAAGTCACAATAATATTTTCTTGCATTTTGTTAGAGATCTCACTTATTTTTCAATTCACAAAAGAAGATTTTGTTTGTTTCAGTTAGGAACAAAACATATAATAAAGTTTGTTTTATTTTTGTATGGGATTTATTCTGTGTTTCAGAGAAATTGAACCCTCTCTCTCCCTTCCTTAAGTAGGGAATCTATGCAAAGCTAAAGTGAAAGGATTTACATGAGCATAAGTGCATGGTTTTACTTTTATGTACTCACCTCATGCATTCACCTAACTATTAAAGATAAAATTAAGCACTAGCTTAGGTTAAAATTTGTAGAAAAGTGTGATAGGTTAGAGACATGTTCCGACGTCTTTAAGTGTAGGAGTTGTCATTTTTTTCCTGCACTGCATCTCGGGGATCGTGTGGTTATTCCACGTACCACTGGTATATTAAACGACCTTTCACGTACCCTTGTGGTATATATAAAGGTAATTCACATACTCAATTGTATATCGGAGGGACCCTTTCGAACTATTGTGAATTAGACAACACTACTATGGAGTGGAGCTCCCACGTACCTTGTGTATGTCGGGAGACACCTTTAGGAATCCTGAGACCATCTGAGCATAGCCCTTTGGTCATCCTATCATTGCAATACACTGAGAAAAACACTTGGGGAGATTGATACACATGTTACATATAGGTAGTTGGGTATTCAGGAAAGGATACGATCCCAATCCTTCTTGTTGTGCTCTACTGTTGGACCCTATGGTATATAGAAAATTGCGAGAGTTTGAAAATATAGTGAGTTTCGAGACCTTTAATCCACTCCTCTCACATATTTTTCTTTCTAATTTAGTTTGAGTAGCACTTGTTGTCTGTACACTTAGAATTTTTTATAGAAGAGAGAGATAGTTTTGTTACATAGTTATGGCTTTGCCTTCTAGGACTACCAACCAAGAGACTCCTTCACCAAGCACGTCTTTTGTTTTCCCTCCATATGGGGATTTTGGTCCTCCTTTCATGGCTATGTTAAGCCTTCCTAGATTGACTATTGGATTACCTGTTTGGTTATTCTCTAGTCCAATTATCCTATGTACACCAATTTTTTTAGATACTAACCCTTCATCGTGGGAGCTTAAAGATGATTTTATCCCTCACCTTCTTCGATAGATGTGTCTTCTCCCTTTTATTCCTCTTCACTTGTTGAAATTTGTAGTACTAGTATTCAGTTGGATAAGAAGAATAAAAGGAAGATTAAGAAGAAGAAAAACAAACAAAAAACCAAGTCTCAACCAATTACTCCTCCTAGTGTAGAGAGTGTTGATATGCACACCCAAAAATCGGGGAAGCCCAAATTCCCTTGCAAGATTGGTAAGGGTGATCACATTATGAAATATTGTCATGGTATAGACCTGGTTTTATAAGAATGGTCTAAGGTTTCTCAGAAACTGATGTCATCAGCCTCTGGTCATCATACTGATGATACCCCCTCAACTAGTGACTTTGTGGTTAATATTCGGAAGGGTAAAGTAAAAAATCCTTGCTTGCTTTGTAAGGACATGCACTTTACTTACCTCTGTCCTCGCATGAATGAGGATTCTAAGTGGTTGGAATATATTACTATTCCTCAACAACGGCTTCCAACAAGTTATCGTAAGTTGGCCCTTGACCTATCATTGGTTGATAAAGTGGTCTATCTAGCTACATCCTCGATTGATCCCACTCTTTCTTTAAAGAGTGACGAACATGTTGTTCACTCCAATATTCCTTTGAAGAGTGAAGTTAAAATGGTTGAGTTGATGTCATCTCCACCCGATCCCATTATTTCATCAGAGAGTGTTAAGATTGAAGTACTCACTTTGAAAAATTATTCATCTTTTTCTTCTCTTCCAGTATAGAATGAACTAAAACATGCTGAAGTTTGTATGCTCCGTTCTGATTGTTCTTGACAAGAGGAAATTTTTTCTATTTCAACAGAACCCTCTTTAAGTACTGAGGTTGTTTCTTTTGATTGTAGTAATCTAACATAATCTCATCTTCATTAGAGTGTTCCATTAAATATATTTGTGCAAGTTACCGCTAGGCATATGCTTCACACTATTGTTGATAAAGGGGATTCTGTTAGTATTCTATCCTCAAATTCTTGTAAATATTTAGGTTCTCCTTAGCTTGTTCCAGCCACCGATCAGATACTAGATTTTAATCAAATACCTACTGCACCTTTAGGGATCCTTCCTTATTTACCTATTATATTAGGAGGGAAAACTGTCTGTATTGATGTTATGGTGGTCCAAGGTCCTTTAGATTTTAATATTCTCCTTGAACGTGATTATGTTTAAACCATGAAGGCTCTAGTGTACACACTCTTTAGAGTGATGCATTTCCCCCATGATGGGAAGGTTGTGACCATTGATAAACTTTCCTTTGTTACACCTGACCATCGCATGATTCCTAGTAATCATACTTCCCTGAATGTTTCTCATATTCTTGTGGTTCCTTCCCCTTCTTCTAGTTATATTCTTCCCATCATAGGTAAAATGAAGGGCATGGCTCCAGTCTATGGGCATCATACTGAAATTAAGCTGCTAACTCCTTATGTCAAATGGGGAAGCCTACCAACCTTTGGATATCATGTTGGATAAGAGATGTCTGTGAGCATAGTTCCATTTCTATGTCAAGCTCATTAAAGAATGAAACAGATGTCTGGGAGCATAGTTCCCATTCTGTGTCAAGCTCGTTAAAAAATGAAATAGATAACCTTGAGCATAGTTTACTTCTGGTTTCAAGCTCATTAAAAAATAAAACCGACCTTGAGCATAGTTTTATTCCCTTTCCAGCTCCTTAAAAAATGAAATGGGCCATAGCAAGCATAGTTATTTTCTGTTTCAAGCTTGTGTAAAAATGAAATAGGTCATTTTGAGCATACTTTCTTTTTAGTTTCGAGCTCGCTAAACCATGAAACATGAGATCTTGAGCATAGTTCATTATATGTTGCAATCTCTTTAAAAAATGAAGCATATACCCCGAACATCTCTTCAAGCTCGTTAAAAATAGTAAAATGGTGTTGAGATTACTTTTCATTTTTTTATGTTCTAGTTAAAACATGAAAATTGGTTTGAGCTTAGTTTATTACTTTTTCATTCTTTGGATTCAAACATGAAAAATGTTTCAAGTGCTTTTGATACCATGGTCGTGCTAGTTAAACCACAAGATAAAAGGTATCGAGTATACTTTTATTATTTTTCAGACTCGTTAAAATTGGTTTATGAAAAAAGAACCCTAATAGAGTCCTCTTTAATCCCTTTTCGGACTCTTAAAATGTGAAAATATTGTCGAGTGAACTTGTCTTATTCACATTTATAAAAGGACCCGAAGAGTCGTCTTCCTGGTGATAGTTTATCCCTTTTTCAGACTAGAGGGAACTACTTACGAAAAAGATATACTCCGACCAATCATGATTGGAAGAGTTCTCCTGGGAATCCTTTTACACTTTTTCGGGCCTCAGGGACTAAATTTATGACAAAGTCCATTTTGGAGTCTTCTTCGTCATTTCAGACTCTCTAAACATGAAACAACGAATGAGTTTGCTTTCATCAGACTCATAAAATCAAACGATGAAGGACCCTTTCTAGGAATGAACCCATCATTTCTTAGGTTCATGAAACATATGAGAATGAATTTATCCTATGATAAGCTGCAATGAGTGTTTGTTACCCCCTTTGAACTCGTAAAAATGAAAAGTGGCACTAATCAATCATGATGGCGAAAGTAAGGGAAGGGAACCATATTTATTTTGAAATAATGGCAGTTTATAGAAACCTTTGAACATGGCACTTGTCTGCATTTCATTCAGTTAATTGGGTATTGATCTTGCTTCCAAGTTGATCCATTTTCATGAGTCATGTCACTCCTTTGAGTCTTTAAAAGAAGGCAGCGTCCGTCATCGCATTATGTCTTGGTACCCTCCTGGTCAAGTCAATGTCGCCAAGTCTTCAGTCGTTCCACTTTATGTTCAAAAGGGAAATTATCTTGAGATTTTACATCTGCAATCAAAACATTATGTCAGTTACTATTGAGTCAGTCCCATGGCCACATCATACTCAAACTCCATTTTTTTTTTGAGTATTGTGTCGTCGATGTGGGATTCATCATGGCCCTCCTTCGACGATACTATTCCCGTTGAATTCAGCTCATCATCCAGGAATTAGTCTTAGAAACAAAAAATAAGTACCTTGATATCTGTATGCATCAACGACAAATCCTGTCGCTTTTGGCATAGGTTTACATCATTTACCTTTGATCGAAATATTCAACTGGGTGTTCAACATCAGATCATCTATTCACACTCGATAGTTTGTACTGGGGTACCTTGGGAATCATTTACGTCAATGGTGATATCCCTCGCACTTGTTAACGGTTCTCATCATTGACCGGTAATCAAGTGGTTTCTACCATGTTTGACATCAAGACACTGTAATCACATGGATAGAATCGTACTTTGTTGAAGAAGAGATGAAGACCCTGGGTATCTATTAAGTGCTCATTGCTTTCCCTAGGTTGTGATGGAGTATTTGTATGAGTCCTAGCATGGATCCACATTTTTATGGTCGTGGTTGCGCTCAAATTTACGTCCACATGACATATATCTACATTGTATTTCTGGTAGCTATGTCCAAGTTTGAGTCTTCTTCGCATCGATCTACGCTGTATTCTAGTATCATTGACTATTCACATCTTGCATGGATCTTCCTTGTATTGGTCTGCAGCCATGATGAGGAGTCATTTGGATATGAGTCAAATTATTGATGTATTGTATAAAAGTTGGGTTGATGAACATATTCGATTAGTGAATTATTGCCTCGAAGTGATAACCTGTTTGTACAAATATTTCACCTATCCTATTCCTCTAGCCTCATGCTTTGGGGGGCATTTTGTTACATGCGTTTCTCATCATCACCATGTAATGAGAACAAAATCAACATAATTTTCCTCAAATTCTCAAGATATGAAGTTAGACCCAGGCCAGGACTCATGTTTTTACACTTTGGTCCACCACCGCATTTTTCCTTTGGACAATGTGCATTACCCTTGTGAGTAACACCATTTGTAAATTAGCAATGAGCAGTGCCACCACCTTATCCCTTTGAGCAATAAGCGGTACATCCCTGGTAATGTTCTGTCTCAATAGAAAAAGAGTGGTGCTCAAGTTTTAAAAGGAAAAAGAGAATGTTCATAGAGCTTCTCGAAGATCAGCTTCATGGCACCCTAATCCCTACACTCCTGGACCACCTGGACTTGATATCCCTCCATCTACAATCTCCCTTCCACCTCACCCATGAGAATCTCAACCATTCCTATCCTCCCACAGCTATAAGTAGTGGCTCACCCCCCATGGGTAAAGGGAGGAATATTATGCTACAATGCCAAAATTATGGCCAAATCTAGCCATGGAGAGTGAGCATTAGGAAAACAAGTTGAAGCTTTGGAGGAAAGACCTTGCTTGAGAGGAGACATCTCAACACTAAGGAATATTGGTTGTAATATCTCTCTTTATTTTATTATGCAATGATTTTTTTTTCCCATAACTCCTATTGTGTATTAATCACTAGTTTTATTATCAAATTCCTTAGTCATTGATATAGGATTGTAGATCGTATTTGGTACTTTTACCTTGTATGCTTTGTGATGTGCTTATTGTAGGTGAACCTGTGGAGATCTAGTATTCTAGAAGGATGGTACATTACACTGTATTGCAGGTGAAATATTTATTCCAAGAATTCCTCAATCCTAGGGAAAGTACTGTTTATTGTTGTAACTCATTTGTTCTAGTTGTGAAGGATTTCAAACTAGGGAAACAAATCCTATTCGCAGAAGGTGAGTATTTCCAGCAACACCTTCGCTTCTTTCACCCAGAACACAATTGGTGTTATTGCGCTCGAACTAGATTGTTCCTTCTGAATGGAGGATGTTGTCGTAGAAAATATCCGGACTGGGACATCAATTCCGCATGCGAGCTCCTTCTCCATTGTCATTTCAAATCGTCAGACATCACCTTCGCATGCAGGATTATTCTCCCTGTTATTTTTTCTTAGATATTATTATCTTAGTTAGGATATTTATCTGAAAGAATAACAAGTACAAGAATATGCATAAGATAGAATAGATACACAAGACACAAATATTTTCACCGGGGAAACCATAAAGGAGAAAACTACGCAAACTTCCTCAGAATAGTACAGTCACAAAGATAGTCTTATAAGATAATCAAACCCAGTAATAAGAAGTCTCCAGTAGCTATCTATCTCTCGTCATTGTATCTCTCTCTCTCTCTCTCTCTCATGTGAACTTGAGTGAGTGTGAGGTGTGTATAAATGAGGGAGGGTGCCTCCATATTTATACTAATCAAGTGACTGACCTATTACCTGACTGGGGCTGACCTCTTACCCTAACAAGGCCGAATTCTCCTAAAGAGACTCCAAATACAAATTACATGATGTTAGACTAGGGACTATTTCCCCAACTTACAATAGAAGTTGTACCTCAAGGTCTATACACAATAAATACATCGTACAATGAGGAAAACACATCTCCAATGGGGGTACAATAATAATTAATGATAATATACATCAAAATATCTATTGAAGTTACAAATAAATAAACACTCCCTCTTAACTAGGAAGGTATCCTCTCTCTTCTACAGTCATCAACACATATGGTCCAGTCATCATCATAGAGTTATCGTCACAGAGTCATCATCATAGATGCTTCCATTATTATATTCTTATTGATCATCGAAAGGTACTATATGTCATCGGAAGTTTCTATAAAGCCAACCTTTTTTAATGCTGGGTGTAGGCCTAGTCCTCATCTAGGTCTTCATCACATATTCAAGCAAGCCATTGCATAGGAATAGTACATGACCTTCTTTACATTGCCACGACAATAACGTGTGTCTCCTATCTTTATCTTGTTGTATTGAGATCATCTCTTTTGTCCTACACAAAACAAAACAAAACAAACAGAGCACACATAGCACATCCTAGATGCAAACCATGTGCATTCTATCACCATAGTAGTATTCCAGGATATTTCATGTCATTAAGACAACCTGTAACATATACTATGCAATAATCACCTAGGAGCACACTCAGTACATTACGTTGCTCCATGGCCAACCCGTGTTCTACTAGTAAAGGAGAACCACCTAGGTGCACATCACATGCTTTGTGACCTTGTCATCTCCAACATGGGAGCACACAAACATATAGATATATATGTAAGGAATAATTACGACCAAAAAACCTGCTACACTAGGGTTTTACATTCCAGGTCAACCTCAAGGACTTATTACATCTGAAAAACATGATTCCAGGATATTTTACGTTCAAACAACCTTCAGTGTGTATTACATCCAAGTAACTTGCGTATCTTTCTAGGTATCTTTTTACACTCAAAAAACCCACAGGAATTATTACATCCGAATAAGCTGTGTACCATGCCAGGGCTCGTATTTACATTCGGATAACCTATCTCAGGATTGATTACATATGATTAACCTATGTATCACACCAGGATTCGTATCTACACTCATACAACCTACATGACTGATTACATCCCAACAACCTGCTACACCAATATCTTTTCCACTTGAATAACCTGTCTCATTTCCCATGTGAGATATTATGCATTTGAGTCTTCTGGTCTCTTTCTATTTCTAGCATAGAACCATATCAGGACTTATTACATCCAAGGATAGCTTATGAGCTTCGCCATGAATTATTACATCCAAGGACAACCTACAAGACTGATTACGTCTAAGCAAACTATGAACTTCTCTAGGATTTTACTCTGAGACAACCTATCTCTCCAACTATGCTAGAACTCATCATTCCCCCTATCGAGGGATCTCATTCCAGATCACACAAAGTATTTCTATAAAGTACTCAAACTTCAATCTGGCTAGAGGACTTGTCAACACATCAACTATTTGCTTGTTCGTTTCCACATACTGGAGATTCACTGCTCCTCTCTGCACCATATCCCTGATATAGTGTAACTTAATCTCTATGTGCTTCGACTTGTCATAGAACACATGGTTCTTCGACAAATTCATGAAACTTTGATTTTTGCAGAAGATACAAGTCACATATAACTAGAGATAACACAAATCATACAATATCTTCCTCAACCACACTGCCTCACGACTAGCTGAGCAAATGACAACATACTATGCCTCAACTATTCTCAGCTCGACACATGATTGATTCCTACAAAACTAGGAGACCATGTTAGATCATAAACTAAGGCAACAACCCAAAGTTCTCTTCCTATTAGAGGCACTACCTTCCCAATCCAAATCAACATAAGTGTGTAGGTTCATCTTCTAATTCGCATCATACTTGAACCCATAATCCACTGTATGATTGAGGTACCTCAATACATGCTTTGCAACTATCAGGTGAACATGTCTTGGATCTGTGAGGAACTAGCTCATGGTTTTCACAAAAAAACATATGTTGGGTCTTGTATTCATTTGATACATCAATAAGTCAATCATCTGATGATACATTGTAGCATCAACTGACTCAGATGAATCATCACACATAAGCTTCAAGTTTTATGCCATAGGTGTGGCTATCGCCTTGCAGTACAACATTCCAAATCTCTTTAGAATATCCATTGTATATTTTCCTTGAATAAGTAAAATACCATTTGCATTCTGCCACACATACATTCCTAAGAGGTAGTATATCATACCTAGGTATTTCATCTGAAACTCTGTAGCAAGCCTCCTCCTTGCATCTTTAATGAGTTCATCCTCGCCTGTTAGAAAAAAGTCATCGACATATAGAAGGAGCATGACTGGTCTTCCACCTTCAACCTTGAAGTAAAGTTTGGAATCCACTAACACTTGGTAAATCCTTGTCTCATTAGGAAGCTATCCATCTTGCCATACCATGTCCTTGGTGCTTGTTTCAGACCATACAAGGCCTTCTTCAATTTGCACACATGAGTCTTCCTGTCATGCGTATTGAATCTCAGTGGTTGTTCCATGTACACTTCCTCCTCGACTACACAATTTAAGAATGCAATATTGACATCCATTTGGTGTATATTCCATTTCATAAATGAACCTAATGAAAGTATGGTCCTAATGGAAGTGTACCTTGCCACGGGTGAAAATGTCTCTTTGTAGTCTATGCCTTTTTCTGTGAGAAGCCTCGTGCTATGAATATAGCCTTGTATTTCTCGATGTTTCCATCGAAAACATGCTTGATATTGTATATCCACTTCAAAGTCACAACAAACTTCATGATCGACAGATACTCCTCGATCATTGCATCCTTCCATTCTTTCTTTTCTGAAGCCTCTTCATAGGTGGAAGGTTCCTTGTCAATGATGTCACACATCAGGGCCACATAGCTGTATAAGGCTTTGGTATTTTCCTTCCTTTATGCATTCATTCTAGAGTGTCATACCTTTTCACTTCTGGTATAAGTTCCCATGCCCATGAAGGTTTCCTCTTGTGGGAGTTCTTCTCGAGAAGTGTCTCTACCAGCTCTTGTGGTTCTGCCATGCCATGATATTCATGGTATTCTGGAACTGCTTCTCCAATTTCCATGCCTCAAACTCTCATTTCTTCAGGTTCCATGACCTATTGAATAGGTATCCTCCTGGATCTGAAGTATGCTGAGTCTTCATCAAAGGTTACATCTTTGCTGATGTCAATATTCTTGAATCCTGGGAAGTATATTCAGTAGGATTTTGATGTATAACTGTATCCTACAAATATTCCCTTCCTCCTAGAAGGATCGAGCTTGGTCCTCTTCTCCTTTGGGATATGTATGTACACCAAGAAGCCAAATATTCTAAGATGTCTGAATTTTGGTTTCTCTCATGAGAAATCCTATTTCATAGTTTTGTTGCTAAGCACTAGATGAGGAGTATAGTTCTATACATGCACAACTTTCCTTTCTACTTCCACCCAAAGGTTCAAGGGAAGATCCTGGTCATGTAGCATTGCTTTCGTTGCTTACATTATGGTTTAGTTATTTCATTCTACAACCCCATTATGCTGAGGATTATATGGAGTTATCAAATCCCTCTTAATCCCAGACACTCTGCAGAGTTCCTTGAATTCTTCCAAGGTGAATTTTTTCCCTTGTCTAAGCACAAAGTATTGATATTCCTTTCAGTTTGGTTCTAGACCAAGGTTTTATATTCCTTGAACTTACTGAATACTTCATTTTTCCCTTTGAATAAATATATCCAAGTCTTACGTGATAAATCATCTATAAAGGAAACATAGTACACATACCTGCTTAATGAGATAGAAGACATGGGTTCACATACATCCGAGTGTACTATCTCCAATATTCCTTTAGCCTTGATTTTAGTGTTGGGAAATGTATTATTTGCATTATTTCCTTGTTCAAATCATTTTCAAATGTCTTCATGCTTTTCTTGTATCTCTAGAAGTTTGGAGACTTCTTTGCTTGCCATCAATAGTGCTTTGCAGTGCACATGTGCAAGCCTTCAGTGCCATAGTTCTCTTGTTTCTATTGACTCATGAACCAATGCCTATTCAGGCTGTCCTTTTAGTTTTTACAACCCACTGTATTCTTATCCAATCATTGTTGCATCATCTATTGTCTTTCCTTTTGGCCACATTAGAACTTGGACATCGACAAATGCAACTCTCATTCCCTTTGAATATAGTGCAAATATGTATATACAATTATTCTTCAATCCTGAAACATATATCACATCCTTCATATTTAAGGATTTCTCAGAGTCTAGCTTGTATGAAGCTACTCCACTCCCTTTTATGGGGTATTGATAACCATCCCCAATTTTCACCTTGTGAGGTGACTCATGACCAGACATATTAATGAATGATTCTTTGTATCCCTTCATGTGTCTGGATGCCCCACTATCCACAAGCCAATCATTGCTTCCATGTGAGATATTGCTAGTAAGTGATGATATTAGCACATACTCTTCATATGAATCATACTTCTCTCTTAAGAATATTTTGTTTGTTGGTTCATTGTCTTCGGAAACATGAGCATGGTGTCTATTTTTTCTTATAGGATAGTATCTTGCAAAGTGTCTATTTTCATCACAAGTATATCATTGAACATTGGAAGGATATTTCTTGATGTTATTTTGTTTCTTGTCCTTATTCATGTTGTGATGATAGTTCTCCTTCTTCTTTTAGTTCCTCATGGTGTGAACTATGAGAGATTGATCTTCAGTTTCTACCATCTTCTCTTCTCTTTTTATGAGTCGAGCTTCTTCTTGTGTTCGTTCTTCTTGGAGTCGGTTGAAAGAGCTCATCTTCCTTCTTGCACATATTCCTTGAATGAATGAGTCCCATGATATAGGGATACCATTCAAGGTAGTCATCACAATTTTAGCTTCTTAGACATTCTCTTCAACTGCTTCAAGTTGTTCTTTTATTTGAGCAACCCTTGAAGTAAGACTGTATAGTATTTGAGTTCTGTATCTTCGTATTCTTCAACCGGTTCCTCAAACATATTTGTCAAAGCATCATATACTTCCTTCAGTGTCTTGAAGGAAGAAACATGAGGGATGAGGTGATCCTTAATAGAATCTGCAATGATTAGCTTGGCCTTAGCCAAGTTCTTCTTATGAGTAGCCTTAGGCTCATCTCCTTCTGGTTCTAGAACTTTTCCAGTGATGTACTGATCCAAATCATTCTCTTCAAGTATCAGGGAGATTATGTACTTCCATGCTAAGAAGTTATTAGCCCCTCCAATCTTGTCCTCAAGCTGAGTATGGTGAATCATCTTTTCAAATGAGAACCTCAAATGGAAATATCAAAGATTTAGATCTTACTAATTTTAGGTGTCCAACCTGGTTCCGAAGCTAGCCGACCTAAGGTTTGTTAGAGAAATCCAAATTCTACAAAATTGGAGTTTGGAAATTATGTTTGGATAGAAATATGTACCTCCTTTAGGTGATTTGCTCAACATGGTCCTTTCCTGAAGACTGAGGTGGGAAGACTCATAAAATCTATGCCCTAGTTTTTCTCGGCACTAGTGATAGGGTAAAAATTGAAACTTCTTCAAATCAAAAAATGCTTCCAGCAAAAGATGCGCCCTGCTAAGGTGATTTAGCCTATCCCTATTTTCTTGATGATCTGTGGAGAGAAGACCTTGAACCAGGTAGCCCTAGTTTTCACTGCTACACAATTCCTTATTTTAGAGAGGCTCTGATACCATGTTAGTTTTTCTTATATCTTATTAGCTTAGTTAGGATCTTTATTTGAAATAATAACAAGTACAACAATATGCATAAGATAAAACAGGTACACAAGAAACAAATATTTTCACTGGGGAAACCATAAAGGAGAAAACCCCACAAACTTCCTCAGAATAGTATAGTCACAAAGACGGTATCATAAGATGATCAAACCTAGTAATAAGATTTCTCTAGCAGGCATCTATCTCTCCTCCTTCTCTCTCTCTCTCATGAAAACTTGAGTGAGTGTGAGGTGTGTATCAATGAGGGAGGGAGCCTCCCTATTTATACTAATCAAGTTACTGACCTATAACTTGACTTAGGACAAAATATTACCCTAATAGGGCTGTCTTCTCCTAGAGAGACTCCAAATACACATTACATGATGTTACACTAGGGACTATTTCCCCAACTTACGACAGAGGTTGTACCTCAAGGTCTATACACAATAAAGACATCCCGCAAGGAGGAAAATGCATCTCCGATGGGGGTTAAAAAACATACAATGCCAATATACATCAGAATATCTTCCATAGTTACAAATACATCATCACTCCCTTGCTTGCTCCTTCCTTAAGCCCTCCTGTCCTTCCACCTCTCCGCTTAGGAACACCACATGCTAATGGAATTTAATAGCTATGTTCTGGATTCTAAGAATGTTTTGTTTTAGGTGGATGTCCGTTGGGATGGAAATCCTTATCATAAAACCAATGAGACTTTGTGAATCCTTGATTACCATAGCTTGCGATATTCCTTTTCTCTTGAGTTATCGTAGTCCTTGGAGGAGCGCCTGAGCTTGACTGTCATATTAACAATAAAGTTTTTCTTCATTAATCACATTTATTAGACATGGTTCAGTTTTTACTTTTCAATATGAATGTGTCTTGCTTCTTGAATTGTGGAAGCCTAACCATGGGAAGTCACCAATGGTGTCACATCAGGTAAATTTTAGTGTAATAGTACCTAATAGCATCAATGTAATAGTAACCACAATTCATGATTATATTATAGTTGTTAACATTTGACCCCTTTTATGCTTATGAGCTCAATATTTCAAGGTGATATAATTATTATTGTATTGTGGCAGGGGGGTACTCAGAACATGCCTAAAGCTTCTGGTAAGGTAAATGTGGCTTTCATGTTAACACTAAAGTTTTTCTTCACTAATCATGTTTATTAGACATGGTTCAATTTTTACTTTTCAATATGAATATGTATTGCTTCTTGTATTGTGGAAGTCTAATAGAAGGAAGTCACCAATGGTGTCGCATTAGTTAAATGATAGCATAATAGTACCTAAACATGATTCAAGTAATTATTTTTTTATTATATGGATGTTATTTTTTTGACGTAAATTTTTGCAATAATAAAAATAAATTAAGTACTTTTATTGTTTAATGTTTGTAGAGAACACCACATCAGGATGATGAGATGGTCACTGAGGTAGAAATATTTTATTCAACTGGCCCAATGGAAACTGTGAAGAAGACTTTGAGAAATTCCAATCAAGAACTTGGTAGACTGATTGTAATCGGACCCAAGACTAAAGAAATCAAAGCAAGAATTGATGACTTGAGAAAAAAAATAGAACATTACAAGGTAAGTGGCATCTTTGAAATATTTTATGAATTATGAAATATATTCATTTATGTTATTTCAGTTCTCTATTTATGATATGATCTAATTAATTAAAGTTTTCTTTTTGTACGACTTTTGGAGATAACACCCGTGCATCGAGTGTAGGATGTAGTGGTCGGTATTGGTAGTAGAGACGGTTCAACATATCACCAATATACCATACCAATGAGGCTATTTGAATCTCCTCACCAATAATTCCCTTTAGATTCTACGACCTCACTGGATGTTGGAAATCAATAGGGCCCTTCACCCACTGCTACTTCATAGGATGTTAGAGAGGACAATAGCATCAAATCTGAAAGGTGCTATCCTGGAGAAATACATGTGGTTAGCAGGGGATCATTTATTGTTACCTTCATGGTTGACCATGATTGTGTTCCAATCAAGATACCGAATATTGCAGGTATTATCTAATTAATTCAATTTTTTCATGTAATTCAAAGCCACATAACTCAAATTAGTTTTAATTAATGATCATATTTTTTTTCAGTATATAATGTTTTTTATAAGAACCCGCATGAAAAGTTGTTGGAGATTTTTAGGCCCACCATTCGTACACTGTGGAATTCCCAAAATTAAAAATTGAAATATGATCCGATGAACCACACGGTCATCTTGTTTGGTGATACCTTCAACAAAAAATGTGTCACCGCAACAACTGGCTTAAATTTGAAATATGTTAGGGAAAATTATAGGGATAATTCGTAAATTAACCCTAAGTATGAACATTCTCTGATGGTCCCAGGTAAGGGGTGGAAGGCGCTCATGGATGAGGCAAAGGAGATTTCATTGAGAAAATAAGGAAAGACTCATCCACTCGGTTCAAGAAGGTATGACACATATCATATTTTTAATGAAAAATGTTCGATTTTTTTTTTAAAACTTTTAAATATATTTAAGTTATGATATATAAAATATTTGAAACCTTTCATAGGCTCACCGACACCTCTAAAGTAACAAAGGAAGGAGTAGAAAAATATGGGCAACACAAACTAGGCTAGGGTGGATATCATAAACTAAGAGCACAAATTGTAAGAATCAAATGAACATTATTTCACAACAGAATTTCAACGCAAAATCCAACACCTTGCATGTCTGAAATTCGACACTTCTCTGTCGCATCTTCGACACATGCACTTTTTTTTGCCATCGGTGGCATAACGTTGAATATTCAACATGCTACCAAAGTGGGCTGAATATTTGACACACCATGGTGTCGCCTATTTGACAAATTTCTGTTTCAAAGTGTCACTCAAAACTTGCACAAACCATTGAAAATCCGATGCCTATCGACAATTGAAGGGTTGGCCTTCCAACGGGCAGAAGTGTCGGAGTCATGGCAATGTCGTTGGTTTTTTTATCCAAAAAGCGTCGAAAATCTGACTCCTACCGACACTTGAAGCGTTGGTTGTTCGACCGGCTGAAGTGTCGGATTCATGACAACGTCGTCGGATTTTTCCTGAAAGCGTTGAATATTTGACGGGAAAGGTGTTAGAAGTTTAATAAAAAGCATCGATTGAGCATCGCCTGAAGGTGTCAGATCTTTGACATGAGCATCAGAATACCATCAGAAAAGCGACACCTGGTGGTAGATTTAACAAATTTTTTTTTGAAAGGTTTCCATTCAGGAAGCAGTGTAGTGTAGTTCACTTAAACATGTAGTAACAATGGTAACATTTGAATATCTTGAACACATGAATCGTTTGTGATATTTTACAAGAAAATGGGAAATTTCAAGATGTTTTACTTGTACCTTATCTGTCTGAAAAATATGATTTCCATCTATCAAATGACACACTCAGGCCATGGTAAGCAAGTTATCTTCACCAAATACTCAATAATTATTTCAGATTCAATTGATGGTTCAAAGATTTCACTTGGAAAAGTTGATCACAAAAATAAATTGTATGTTTTTTTAGAGTTTTTGCTTAAAACTCCTACTTTATCTTTGTTAATGCATTCTATTGATGTTAGTAAGTTATGGCATGATATGTTTGGGCATATTAACTTATGTTAATTGCATTAATTAATCAAACAAGACATGATAGTGGGGTTGCCACCTATATCCTTCTTGGATGGAGTTAGTCCAATATATACTCTTGGTAGGTACCTTGAAGAGAGATTTGAGAAAGGAAAGGCTAAAGAGAGCCACATCACTTCTTGAGTTTGTGCCCGGTGACATTACTGGTCCCTTTCCTCACCTATCTATGAATACATGAATATACGTACTAACCAGGCCTAAAAATTCAAATCTATTATGCCTATCAAATGGAAATTTAATGACGGTCTTGGATTTTTCAAGCCTGTCACATTACGTTTACTTTAAATTCATGACTGTCAACTAAATTAATTGGGTAAGAAGTAAGTGCTACTATAGACTTTGGTATTTTAAAGCTAGCAAGTATCCAACAAGTTATTAAAAGAGCTAGCAAAGTATCTAGCAAGTTATTAAAGGCCTACCCATTGTTTATAAGAGAGAAACCACAACAAAATTCATGGAAAAAATGATATCCCCGACCAATAACCCATCGGCAGAATCATAGCCCCTGGACAAGAATCAAACCAACATCCTTAATAATAATCCTGTGAATTGTAGTGCTCACGATGACAAAAAAATGGCATGCTGCAAGTAGCCTGCAACTATAAAATGGCATTCTAGGTGTTTTTACTTATTTCCCTACTGTAACTTAAAATAAATGGCATTCTCGGTGTTTTTACCCCTTTCCCTGGTTAATAAATTTAAAATAAATCACTGTAAAATCAAATTTAAATTGCAAACCCCAACCTAGGTGTTTTTACCCCTTTCCCTAGTTAATAAATTTAAAATAAATCAGTGTAGAATTGAATTTGAATTGCAAACCCCAACCCAGCCCATATTCTTAGTGGTTTTTATTTTCCCTTTCCATGATTATTAAAATTAAAAAAACAAAACACAAGTACAAAATCGAATTGAAAAATTGCAAAACCCAACCCAACCCAGCTTTTACACCATGAAAATATGCAAAATGTTCAAATTTGAAGCAAAAACAAAGTGAGAAATGGCACGCACTTGGTTACCCAGGCTGACCACCACATAAGGATCAGAGATATTCATAAAATATGAAGCAACTAGATTGGTTCCCTTATTATGACCACTTTCAGGAGCCCTATATACTGTTCCATTTCTGTACACAGAAATAGAAGAACAATGTTCATATACATAAATACCTTCATCCTTAGACAACATCATACATAAAGAAAACAGAAACTCAGAGAAATTCTAACCTGAACAAGAACGTTGTAACTTGAGATCTATGGTTCGAATGAAGAGAACCACACAATATACAAGTTTTCTTTTATAAACCCATTGTATCTGAACGAACACCACATCGAGGTAAAGTAAACCCCGTTGATATCGATAAACATGTAGATATAAATGAATCCTTCTAGAGAAAGTTCATGGAGATGCGGCGTCAATCTTACTGGATGGGATTGGGTCACTCCAATGTAATGCATAACCAGTAAAGGCTACAATTGAGAGCCTGCATCTATAACCATTATTAATATTTATGATAGGAGATGTAAACTAGTAAACGTCAAATCTACAGATTGAATTTTTATATGCCTGTCATCTATGACGTTTTAATTTTTTAAAGAGAATGTTCTACAGGTCGTCAATTTCCAGGCCTGGTACTAACCTTCATTGATTACATCTCTATATACACAAGGGTCTACTTCTTAAAACACAAAGCTGATGTGTTTTCTTGTCTTCGATATTTTAAAGCTCCTGCAGAGAGAAAATCTGGTAAGGGGATCAATATCCTTCACACAGATAATGGTGGAGATTATTCTAATAAATATGTAAAAACTCTATATCCTTTTCATTTATAGTTCTTTACCTGACAACTCTTACGACATATCAGTATGGTATTCTTCTATATATATTTTTCATTCTAGAGCATACACTCTCCTGGCGATCATTGGATTTTATGCATCAAAATAATCTAATTAGTGTTTTAGATATGATAGATTTTCACTCAACATGTCCAAATGAGTGATGATATAGAATCATTTCTAAAAACAAATAAATAAAATGCATGCTCAATTCCAAGTCAACCGAAGGACTAAAATGTAAAATATAAGTAGTTTGTGGATGCCCAATGGAGATATAAATCACTTGAGAAGAACTCAGGACATCATAAAGAACTCAGGACATCATAAAGATAAGGGTCGGAGAGAAGTTTTATTATTTACAAAAAACTTCATAAATGCAATAAAGGATACCAAGGAGTGTTATGAAATGGTGAAAATAAGAGTCTTAGATGGCATAAAGTCCAATAATGTTGAAAAATGTGACACTATGAAGGAAGTATTAGTATAATTGAGTAGAATGCTAGAAGGATATGTTGGGATTACACATGAGATTCCAAGTAGTTTTCCTCCAAAGAGGAAGATTGGGAACAAGATAAACATAATTAATTCATCCATGTATGTACATGCTTCAGTAATTACTCTTCTTCATATTACTCCATTTATCCTTCAAATTAAATGGCATACACAACTTGTCAAGTATTGGTTTCCCATGTTCCAATATCCATTTCCATGGGATTACATTGGTAATCTCATTGGAAATATGATCTGCATACTTTTCTTTCTAAAGAAAAACTTCCCTCAAAATGAGCCAGTTGGATTCTATAGCATATTACTGAGTTTTTTGCTAAGTTGGAAGGGCTGGTTTTAAGAACGTACATAGAAATCAAAATTTTCACCTAGTGAAGTGAACAATTATTCACTTACACAAATAATATTACCAAAAGACTTGGAATATTAAATAAGCCATAATAATATATAAATTGATGATATAATAGATATGATTATAGATTACAAAGTGAGTGCCGTATATATATAAATTGGAAAGGCACTTTGGATACTATCCATGAAAGGATGCGTCATTTCAGGATTGTTTACTAATAACTATTTTTTAATTATTAATTATTAATATCAATATGTATTAATATTAATAATTCATATATATATATTGTTTGTTGTTATTATTTAAGTTTGTTACATTGCCACTCCCTTAGAAAGGCTTTGTCCTCAAAGCCTTATAATGTTTCTGCATCATTTTTGTGGTGTCACAGCTGACGAGACATGTCGATATGAACTACTAAGAGTTGAGCACAACTTTCGATATGTGGATGAATCAATCCATCCCAAATTGATTTGTTGTGGACTGTTTGCATTCCATACTGATCTATCGTTAGGATATTTGATCACATTGGTACCGCTATATTTCGACATTTCCCACTTTTTAGAATATCTGTTTTTATGGTTGGGGTGTCGATATGGAATTTTCACAATGTCATTTTCTTTTACGAGTGTCATTTTTTTAGCATTGATCTAAGTAGAAAGTTGTGTTTTCGTCTCTTGAGGTTTTAAGGTTTCGTTCTGTATCTCTTCCAACTTGTTTTCTAACTGCATGTTATCATTTTGAAACTTCTTAATCACTTTTGCATGTGATTTTCTGTCATCTTCAGACTTCTTAAGTTGTTCCTTAAGATCTTCATTATGCCTTCTGATACAACGATTTTCTTCCTGTTTGTCTAGAAGTTTTCCTTCAATGTCTTCTATAGATTGTTTTGTCTTTCGACTACTTTTCAACTTCTTAATTTTTGTGACTAGTGTCTTGTTATGATTACCTAATCTGAAAATTTCTTCGGAATGGATTGATAAAACCTTGTTGATGTTTGTCAATTCTAACTTATGTGTCTTCTTACTGTCGTCATACTATTGCTGGAGTTTTTCTTTTTGCTGTTTATGATCACGTAACTTTGCTCCTTGATTTTCTAACCTCATCCGGACTCGCACCAATTCAGCATCTTTTTCCATGATGAGTTTGTTTATATGCTTTATTTCTTCTTCTAATTCATTATCGCATCCATATGGTGATTTGTTGTCATTTTTTGAATTTTTGATTTGGTCTTCTAGGTTTTGATTATGAATTTTTAAACATGATATTTCTTTATCCTGATCAGATAAAATTTTCTTGTTATCTCTTATGTTTCGTTCTAGCTGTCAATTATGATTCCATAAGCGGTGATTCTCATCGTCTTTCCACTCTTTCAACCACTTTTTCGTCTCAACCTCAGCTTGTAGACTTTTATTGATCACCTTGTATTGTTCTAACTTGTCCACTGTTGTTTGTAGCTGTGCCTTCATTTCCGAATATGTAGTAGCCATTGTTTGTGACTATGTTTCTACTTCACTTTTGTCTTCGTTTCTTCTAGAAGGGTAGATACAAAAGCTTTA
>LPNX010704503.1:351934-373532 GCA_001517045.1 Pseudotsuga menziesii
CATCACTGTCACCATCATCAGTTATGCTCATCGTGTCATCATTGGTATAACTTTCATCGGCATTGTTTGCTACATCATTGGATTCAATTGTTTCTTGGAGTACATATTCTACTGGATCATCATCATAATCTAACTCATGTTGATCCTGCTCTACATCATCGTATCCTTCTTCCATAGAACCCTCTTTATTAGCACCTTCTAGGTTATACTTTACCGGCCTTCCCCTTGGATCGTGTCTCACAACAAATGACCAGCCCACTTTACCTGGAACCTTTGAGTAAAATACTTGTTCATATTGGCTTGGAAGAACATAGGGCTTTGTTCTTAGCTCAAACCACCTTGTGTTTACCATGGTAAATCCATTATCATGTTCAATAATAGTTCTATCAGGATCACGTTGATTCAATTGTAACCTATACCATTTGACAATGAAGAGAAATACCTTAAAGGATTTAAAGTCACACTGTATAATATCTTCCAAATGCCCATAGTATCGATTTTCTGAGACTTCTGGATATCTGTCAGTTCTAGATGAAACATTGGTAACCTCAAAGACAACTAATATCCTAGAATTTGTTGTTTTCTTTGTTTTATCCAATTTTTTGATCCGATATCTACCTCCATTGCAGACCATAGCCTTATGGTGTTTTACTTGTAATAAGAAATACACGAAAATATTACACAACCATTCAGTCCTTATGCAACAATACATGGAAAAGAAGAGCATGTACGTCAAAATTTAATTTGCAAAATAAAAGATTTAGAGGGATTGATTAATTATATGCTTGACATTTTATCTTTTACACCATATGCCAAATCGATTTCCCTTTCTATTAGATTTCTATCTCCATTGCGTTGTGCTGCTTTTACCAATGAAGACACACCTTCCCATGATATTCCATGACCTGATTGTTTGCATCGTTCAATCCATACCTTCATCCAGTCAAGATTATTTGCGATGTATAAATTAATTGCATCCCATTCTCGACCAACTGTTTAATGACAATAACCATTAAAATGAAAGAAAGGTGTAAATCTCCTGAACAAAGTATATGCTCTTAATTGAAGCAATTATGACTAGAAAATACAATTAGAATATGAACGATATAATAAACATCCACTAGCTAATAATTACCTTTCATATTCCTCAATCTACCTTTCCCCTTTAGTTGCTCCCCTTCAAATTATTTATTGGAGTTTGGATCACAAATGTGATGTAAATTGAGCTTTGACACTAAAATAGGAAGATATTCACTAACATACAACAAGTTTTGGTATACCGCATATCCTTCCATCATAGAACCCTCCACATGTGCTCGTTGTCTCACCAAACCCTTCATAAATTTCAAGTTCCTCTCAACCATCCACATGGACCTTGAGTGCACAGGTCCACACAACTCAATCTCCTCAACTTGGTGTATGAGGTAGTGTTCCCGTGCATTGAAAAATTCCGATGGTAGATGCTTCTACATTTCACACATGAGACAAGGAATTTCTCTCCTCCAATACTTTATGTCTTCTTTATGGATTTATTTAGATGTCAACCATATACAAGTGATGCAAACCAATAATGATATTTAACAAAAATAAACATTAAATTACAATATATGCGGAAATAGTGCACAAAAAAATAAATAAATTATATGGAGAATTAAAGAAACACTAAGCACATGCAAGTAATCGCTATTTACCTCATGTATTTACCAAGATTATATATAACTTGTTTGAAATTGTTGTCGAAGTTGTCCGGGAGAGAGAGAGGTAGAACATACTGTATCAATATACAAACCACGCCATTTATTAAACACAGAGTATAGAAATAAGAAAAAAAAATATACGCAGTAAAATGACAAAAAAAAATTATATGGACATAACAATAATAATTACCTTGATGAAGACATGCCAATCATGTGTTTTGACCCCCACAAAATCACCTTTTTTGGTTATGATATTCTTAAAGTTCGCACAAAATCCAGTGGGAAATTTAATTTTCTGCATTACTTCTTTGACAACATTGCTTTGTTGCTCCGTAAACATCCATGGAATTGAGTTTATATTAACTTGTTCTCCGTTGGTATGAAATTGGATGGCGTATTTCATTGCATGGTTGCTTTCTTGAATGTATTTGCAAGCTTTCACAACTTTATCTTTCTCCCTCCTTAGCTCTAGTAGTCGCCATAAGGTTTCAGTAACATTCTTTCCAATATGCATTGTATCAAACAAATGAGCAATTTGTAGGTGCTCATAGTAGGGCAACCTGTTGAACTGAATAGAATAACTTTTCATTCCTCGTGGAAGCCCATTAATGCCTTCATGATCATGATGGACATCATGAATATTAGTTTATAAATAAATTACATCATATATCAAATATGGCCACTACAGTAAACAACTCACAATAAAAAATAAAATACATAACAATTCATATACGATGATCCATACGTACCATGATGACGATTTCTATTGTATTGCATCTTCCAAAGGTGAGGTGTCATTCTCCGTGGTTTTAATGCAGTCTCCTGCTTCCCATTGAAAAGATTTTTTTCAGTTGTTCTATACTTATGATTCTTAGAGAGGAAATTCCTATGCTCATCAAACACCTCCTTTCTGAAGCTTTTTGTACGACGATATTTTATCTTAGGACCACAAACTTGACATGCAAATTTACCCTTTGTCTGAAGACCTAAAATATTTATATATGGAATATCTATGTCAAATATATTCATATATAAACTATTCTAACTACTCCATATCATTAAATGCAATTAAAGTGGAACTTAAAATTACAAACCACAAAATGAAGTTAACCTAGGGGCATCGTGTATTGTCCATACAACCATTGCATGGAATTGAAATTTCCTTTGTCGTATTGGTTTAGATACGTCATACATATTTATGCCATTCCATAAATTCAGTAGCTCATCTATAAGAGGTTCGATGTATACATTCATATCTTTGACTTGGAACTTACCTGATTGATTTGAAGTACATATAAAATATATCATTATGAGAACCATTAAGATATATAAACCATGCACAAGAGTAAAATAATAGATATATATATATATATATATATATATGAAATTAAGAAACATAATACGACAAATGAGATGCCACAACTACATTATAAATAAAATAGTTTTCGACAAAAAAACCTGGAATAATCATTGATAGCATTATGTGCTCCCTCTTTATTAACAACCATGGAGGAATGTTATTGTTGATAACTAAAATAGGCTACACTGTGTAAATGGATTTCATCTGTGCAAATGGATTAACACCATATGCTGCCAGATAAATCCTAAGATTATGTGGTTCTTCTTTAAAGTGAGGCCACTTTTCCTCCATATCTCTAAAAGCAAAACCATCTACAGGCATTCAGATAACATCATCTTGACTTATGTTCCTGGAATGGTAATCCATAAATTGTGCTATGTTTTTGCACCTAAACAGTCGTCACATACGTGGAATGATGGGAATATAACGAAGAACCTTCTGAGGCACCTTTTTTGTTACTTTATCTGTATGATATCTACTTACATGACATTCCAGACATTCTGTTGCAAATTCATGCTGATTATATTATATAACATGGTCATCGGGGCATGCATGAATTGCTTCATAATGCATGGCAATCTCTTTCATGTTGGAAGATAAATATTGATATATGAGAGGTAAAATATTTGATGGTGGTAAAAAAAATTCAGCTATCAAGCTACAAAAAAATTAAAAAAATTGTTAATGTAATAAATAAATAATATTTACGAAACATGCTTCATCCGTACGATGATCAATAATGAGTTAACAATACAATTATTAGAGGAATATAGATAAACTTCATCACGATCCTATATATGTGATGGGATTATTTTACATACCTTAGCATCTGTGTGATTGCAATGTTTGAAAGACCATTCAAAACCTTCAAGTTCATTATCAACAATATAGTAGAGAGAAGATTTGTTTTGGATCCTTCATAAAGGGGTTCATATGCCTTATCGAGAAGAGGTATATCATGAAAATCATCAAAGTCATCATCATTTTCATTATCAACGTCATCGTCATCATCTATTCTAACATTAAATGAATCATGGATCAATGTATTTGTACCATCATCTTCAATTGCATTATCGGTATGATCATCTTGTTCAATATGATCATTCACTTGTTCTCCATTAAACATACACGCTCCATGATCTTGATCTTGAAATTGTTCTAAAAGCACTTCCTCTGGATGATATGTTGTAGGGTGTCTTTCCTTTAATATAAATACATGGAAACATCAATAGATATACATTAATATATGAAGAATAAAAATAATACATACAATTACCAAAAAAACGAATATAATAAACTTTATAATGCTAAACCTACAAATGGACGATATTCGTTTCCCCCCTTAGCATGTCCATGTGCCCTGCAATGTTTTGTGGCTATTGAGATCAATATTATTCTCCTCTTAAATCCCCTACATTTAGTACACGAAAAATAAAATTTATCATCGCCCCTTCTTTTCGCTGCATCCCATAGTCTAGCAAGCAATTGTCAGTTGTCTTTGTTTGGATCCAGAATATTTCTATTTGACCTTTTGTCACAAACTTCATTAATGAATATAATTGGTTGTCTTAAAAAATCAAGTTCCATGCATCAACATTTTGTCAAACAGAGAGAATTCGAAAAATAAAAAATTCTCAACAAACTGTCTGTCGATGAAAAAAAAAATTCCCACAACCGCCCATTGAAGAATAAAACAATTCCTGAAAACATCCATCGAAGAACAAATAATTTTCGCAAATCGTCCATCGAGGAACAAATAATTTCGCAAATAATCCGTCGCTTCTACAACAAACATGTCAAAATGTTTAAAAAAAATTATATTTATAATGGCCATGCATCGGATATTCGACACCTTGAACATAGTTACCGTTGAAAATATGGGACCAAAAATTTAAAATCATGTAAACCTAACATTATTTAAAAAAAAAATATACACATACCGTAGGATATCCGATGCTAAGGGGTCGAATATCCGACACTATTGGGCCACAGACCGTTAGATATGCGACGCCTGATGTGTTGGATATTCGACGGAGCTATAATTTTTTTTTGATCACCATCCTTTTTCAGTTATTGCTATCTGAAACATCTGTACGAAATGTCAGATGATGTTGGATTCTGACGTCGGATTTTGGGTTCAAATCCTGTTGTGTTTGTGGTCAAAACTTTTCTAACTGTAGCGAAGAGATAATTGATTTATCACAATCAATTTTCATGGTGTTAAGCATTCCAAGGAAATGATTTTCAAGATGCAACCACTGAATAAGACTTGAGGCTCGACTTCATGTATGATTTTCAACATGTGTTGGAACATCAAACAAGCTTGGGGAAAACCCCAATTTCCCCATTAAAGCACACAGAGGTAAATAAATCCAATATGGCCATCATTATAAATTACTTTTGTAATATATTTATGAATGATTACATTGAAAAATAAATGTATTTTTTTCAGGGTGAGAGAAACAAAAGCAGCGAGGGTAGCGGTACTGAACATTTACCATATCGTGGTGGGGAGATGCCTCATGGTGGTGGCAAGAAACCTAGCCATTCAGGTATGTATGCTATAAAATATAAGTATTTCATATGATTTTAAATACATAATTGATGACATGTATTAATAGATTTTCTTATGTGAATCATAGAGCATGTACCTGCTAATGCTCAATTGCAAGAGGAACAAATGGCATAACCAATGAACACTCCAGTTGTCTCAGCTAGTCATCCAACAGGTAAATATCATTGTAATGATATTGAAAATAATTAAATACTTATCTCAATAATAACTACATGTTTATATCTATATAAATATCTTGGTTTTTGTAGATGATGCCCCTCTCCAGCGACCTCCATGCCCTAGTATTTGACGTACAAGAAGTCCGGTACGTGAGAGAATTCCCACACAATCAACATAAAGAAATGGAACAACAAATACAATGGGAAATGATAACAAATTATATGTCCCCATCTTGGAATTTATGAAAAAAAACCAAAGCAAAAAATGTAGTTGTATACATTTAAGATTTGTATTTAACTAAGTAAAGAAATGAAATATTTACAATTTTGTTACAAGTTTCCTGATTTAGTTAGTGCATGGTGATATTTTAGAATTGAGGTTTATAATGTGAATTTTATTGCTAAGTTTACATTTCTGCATATGTGTGACATCTTGCGAGGATTGTGGTTATCCTCAAGGGGATGGCCACCCCTTTCTAAGTTAACCTGAGGAAGATGAGATGCCCATATCGTTTATAATTGGTTTAGAGATAATATATTCATGTTATTGTTACTTCAACATTGTTGTCTTTGATCAACAAATTAGATATGATAGATATTATTACTATTTTTGTTTTTATCACTTTAATGATTATTTAACCTCTCTCTTTGATAGTATTGTGCTGATTAAAACAATTAATATACCTATATTTATGATTTTTACAATTTAGATGTGAAATGTTTTTTCACTTTGCTACATAGATTATTTTTGAATATGTGTGACATCTTCCGAGGACTATGGTTATCCCCAAGGGGATGGCCACCCCTTGCTGAGTTAACCTGAGGAAGATGAGATGACCACATGAGCTTCCTTATCCAGTGATGATGATTATGAGATTCCACTCTTTGAATGAGAGACATGAGACATATGAACACATAAAGTTGAGAAGACCGAGTAACCTACCCTCATGTTTACTTGATGTGCATGAGCTTAGTATGATGTCATGTTGCATTGTTATGTTACTTTGACTTGCATGTTTACATGTATGGGATGTTTATCCTTGTGGCGACTGATGATTGACCCTTGCATCGTAAAGTTGAGCTATACAACCCTTAAATGTTGATGTCCAACTTGTTGATGACTAACATGAACCCTTAGGGGGATTTTTCACCATTGCGTCGACCTTAAGAGACCTCCTTAGCTGCCATCCACCATAGTGCTATCTTATATGACTTTTTTGGAGTACTTTACTATCGTTTTTTTATTATGAGTTGGTTATACGTCTGTGTTTCTACTATTTTTAATTTGTGAGGTTTAGATGATCTATTTTAGGGTATTTTCTAGTTCTGGGTTCTCTCCTTTCACAAGTATGTTGTTCTAGTTGAGTCTCATGCAAGTAAGCTAACACTAAGAGGTTTAAGTCTATCTAGAAGTATTTTTTATGAGGATAAGGGAGGTTTTCCCTAACATCTTATGTTGAGTTTATAATTGGTTTAGATTTGATATATATTTCTATTGTTATATATTGTTGTCTTTCATTAACAACTTAGATATGATATAGATTTCATTGTTATTACTGTTATTGATTTCAATACTTTAATTGTTATTGTAACTCATTACATATGTCTCAAAAGTCCCACGAAAGTTTGCCATGAAAAAGTTAAAATCGATGTTTTTGTGGAAAAACAATTTAAAGTTTTGGAAAAAAATTGAAAATGCCCTCGACGATCATCGTTATAGTGACGTTATGGAACTTTCGTCGCTATAGTGACGAAATTCCCATAACGTTACTAGAGCGACGAAAGATCCATAACGTCGCTAGAGTGACGAATGCCGAAAATAAAACTTGTTCTTTCTTTTTTTTTCATGGTCATTGACTTTTTGTTTTTTGAAATTTGATCATTGTGCATTTTTCGCCGAAATCATGACCCTAATTGATCTATAAATACAAGTTCTCAAGTCATATTTTTAGAATCATTTGCTATAGTTGCAATGATATTTCTATTGGTTTTTCTTTTTGCGCTATCAAAAGTCCGGTGCCGGTTTGACACATCGAATTTTTGATCCGATTCATTTTCCAGGTTAGTTTGATTGCAATGCACTAGTCTTTTTTTTGTTTTTCCCTTTATGTTCCAACTAGGGATTTAGTGCAATGCTGCAAATGTTTATATAGTTTGGGATTTTTGTGACAAAATGTAATTTTATATATTGTCATTTGTGTTAAAATGTAAATTTTTAAATTTTCATTTTTGTTAAAATGTAATTTTTTAAATGGTGGTTTGTATTAAAATGTTAATATCATGACCATCACCGTAGATTTCAAGTACACAATCTAATTAGATTTAACTAGCCCCATCAATATAGATAGCCAATGAGGAACCACTGGGCATTCGGTGAAATGAGCTCTGCTAGGGTTTGTGATCTGGTTTAGTTCTGTCTCCTTCACAGATCTACCTACTCCCCTGTCTCTGCCCCAGCTCTTGAGCCACCCATCGCTCTGATCTTTTTCTACAACATGAAGACCGTGTTGGGGGGGAGGCGACAGGCCCCTCCCAGTCACGCCGCTCAGAACTTGTATGCTAGCCCTACTGGTTCTAGCCCCTCTCTAAAAATTGGTACAAAAGACATCCCCATCCCAATGGAGGACATTGTCAATGCTTAAAAGACTTCCATTGACACCAAAACAGAACGTGCCACAAACCCTTCTCAGTGAAGGAAATCATGCATCCCATGGGTGGCATATCACTCATGCTTATCGCTTCCAGCTGAAAGAATAAATGCTAGGGCTCAGAAAATGAAAGATCATGCCCTAATTGGAAAATTCATGGGATTCTAGCCAATGGAGCAGGAACTTCGAGGATGGATTGCAGCTAAATGGAAGCCTAAATCTCGTTTCGACTTGCAGTTGGGTTCCAAAGGCTTTTGCACTGTTATTTTTCACCACCTGGAGGACAAGGCATGTGTTGAAGACAGAGGGCCATATTTTTTCAATTCTGTAGGGTTATACCTAAGAAACTGGGTGGAACGTTTATGCTAGGAGAAAGAAAACTTTTCCTGGGCTCTGGTCTGGATAAGCATGTTCTCGCTCCCTAAGGAATACTGAGACGAATCCACCCTATAGGAGATTGGAAACACCTTGGGAAATTTTGTTCAAACGACGAATCAAACAAGAATGAACAAATACACCTCCTATTCGAGGATCTACATCTACATGCACATCGCTCAGGCTCTTTCGGATGCCATTTTCCATTTCCATGAAGATAGTGATTGGATCAAACCTCTAGACTATGAGCACATCCCCTTTAGGTGTCAGAAGTGCCATGAAAATGGGCATCTGTTCAGAGAATTCCCCACCAATAAATTGCAGGAGAGCCAAAAGAACACTGGACCTAATGACCAAGGGTTTCAACAGGAATCCAGAAAAAAATGCAATCGCAGGAGACCACCACAAGAAAAGAACCTAGATCAGCCTCCAACAACCAACAACATCTTCCAAGTATTATAATACAATCAAACATTAGAGGAAATTTGAGGTCTAAAATGAGCCTCCTAAGGAAAATGATAAAATAATAGTTAAAATAATAAAATAATAGTTATTAATTTTAGAGGAAGAATTAAAAAACTATTTTTTTGTTTGTATTTTCGACATCTCTTCCTATTTTTTTAATCAAATTTCAGGAGAGAGAGCTCGTTGGATGTGGAATTTAATTTTGCATCCAATGAGTACCCACACTGCATACTTTTAAATGACCCCACTACCCTAAAAATAAGAAATACCTGAAAAAATGTGATAATGATGTCATCATCACATTTTTAGGTATTTCTTATTTTTGGGGTAGTGGGGTACATTAAAAGTATGTAGTGTGGGTACTCATTGGATGCAAAATTAAATTTTGCATCCAACGAGTTGTCCCGCCTAAAATTTGAGTGAAAACACAGGGAGATATGTCGAAAATATGAACAAAAAAAGTAGTTTTTTTTTATGACAAATATGTCAATTCAACCATTATGGTTGACTCATTTTATTGAAATTGTATTGGTTCTTGAATTCCAACTCGCAAAATTTATTGTTGGCACGTTTTCTTATAAGGCCCATTTTAGACCCCAAATTTCCTCTAATTGAAATGCCTATTCCACTTTGTATCCACTTCTCACTCAACTAGAGGTGATTTTCTTAGTCAAGGTATTGCTTATGCAGAAAATGACGAGATTCTGGAAGAGTAGGAAGCAATATCTGAAGAATTAACCATGCATTTTAATCATCTCCTCTCAAAATTGAACCATTCCCATCAAGAGGACTTCCATAAGGTGGTCCAACACATCCCTCCTCTGGTCAACACTGAACATAACCATTCACTTATGCAACCAATAGACATGCAAGAAGTGGAAGCAATGGTTAAGAAAATGGTTGATGACATGGCCCCGGGTCTTGATGGATTCACAATAGAATTATTTCATCATTGTTGGTCCATGCTGAAAGAGGAGGTCCTCGACTTGGTCGAGGAATCTTCCAAAAAAGATGGATTCTGCCAGCGCTCAATGTCATGCACCTTGGCCTCATCTTGGTGCCTCTCACCCTGGTAAGTTTCATCCAATATCCTTCTGCAACTTTATTTATAAAATCATGTCCAAAGCAGTGGCCAACAGACTGAAGCCCCTTCTCCCTTTACTCATTTATCCGGAAAAATCGGGTTATGTGGAATGCCGCCAAATCCTAGATGGCATAATCCTTGCACATGTGGTGGTCCATTCTCTCAAAACCATCAAAACCCCTGGCATGATTCTAAAATTGGACCTCTCCAAGGATTTTGACAAACTTAGCTGGTTATTCATAGAAAAAATGCTGCTATCCTTTGGCTTCTGTAATGATTGGGTTCACTGGATCCTCTTCCTTATTACCTCATCCTTCTTCTCTATCCTGGTCAATGGTTCTCTTTCCTCTAGGGCTGCAAAAACAAGAATAACCATTGGGCACTGGTAAGTTGTGATAAGCTCTACAAAAAAAAAAATATGGGGGCCTTGGTATCAGAGATCCAGAGCTGAACAATCAAGCGCTCTCAGCAAAAAATTGGTGGAACTGGATCTCTAAAAACAACCCCCCCTGGACCAAATTGTGGACCAACAAATATGCCTCAGATTATCTCCTTCATTCCCTAATCATATTTGATGAGGATATTCCAGTCTCTCACATTTGTAAAGATACCAACAAGCACAAAGATCTTATCCAACAACACAGTTTCTGGGAAATAAAAGATGGGGACAATCCCTCTTCTCATGTGATTCCTGACAATAATTGCCCAGTCTACAAAGGATCCTTCATGAACCTGACAGTCAGAACTACATTAAAATCAATGAGCACCTTAAAGTATAAGAGTACTAGAAACCTTCAAATGACGGGTTCCACTAGTGGAAAGATCCCACTACCTGGAACATGGACCCCAACAAAGATCTACTGAACAAAATTTGTCTTGAAATATGCAGTTATTGTCTTAAACAAAATCAAGGCACATACATCATTCATTGGGGACATAGGCCATTTGGTACCTTCTCGGTCAAAGAAGCCTATGATATTTTGTCTGCTTCACCGGACACCCATGCCACCCCTGTTTGGAATCACATTTGGAAGGCCATACACTAGCAAAAAATCTCCCATTTTCTCTCTCTTCTCATGCACCAGCAGATACTCACATGGGAGAATCTGTCTAGAAAAGGTTTTCATGGACCCTCCCATTGTTGTCTCTACAATGATCAACATGAAACCATAGACCATCTTCTGGACACCTGCCCATTTACTAGCTCTTTATGGGACCATGTGGCTGAAGACTTCCAGTGCACTAACACAGTCAAAGGTAATGCTACGGATACTCTCCAACAATGGATGGATTCTCCTTTTAAAATCAAAATCCTAAATAAAATTTGGACCCTCACTTCGGGGTTCCTGTTCTGAAGCACCTGGAAAGAACCCAACAACAGAATCTTTAAGGACACCAAAGTCACAGTCAAATCACTCTGGGATTTGATAAAAAATAACCTTTAGGAAACCATTCACTCCAAAGGCTGGATGATCGAGGACCTACCCACTTCTCAGCATGAAAACAAATCCCGAGGGCCTTAAGCTTCAACTCCATCGTTGTTCCTCCTACCACTAGCAATCCCGTAACTCGCATTGCAATCCCCCTGATATGGGAATCCCCCCCTAAGGCCATCTTCAAGATGAACTTCGATGGGGATTCCAAGGGAAACCCACAAAAGGATGGTTTTGGCAAAGCTATTAGAGAGCACAATGGGACTATCATTCATATTTTCTATGGCAACATGGGTCTTGAATCCAATAATTCCGCAAAAATGGAAGGCATGGTAGAAGGTTTATTGATAGTTGTCAAAAGAAATCTTCTTCCCTTGATTGTGGAAGTTGAATCTGCAATTATCCTCTCCCAAGCTGCTAAAATTCATAATGGCATGTCAGTTTCCAAAGTCACCACTAGTTGGCGCTTAGCTCATGGTTTAAGTCATATGGCCATCCTCATGCAGAGCATGCAAGCTCTCTCCTTTCACCACGTGCATAGGAAAGGAAACGCTTTAGTAAACTATTTGTCTAACTTGGGAGTGAATACACCTTTCACCCTAGTGGAAGGCACGCTGCAGGACCCACTTGACTCCATTGTGCTGCTCCAATGCAAACATATAACCAGATCAAACCTCTTCATCTCAGATGCGGGTGAAAGCATAGATGTTCATTGGCACGACATGCCTCGGCTTGTGCTCTCGTAGTGTGGTGAGCAACATGTTCCTGACATGTCTATTAACTGGGACATCATGAGCTCCCATAAACTTCGAAGCTCTTCATGCATGGGGGATGAATTATAGGTCTTTTTGGCACCTGCAATGAGGGTTGGTGACACCCTGTAATCCTCCTAGCTTTCATGGCTATGCAGGATTATTCAATGCGTGCAAGTACCATGGCAGAACAGATGGAGGATATGTACACCATGAAGCATTATTTCATCATCCTTGCTGGGTTTCGCTTGACTTTGAGCAATTCTATTTTTTCTGCTTGTTGGGAATTTTGGCCTTTGCTTCAAGGCATCACCTCTATTCGTGTATGGTTGGGGTTTCTCTGTAGTGCACAGCCCGCAAATTTCAGTAAGGCAAGGTTCAACTTGGTTATCATGTCAAGACAGAGAGGTATGTTGCACCGAGCTAGTTCGTGCAGGGGTAAAGCTCAGCGTGGTTGTAGCCTGTAGGTCACTGCATACTATGAAAACCATATCTCTCCACAAGTGCGCATTCTCATCAAATTTTGGGAGGCTAGGGTCCTCAACCATAAGCTTGCTTCTGTTCAGGGTGGAAGCTAGGTGAATAATTACAGGCCTATTAAGAATATGTTATGCAATCTTTTCGAGGACATGCTCAACAACTGGTCCAATGCCCGTGACTCTGTCCTCAGCATGAAAACTAGAATGGCCAAAATTGACTCTCAACTCACAGCCTTGGATAACATGTTTGCATGGAAGGGCACGGTTGGCATCATTGGACATGGCAGTCTGGGAGGAGGTGGTTGTGGATTGGGAGGAGGTGGCAGTGGTAGTGCGACAGGGGGCATGATGCATGTTAGTTGTGGGGGAGGTGGTAGTGGGAGTGCAATGGGTTGCACAATTGTGGCTCCATAGGTGTCGCCTTTTCCCATCCCTTCGACGGTGGAGTCACTCTTCAAACAACTGAAGAATATGAGAGGCCAGAATCTAGAACAAAAATAGAAGTCACTGTAAGCTACACCTAAGGCTACCACCAACATGTCCATCCCTGAGCAGGAAGAACGATGGGCTTGCCCCATCATTGAAGAAAATCCCCCATCTTGAAGAATGCTCTCTTCTTCTTCTTCAGAAACGACTCATCGTTTCAGGTCTTTTGCAATAGTTGTTAATAGTTGTGAAGTCTGTCTATGTCTCTGTCTATTTTTAAATTTGAACCATGTAACTATGTCTATGTCGGTCATATTGTCTAAGACTCAGTACTCGGCTAGTTTTTCAGTCATGAACAATTTCACCTCTGGTTTTTACAGACGGCCCTCAGTTTTTGAGAGGTTTGGGTGGTGGCTCCGCCATCTGAGACCTCCTCTATTCAGGGTTAATTTTGTATATTTTGTCTTTATATTTTAATAGAACTGTGTAGCTTACAAAAAAATAAAATATAGATAACCAATGAGACCTAATGGTGTATCCTTTCAAACTTTGATAGTCATTTGACAATATTGATATTATCATCTATATCCATAATCCCATTTGACAATCCTTTCAATTTTTTAGGGTCTACATCTATATTCATAATCTCATTTGACAATATCATGTCAATATGTCGAAACCTTTTAATCTCTAGTATAACGAACATGAACAATATTACCGACCCCTCAATTTTTTCTACATTAGATCCATTGGAACCATAATGTAGAGTTTCTTGCAATTAATAATTATAAACCAACGTAGGGAACCAATTAACCACTCATTATCCTATGAGTATTACCACTTGTCAAAATGGTGTAACAACTCCTTTCACAAATACATTTAACCCAACATACTAAGCCACTTGGACATTTACATAGCAATTCATTACTTTATAAGGAAGCATCATATCTATATTTAATATACCAACACATGCATTGAAGCAACATGTAAACTCGTAATTTGTGACATCATTAAGACAATTCCTTAGCCCCTTTCTTAAGGAAATATATAAATTCATGTTATGTCGAGTGAATAGCCATTACCCACCATACGCCAATACCTATGGGAACAACATGTAGTAATTCAAGGGAATTATAACTTAGGTAATCCTCTAATCACGTCCTTTAATTTTCGGTCTCCTTTAATATATATATACTCTATTCAATTTAGACATACGTTATATATTGATTAATGAGTTTTTTTTGTTCTTATAGGCTATCAAAATGTCACATAAATATACATGGGAATAAAACAATAGAAGGTATGTTGAGATTAAGGAAACATTGGAGGCGAAGGGTGATGGAAAGTGTTATTTCCCTTGCAATGATTGCATAGGTTTGCGAACTAGAAGAATTTTAAGAACATCAGCTGAAAAACATTGTAAGGAGAAGAGGCATGCTAAAGGGGGGTATGAATATCATCCCTTGGTAAGACGTTATTCATTACATAATGTACTTCTTGTAATAGTACTGATAATGTATTCACAATTTGTTTTTATAATTTTAAATATATGTGTTGTATATTATACACTAATGTTATTGCATTGTTTGTAAATATAAAGACAATGCCCCCAAGATGTCAACCACCAGAGAGCTATTTTCCACATAATAGTAGAAATACTACTTTACAAGAGGACGATCATGGAGATCATGTTATTGAATATTGAGTTCTTAATGATCCTATGGATGAAGATGCCATTATTGATACTAATGGTGAAGATGAGATAAATAGATTCCTGCAAGACACATTTGCTCCATTGGATGAGGAAAACCTCCATGATTTTCATGATGTGCCTCTTCTCGAGAAGTCCCAAGAACCTCTTTATGAAGGCTCAACAACCAATATTATATCTTCTATATTGTCGTTGGTGAACTTGAAGGTTTTGAATGGTTTATCAAACAATTGTTTCACACAGCTCCTAAGGTATGTAAAGTTGATTATTTTCCTCTATTTTTAGTGTTAATTAAGTCGTAAATTAAGGATATGAAATATTTATGACGTATATTGTTTACATTTCACTTTTTGTCAATGTTGCAGATTGTTGGCTGAATTTCTATTACCACCATCAAATAATTTACCATGCACAAGTCGAGAGGTATTCTTGATTATGAAAGAAATTGGAGTGGAGTATCAATCTATTGATGCATGTCCTAATGATCATATTATATATTATGGATAGTATGTATCAGAAAACAAATGCCCATAATGTGAAATTAGCAGATATCGAACTTATCAATTAACAAAATAGGTCCCTCACAAAGTTCTTCGTTATATTCCCCTAATTCCACGTTTGCAATGACTATTCAGGTGCCAAAGTATAACACAATTTATGGATTACCATGCGAAGAACAAAAGTGAAGATGTTGTTCTTCGAATGCCTGCAGATGGTTCTGCATTGAAGAACATCGAAGAAAAATGGTCAATTTTTAAATATGAACCTCGTAATGTTATACTTTCATTGGTAGCTGATGGTTACAATCTATTTGGTGAGCTTCGTTCTACTTACTCAGTGTGGCTTGTTTTCGTCATAAACAATGAGCTACCTCCTTGGATGACAATTAAGATAGAGTATACAATGTAGGCAATGATTATTCCAGGTACGTTTTTGAAATCTTTAATTATATTATTTTATAAAGTTATTTGTTTAATTGTTGCATGAGAACACCTTTTATGTATTTGGACGGATAACTAAATAGCAATATTGTATGCTTATTGATCAATTAGGTAAGTACCAAGTTAAAGATATCAATGTATATATTGAGCCTCTTATCGATGAGATATTGAAGTTATGGGATGGAATCACTATGTATGACATGTCTAGACCAATAGGGAAGAAACAATTTCAGTTCCATGGAATACTTGCAAGGACAATTCATGACGCTCCCGGGTTAACACATTTTTGTGTTATGTAATTCTACGTTGCACGTAGTTAAAATTATATGTTTTTAAGGTAAAAAACATTCATATATTTTTTAAATTAATAATATTTTGATGCTATAACATTAATACATATATCTCGCAGGTATTCAAACAAAGGGAAAATTTGCATGTCCAATATGTGGTCCTAGGATAAAATCTCATCGCTCAAGAAGTTTAACAAAGGAGGTGTTCGATGAGTACAAACACTTCCTCCCTAAGAACCATAGGTACCGAACTATCTAATAAACAAAATTCAATGGTAAAGAAGAGAATGCAAAGAAACCACGAAAAATGACACCTCACCTATGGAAGTTGGAATATAACAAAAAGTGTTTAGGTATGCAAATTGTGTATGCAACATACAATATGTTCACATAATATTATGATTTTTATATTTTTATTGAATTTTCTCTACCATGGGTGTCATGAATTATTGTTAATATTTTTTTGTTTATGTTTAATGAATGTATTTAAGGAATGAATGGGATTCCACGAGGAATGAAGAGCTATCCCATACAATTCAGTAGGTTTCCTTACTACAAGCACCTACAAATAGCTCATTTATTTGATACAATACATATCGGGAAGAATGTAACATAAATGATATGGCAGACATTAGATGGAAAGTTTGACAAAGATAAAATTGGAGAAATTTGTAGTGACACTGCAGAAGCCAATCACGCATTGCAAAGTGTAATTATTTCCAATGCCAGAAATGGGAACCATAATATTAGTCTTCCATGTTTATTGACGAAGTAACAAAGCAATTCTATAAAAGAGGTCATTCAAAAAATAAGTTTTTCGACAGGGTTTTCGTCGAACATACAAAATATCTTAACCAAAAAAGGTGATTTTGGCGGTGTTAAAACTCATGACTAGAATATATTCATTAAGGTAATTATTTACGTATATAATTTCCATTAAGTAAATATTTTTAGTAATTGTTCTCTCTTATTTGGAAACATTAGATAATGATTTGATTTTTGCTACAGTATGTTCTACCTTTGTCTGTCCCATATAGCTTTGACGAAAACATGAAACAAGTTATATATGATCTTGGTAAATACATGAGGTAAGTAAAAATTTTATATGCATGAAATTTTTTTGTTCTTTTGGCAGCATTGCTTATTGACATATTGTGTTTTACAACTTGGAAATTTATTATATATGCCTCAATATGGTTGATCATTGTTATTTTCTTGCATCTTTTTGTAGGTGGCTTTCATCTAAATAAATCCATAAAGAACATATTAGGTATTGGAAGAGATAAATTCCTCGTATAATGTGTGAAATTCAGAAGAATTTACCTCCAATATTTTTCAATGCACAAGAACACTATCTCATACACCAAGTTGAGGAGATTGAATTGTGTGGACCAGTAAACTCAAGGTCAATGTGTTTGGTGGAATGGAATTTGAAGTCATTGAAAGATTTTGTTAGACAAAAAGCATGAAATGAGGGCTCTATGGTGCAGGGATATATGATATATCAATCCATGGTGTAAATTAGTCAGCATCTTCCAAATTTAACAAAAAATATCAATCTGCCTCGCATTTGGCATTTCGAATCCATCAACAAATTTGAAGGGGAGGTCCTGTTGGGGAAAGGTAGAAAGAGGAAAGTGAAAGGCAATTGAATGGTGTACATTTTATTTATCATACAATTATTTTTTCAATTTATGTAATTTTTATTATTCCATCGGTATTTTAAGGTAAACTTAATTGACTTTAATGATAGCTAATTTACAATTCTTAATTGTTATTTTTTCATATAGTTGGTCGCGTGTGGCATGCAATACATTTATACATTGAAAAAAATCTTGATTGGATGGAGGAATGGATTGAACGATGTATAGAATAATATGGTACCTTATCATGGAAAGGGGTTAGGAAAATGATTAAAATAGTGCATCGTCATCGAGAAGAATATCCCGAAGAACTTACACAAAGGGAAAATGATTTAGCATGCAGTTTAAAAGATAAAAAATGCAAGTATATTCACCCTTCTCATTTTTTTCGTTGTTTCACATTGTATCAAAATATTTCTCTCATTTATGTCTTATATATTTATTTACTGAGTCGATCATGATGCAGCTGATACATCACAATGCTATGTGGTGCAATGATCATAAATTTCACATCAAAAAGTTGGATGACTAGAGGAAAACATTTGACTATGGGATAACTACAGTTTTTCAAGTCACTAATGTTTCCTCTAGAAGTGACAGGAATCCAAAAGTATTTAAAAATAGGTACTATGGTTATTTGGAAGGTATACTTGAGTGTGACTTTAATTCCTTTAAATTAGTTTTTTTTGAGGTCAAATCATACAGGCTATCTTGAAATGCGATCTTGAAAGAACTGTTATTGAGCATGCCAATGGATTTACTGTGCTTAATACAAGGGCACTTGAACCAGGTACAAAGCCTTATGTTATTCCAAGTCAATGTGAGAAAGTCTTTTACTTAAAGGTTCCAGGTAAAGCAGGTTTGTCATACATTGTTAGATACGATCCAAGAGGAAGACCGGTCAAGTAGAATGCACTAGAGGAAGAAGACAATGTTGAAGAAGAAGGTGATGCAGATAAGGAGCAGTTGGCCTTCGACGTAGATGTGTCAGATGAAGAATCCAATCAAGAAGTTAATCATCCAAATGATGTAGAAGACAATGAAATTGACATTGATCATATGGATGATGAATATCTATCCTAACATGACATTGATCATTATCCTCATATGAGTGATCTTTTCAACAATATCGATTCAGAACCAGATGATGATACAGATATTGAGTTAGATGAAGAAGAATCCGAATGACATTGTAGCAATGTTGGAATCTAGCAATGCAAGTGGGTTATTTTTATTCCTAAATATTATATTAAAATAATTCTTATTTTAGTGATTTGTATTGTTGCATAGCATTTACAGACAAATATAAGTATAAATATGTACCATTTCATAGCGTATGCTGAAAATTTTGATTATTGAACAAAAAGAGATTTGCATAAACTAGTGCAAACCATAACAAAATTGTTGCATTACAAATTCTCATTCCTCAATATCAATCAATAAAAAAGGAAGTGTTTCTCGCCAAAGTCTATTCTAGATTTGTTTTCTCCTATCTTCAACATTGTCTACATGTACTCCCAAATGATATAATGATTCCTATTCACCTATCATCATCACATGGGTAGAAAAGAAACATTAGAAAATTTTGGAAAGTTTCTTGAGAGCTTATAATCATTGGTATTCAATTAGAATAACATGCATAGAAAAGGTCTTTTAGAAACATTTGCAAGGTTCTTTCAAACTTGGTGTTGGACACTTCCACGTAATTGTCCCATATTGATGTACTATGGTATATTGTGTTAATGTGTTCTTAGATATGTACGTTGCATGATGCAAGCTCTAGTACTCTTTAGATGCTCCTTAGCTTGACATGGGGTTTTAACATGTTGTTTCTACTCTTAGCCAATTGTGCAAAATACTTGGTCTTTGGCGTGATATTTCTTTGAGACATTGGTGCTAGGCCTATGGTGCAAGCATTTCTATAATTTTTTGCATATGTGACAAGGGAATAAGAAAAACTTAATAAGTGTACATGCTTGATCTTTTGATTTGGTTTTTTCTCATATCAATATTGTACTTTTAATTTGAATGTCATTTTATAGATGTCCTAATTGTCAACAAGGACTTAATGGAATTAATGGAACCTTTCATACAATCTATAAGTCCTTTTATGTGTGTGCTTAGATAACCATTTTTATAGTGATTATTTTAATGTGCAATAATTAATTCATATATGTCTTCTTTCTTCTAAATGAGCATAATTGTGCTTCCATATGATGAATTTCTCAAATTGACATTCCCCTTTTGTAGTAGCATCTATATTTAGTGTTGGATTTCACCATTCTCCAAGATGGATATGAAATGCATGGGTCATTAGAGGAAATTTCAACTCAAAATGGGCCTTTTAACTTTAATTCAAATTCCATGTCATCATGTGTTAGCTAATGAAATTGATTTAAATTTGAAATACCGTATAGGTCTTAAACACTTTTTTAATATAAATTTGGGGATATGTATCTTAAAAAAAACTACTTATTTTTGTCGTATTTTTGACATATCTCTCCATGTTTTTACTCAAATTTCGATTAGGAGAGCTCGTTGGATGCAGAATTAAATTTTGCATCCAATGAGTACCCACTCAGCATACTTTTGACAGACCCCGCTACCCGAAAAACAAGAAATACCTGAAAAACGTGATGATGACATCATCATCACAATTTTTCAGGTATTTCTTGTTTTTCGAGTAGCGGGGTCTTTCAAAAGTATGCTGAGTGGGTACTCGTTGGATGTGGAATTTAATTTCACATAGAACGAGCTATCCCGATCGAAATTTGAGTAAAAACACGGGGATATATGTCGAAAATACAAACAAAAAAGTAGTTTTTTTCTTTTCTTCCACCAAAATTAATAAATATTATTTTATTATTTTAACTATTATTTTATTAATTTTTTTTAGGAGGCCCATTCTGTGTTGAAATTTTCTCTAATGCCACTCAGTATTGGAACATTAAGGACTAAATCAAATGAATGGTCAACTTATAAGTGTAAAGGAACACCACTGGGGTCCTTTAAAACATTATATTTTTTTTACAAAACCATGTCAAGTTTAGCCTATGTTGTGCACACTATTCCACAAAAGAAACTATGCATGCATGGGCCAAAATTTTACATGGTTACATGGTGGCAAACCTAGTTGTCCACCTTCTCTTCTTCCTCATTTTATCCCACTATTTCTATCCCTATTCTCTCACCTATAACCCGATCCATTGTTTTGGTTCCTCTTCCATCTCCTACACCCTCCATGTCAGCATCTCTTATCCCCTCCTCTCTGCCTTCGACCCAAACCCTATTTTCCCCCTTTTATCTCCATTACTCCCTTTGCCTAGTTAGTTCTTTCTTAATTTAGTCAACCCTATGCTTTATCTATCCAATCCTACCCAATCCCACCTTAATCTTTCATATCCCAAGGTTACATACTTTCCCTACATTGTTATACCCCATGTTATGTTCTTCATATTTCATATTTTATTCATATTTCAATAAAAATATTAAAATTAAATATCTAAAAAAATAAAAAATAAAACAAAACAAATATAATCTCTCTCTCTCTCTCTCTCTCTC
>LPNX010704503.1:373852-574751 GCA_001517045.1 Pseudotsuga menziesii
GTTTCACTAGTCGAAATACCACCTGACCTGGTCGCCCACCTTTCAAACCACGTGATATTTTCACCAAAAGAAATAATTTAGAGACCGCACCTAGTGCTTCCAGAATTGAATGAATGGTCTGGTTCAACTTATGCCACTGCTAGGACTGTAAGTAGTGTAATCATGACAGGCTGGTCATATAAAGAAAGGCATTGGATGAGAACAAGACACAACAGAGAGATATAGATAATAGGGATAGGTTCAGGAACCATAATTGATCGAGTGGTTGAAGTTTCATTAGTGGCAGAAGCATTTGTTGAATATTCAAAGCAAGACAAACACTTTGTGCCTGCAGAAGTAGGGGCAACTCAAGACCATAGCCATCTCAATTTATTTTTCTAGGGTTCGGTGGTTTGAAATCAACTAGTATCCATAATCATTGGGCCTGTGGTGAAGCAAGGGGACTTGGGCTCGTGAGGAAGAAAGGGGAGCTTTGGGAGCATCTTTAATAAGTAGGTTTCGACCCACAATGAAATTGGTAAGTTTTTACCCCTTTCTCACTCCATTTTCTTTCCATTTTGGAGTGTCTGAGAATGGTATTGGTATATTACAAATCAATTAAATTCATTTTTTTCACCTTTAAAAAATCAATAAAATTATTTTATCTAACCAAAAACCCTAGATCCCAAGCCCAAAAATCATAGTCACCCTGCCACTATGCTTGTCATTGTTAGTTCGCCCAACACAACAAGGAAACTTGCCTCTGGAGCTTTAATGCATAGGACTCCAGTGCTGAACTGAAACTGGACAAAATTCCTGAAATGATAAACAAACAAATGGATTCCTATTTGCTATGTGGAGACCAAACCTGAGCTTAGACCAATGATGAGTTTCCACTGTCCTCTATTGCAACACCAAAGCACTGATAATTAGATAACCTCCCAATACTCTGTGCAACATAGGGAGAGAATAGTGTGGAGAATAGACCTTGCACCAATTATTTATCTAACAAATTCTATCAATTTTCCCGTGGATAAGGAACCTTAGACTCATCATGTTGTGGATTTGGAGGATTGTGGTGATAGATATCCAATTGAGAGATCTAATTTCCATCCACAAAATGGGAGAAGGTCAGCATGGATAGAAAGAGTACAACTTAACAAATACCCAGACTGATTTAATATCCCCTCTACACATTGGGACATACTTGGGAATTGACTTAAGGGTCAGTTTTCTAAGGTTTTCCATTGGATTGGTAACATTCTCCTTGATGATTTACTCCAGTATAGTGGACTAGGTCTCCTTGGAAATAATGACATCCACAGAGATATACAATGAGATTTTTGTGGAGATTTCCCAATTTGCTAGCCAATCAACTATCTTGTTTCCCCAGTTCCTAATGTGCATGGATCTGATATTTTGAAAATTGATTACTACCTTGGAGGTTGCTTGGTGGATTATGGAGGGTTCCCAGTGTTTTATGGTGTCCACACCAATAAGAAAATATATCATTAACTTGGAGTCTCCTATCCCTTCAGACACTTCAAACCTGGGCCATCCATGATTCCCTTCTGTAGCACTAATGAGCAAGCTGGATCTTTGTGATCAAAATCACGTTTAGCCCTCATGCAATGAGGGGTAGAAGACATAAAAGCTAATTTATAAGGAGACATTATACATCCCTTTCAAGAATATAGGTGTAAACATCATGGGTTAAACTTTAAGAAATCCATATCAAACAATTGTAAAAGGGTACAAACATCCTACTCATTTGTGAGTTAATTTGTAGTACTCATTACCCCCATTTTGCATGGGCGTCTTCTTGTGATTTTTATCACATGTTTTAGTAGGGACTTGAATCTTGATGGAAATAGGGATGGCCTAATTTGATGATGCCCAATATTTTGATGCTTTATCCCATTTGATTCCCATGACATATTTGGTTTAATTCCTATGGAGACGTAGCTTTTCATGATGGATCTACATGTTGGTAGCTATGGTATGATTTTACTTATCAATTAGTTATTGATGTACTCTCATATGGTGATTATTGATGGTTTTGTGACAATACCGCATCCCACTTGCACATCACTTGCTCTACTGGTTTGATTTCTCCATTTCATGCTTTAAACACGTCTTTTACTAGGATGCTTTCATTGCACATTGATGAGGTCAAAGCGCTAGGCCATTGTAAGAGCCTTTAGAGGCCATTCTCCATTCTAAGCTAGATTTTTGGCCTAAAGTTTTGTCATCCTCATCATCCTCATCATTATGCATCATTGTGCATATTATATTAGTTGCATTTCATCTATTGCATTTCAAAAACCCCAAACGATGGATCTAGATGCAATTGATAAAACCTCAAAACCATAATGGCTATCAGGACAATATTCAGATGGGTTCCCTATTCCAAACAATGCCATGTCTAATTAATACTTTTCACAAGGGGTAACCCCTACTGTTTTCACAAGGAAATTCCACCCTGCCAACACCAACTGGTACCAAGCGTGATAATTTATCTTTATTAGTACCGCCTTAATAATGTTTGTATGCAATAAATAATACCCAATTTTAATTATTGTAGGTACCACCAAATAGGTACTTGTTGGATCTATATTCCTCAAGTGAGGAAGATAAGATAGAAGAGGTTGAAAGCGAGACGTCTAATACAAGAACTAATAGGTCAAGATCAACTAGAGGTGAAAAGGTAAGGAGGGAATTTCCTAGACGCATTAAAAATTTTGTTTCTGAAGGAGGATCATGTGGTTATGATAATGAGTGCATAGGTGACATTGAGTTTCCCCTGAGGTATAGACATCTTTTCAAACGATGTCTACCCAAGGAGCTACCCCAAGTGGACCCGAGTTTATTCCTTAATGGGAGGAATTATCACATTTCTCCATCCTCTTTACATGGTCTGGGGCTATTTTCCATGGATGGCATAAAGGTTTTATATGGCACTGAAACTGAATTGATGAAGTATGTCAGTCCATGCTACAAATACAATGACTTGTTGTTGTTGGTCCAATATACGTGAAGAATGCAGACACACGGAGTGGAAGCAAATTATTGTCAACTACTGGATAATAGTATGAACAAAGGAGCAACTGTGTACATTGATGGAAGGCCAAAAGCTTCAGGAAATATCCCATGGTTTATAAATAGCACAGAACTAGGGTCAACACATAAGCTACCCAATTTCCTATTTGAGGGGCGTGAAGGAAATCATATATTCGTATGTGCAACAAAATCAATAGCTGCAGGTGAAGAGTTGTTGATCAATTACGGTTTGAATCGAACAGATGCGGGGGTTTCTATTATGGGGGTAAGTTTCTTATACAACATTTAACTCAACCTTTGATCGATAAATTGTTATTTTTCTCTTGCATCAAGTTTATTTATGTCATGCTTTTTATAATATACACATGGTTAATTATATGTCATGCTTTTCATTAATCACGTTTAAGAGACATTGTTATATATGTAATTTTCATTTTTAATATGTCTTAATTCTTATATAGTGGTAGGGTGATTGTGGCCATATGCCACTAGTTGGCAGTGGAAAGTCACCAATGGTGACACATGAGGTAAATGTTAGTTTAATAGTACGTAATAGCATCAATGTAATAGTAACCACAATTCATGATTATATTAAATCTATTAACATTTGACATTTGTTTTGCTATTGAGCTCAATATTTCAATATGGTATCATTCTTATTGTATTGTGGTAGGGGGACGGTACTATGAGTACACCTACAAGTTCTGGACAAATAAATTTGACTCTCATAGTAACAATAAAGTTTTTTTATATTAATAAAGTTTATTATACATGGTTCAATTTTTAGTCATTAATATGAATATTTATTTCTTATTGTATTGTGGCAGGGTGATTGTGGGAAGGCACCAATGCTGTCCCATCAGGTAAATGATAGCGTAATAGTACCTAAACACAATTATAGTACTTTTTTATTATTATATGCATTATATATTTTTTACGTGATTTTTTTTATTGACATTCGTAGAGCACACTGCATCAAGTTGATGATGTGGTAAATGACATAGAGATACGTTATTCAACCAACCCAATGGTTACTGTGAAAATGGATTTGAATAAGTACAATGAATACCTTCTTGATATAATTTTAATCGATCCAATGACTGAATAAATACAAGCACAAATTGATGAATTGAGGAGAAAGATAAAAAATACAGGGTAAGGGGCATATTTTAAAGTTCTTACGAAATACATATATTCTTTTGTGTTATTTTAGTTCTCTTTTTTTGACATGTTCTAATCAATTGAATTTTTATTCTTTAGATTTTTTTGGAGCCAAAACCCGTGTATCAAGAACAGGATGCAGAGAGCGGTATTGGTAGTAGTGATGGTTCAACACATCGTAAATATACCATACCAACAATACTATTTTCCTCTCATACAAAACAATGCACTTTAGGTGCCACACCCTCAACGGATGTTGGAGGTGAAGATGGCCCTTCAAACACCACTACTCCACATAATTATAGAGAGGACACTGGAATTGAATGTGATAGTTGCTATCCTAGCACAATACGTGTGGTTAGCAAGGGATCATTGTATGTTAGCTTCTTAGTGAGCGATGATTGTATTCCAATCAAGATACCACAGATTGTAGGTATTATTTAATTTATTATGTGTTTTATTTTATGTAATTCAAAGCCACATAACTCAAACTAGTTTGAATTAATGATCATATATTTTTTGTAGGCAATAGCGTGTTTTATAAGAACCTACATGAAAAGGCGTTGGATATTTTTGGGCCCACCATTCGTACACGATGGAATTCCCAAAATGAAAAATTGAAAGATGATTTGATGAACCACATGGTCAGCTTGTTTGGTGAAACCTTCAACAAAAAGGGTGTCACCGCTACAACTGGGTTAAATTTGAAATATGTTAGGGTAGATTATAGGGACAATCTGCAAATTAAGCACAAGTATGATCATCCTCCGATGGTTCTAGAGAAGGAGTGGAAGGCGCTCATCGAGGATGCAAAGGAGAAGGAATTGATAAAACAAGGAAAGACTAGGCCAATCGGTTAAAGAAGGTATGACACATATCATATTTTCAATGAACAATGTTCATTTTTTTAAGCTTTTAAATATATTTAAGTTGCAATATATAATGTATTTCCAACCTTTCATAGGCTCTCTGATACATCTAAAGCAAAAAATACAAGATTGGAAAAACATGGTTGCACAAACTGGGCCAGAGTGGATACCAAAAGCTAATGGCATGAATTGTAAGAATCATTTGACCATTATTTGTAGCCATCAATTAATTGATTTTTCTAACTGTAGCAAACACTTAATTGATTTATCACAAGAACTTTACGTGGTGTTACGCATTACAGGGAAATGCTTTTCAAGAGGAAGCCACTGATGAAGAATTGAAGCTCGGATTCAAGTACACTTTTCAGCATGTGCTGGAACATCGAAAAAAGATTAGGGAAAACCCCATTTTCCCCTTTGATTCATGCAGAGGTAAATAAAATAAATAAGTACATCATTATAATGTACTTGCATAATCTATCCATGAATGATTACATTAAAAAATGAATGTCTCCTTTTTTTTCAGGGTGAGACCAACAAAAGCAGCGAGGGTAGCGGTACCAAATCGGTACCACGCGATGGTGGGGAGCTACCTAGCCATTTGGGTATGTTTGATATAAAACATACATATTCAATGTGATTTTAAATACATAATTGATGACGTTTACTAATTAATATTTTTCTATGAATGACAGAGCCTGTATCTTCTCATGCTTAGCCGAGAGAGGAACAAATGACAAAGCCAATGAACAATCCAGTTGACTCGACTAGTCTTCCAGCGGGTAAAGATCATTGCAATGAAATTGAAAATAATGAAATACGTATCTCACTAATAAATTTGCATTTATATCTATATAAATGTCTTGGTTTTTGCATATGATGTCCGAGTCTATCCACCTCCACCCCCTTCTAATCGACATACCAGAAGTATGGTAAGGGGGTGCATATCCACACAATCAACGGAAAAAGAGGGAATAACAACTACAACGGGGAAAGACACCGAAGATGAAGTCCCCCTCTTCGAATTTCTGAGAAGAAAACCAAAACATAAAAAAATGTAGTTGTAAACATTTAATATTTGTATTTGACTGAGTGAAGGAATGCACTATTTTTAGTTTTGTTACAAGTTTATTGATCTAGTCATTGCATGGTGATATTTTAGAATTGCGGGTTCACATCTATATGTTATTGCTCAAATCATATGTCTGAATATCTGTGACATATTTATATGACTATGGTTATCCTCAAGGTACTGGCCACCCCTTCCTAATTATGTTTACTGTTATTACTGCTTTTGTTTTCAGTACTTTAATGATTTATGTAGCTCTATGTTTGATAGTACTGTGCTGATTACACCAATTAATATAACTATGTTTGTGATTTTTGAAATTTATATGCGAAATGTTTGTTCACTTTGTTGCATAGATTATTAATTTTGAATATGTGTGACATCTTCTAAGGAATATGGTTATCGTCAAGGGTCTAGCCACCTCTTGTTGAGTTAACCTAAGGAAGATGAGATGACCACATGACCTTCCTTATCCTAGGATTATGATTATGAGCTTCCTCTCATTGCATGAGACACATGAGACGTATGACCACATACAGTTGAGAAGGTCGGGTAACCTACCTTTGACAATGACTTGATGTGCATGAGCCTAGTATGATGTCGCGTTGCCTTATTATGATACATTGAATTGCATGTTTACTTGTATGTGATGTTTATCCTTGTGGTGACTCATGATTGACCCTTCCATGGTAGTTTTGAGCTATACAACCCTTAATTGTTGATGTCCAACTTGCTGATGACCAGTGTGACCCCTTATGATTGTTGTTCACCCTTGTGTTGACCTTAATAGACCTCCTTAGGTGCCATCCACTACATCATTACCTTGTATGACATTTTTGGAGTACTTTGTTGTTTTTTTTATTGTGTGTTGGTCATACTACTATGTTGCTAATGCTTTTAATTTGTGAGGGTTGGATTATCTATTTTAGGGTCTTTTCCAATTCGTTGTTCTCTCCTTTAACTTGTATGTTGGTCTAGTTGAGTCTCATGCAACTAACCTAACACTAAGAGGTTGAAATCTGAGGATAAGGGAGGTCTGCCCCAACATCTGAATATATTTTCTTTCTCCTTAGTCATTTCAGCATTGCAAATGATAATGTGACATGTCCACAATAATGAATTTGTTTGTCTTCTTAGTTTCATTGGGCATGTTGTAGTTTCCATATTCAAATGCAACTCAAAATAGCAGTGCAATTATTGAACTTCTATAATTCCTTATATTGCTAATATGTTTATTTGTATATGATTGACTAACATCTTCATACATTGCAAGCTATGCATGAATTTAATGGATGTGCATTTGTACAGGTTGGATACATTGTGACTTCATGCTTATTAAATCAGAATCATGACTTCTTACAATTGGTTATCAATACTGTCTGCAATGATATTATTGGGTGAAATGAGACGTTTCAATGTTTGGCACTTACTATGGTAATATTTTGTCTTGGAACCTCTATTCTGAAATAAATTTTGTTGCTTTCTAATTGTAGTAGTTTTCTTGTTTAACCTATGGTGTGCATCTAGACCACTACATGATTGGGAGCTAAACGGGTTGATACTTAAGTTAAATGTAGATTTCCTTGTGAAATTGCAAAGATGTCAAGTGTCATTTTTCCAACAAGTGTTTGCAATATTGGGCTTTGGATTTGCATAGAGATATAATCTATAGACTATAATGTTAGCTAGAAGAAATTTAGAAAAAAAAAATTAAGCATTGTTCCTTTGATCAAAGCCAATTCTAAATAAAAAATTTAAGCATTGTCCTTGTAATGGTTTCTTGTGATGACCTTCACATCTCTCTAATTAACCAACCAAAGATGTTTCTTGATATGGAATGCATTTACCAAAGATATCTCCAATACTTAGCAGTTGAATAGTAACTTCCAAAGCTAAGCATAGATTTTCATTGCTTTCAACACAAGACTCTCATATTATTAAGTACTCTCTTGATGTTCACCAAGGAAATGACCACATCTAGAAAGCTCAAGGTGGACGCTAAATCATGAAGTAAACTCCAAGTAACAAGGGATGTCCTCTTATAAACCCAAAAGGCTACTCCAAGGTATGTTCCCCAGCTAAAATGTGCAATTAATGACCCAAAAAGGTGTCTACTCCACCAACATGTGCCAACAATGCAGCCAAACTTACCTTCAAACTGAAATGTCCTTCTCAAATGATGCAAAAACCATAAAAGGAGGGCTTGATTATCCCACAAACTTCCTCTTAACTCCGAAAATCCATCTTGAGAGTGATGAAAGAACATTTGTTAGGGCAATGTTACAATGTGAGAGTGTCCACATGGCAATCAAACAACTCCAAATGCAAATAAATTCTACAAGCCATGTCCACAAAACACTCCATTTGACCTCCAAGAGGGACTGCTTCTATAAAGTGACCTCCAAGCATGTAATACCTCTTATCAATGGCATATAAACGAGTGTTATCATTTCATAATAAAGTTGGACGTCCCAAGGCTATCCAGGGCATGGAAATACTACTCCAAAGTTCAACGATATGTTCTAGACATGAGGCTCAGACTGTAAGAAGGGTGTGGCCCGCTAGTGCTTCCTTTAGGGTTGAACATTGACTCAAAACTCAAGGTTTATTACTTATTCCAGACAAATGCATTCCCAGACCCTCCCTAAGACTATTTTGCATGCTTCAAAAACCACCCAAAACTTGTCAAAGCTTGTTATTTCTGCTATCTATCACTATTTTAGGGTTGTTTTGACTCTTAGGCATGCCCATATTCAACCTTAATTCATTTTAAGAGGATCCAAAATGCCCAAAATTGGCAATAAATGCTCAAAAGTGATAGAAAATGTATTTTTATTGTGCCCATGACTCAAAATGCCACCTAGATTTGATATTGGAGTTTGTACGAGGGCCGAGAAGTGCACAGAACTGCTGCTCACTTGAAAATAAAACCCAAATTCACCTAAGAAGTTCCTTGGCCCCATACTACCGAGAAATATGAGTTTATTATTGTTTTCAGGCTATTTGAGGGTTATTTATGCCTCAACCCGATTTTAGGGTTGTTTGTGCTCAAAGGACTGCTCATAATAGGATGTTGCTGCTACAAGTCTCCTTTTATGCCTAGGTCATCCCTCTTTCATGATAGTTGTTATTCATTTGCAACATGTTGAGTATATAGTTGTCATTGATGTCAAAGGTGTTCACTAATGACAAAGGAATAACCAGTGGATATGATGGCAGGACAAACTTAATGAAAGACTAAGGGAGTGATGGCATGGCATGGCATAGTTGAGGATGTGGAATGACACATATGATGACATAGAATATGATGGTGTCCTAATGATGATGCCATAAAATTTCATTTATAACAAATGCAATGGATGCAATGGACATGGATGATAAGACAACATGAATGACTGATCTGAAGACTTCCAAAATAGTATCGACAATATGATGTAAACAATGGTTAATGAAACAAAGAACATAGGTCGAGTGGAAGTATAGATGTATTATGAATGACAAAGTTGGTTAGAAAAATGAAGAGTAAAACTACAGAAGAGTGAAATGAACGGGAGACAGAGTATATGTAAACAATCGGAGAACAAAGAAACTATATCTACGAGAGTGTTTATAAATTCTTCAGAGAAACTATATCTACGAGATTGTTTATAAATTCTGTATAATCAGCAGCATGATGAAATCCTCTCTGTATATAAGTCTTCAAAACTATTAGAAACCGTCGCAGAGGATTTCCACAAAGAAATCGTGCAAATCCACAAAGTCATAGTGAGATCTGAATTCGATCTGAAATCGACAGTCTGGAAGCATCCCGCACGAGATCCGACGGTTAAGGATCAGTTCCACAAAAGAGAGGAGAAAGGATGAATTTTCGCAACAATCAAGATCAGACGACTGAGATTAGTTTCGCACAAAGAGAATGACGGTGCAGAAGAAAAATGCAAAAAGGGAATTGTGGAAATAACATTTAAAGATTCTATGAACCCGCAACCTACAACCCACAATCTGGAAGATCGGACGACTGAGATTAGTTCCGCTAAAAAGGGATCAAAGGCATGGAAGGAAAATGTGGAAATAACATTTAAATATTCTATGAACCTACAACCCACAATCCGGAATATCGAACGTTGAGAAAGACTCTGCAAACAATCGACGGTACAGAAGAAAAATTACGGAAAGAAGCTTGCAGAAAGGATCTTGTGGAAAGGAGCTTGAGGAAAGAAGCTTACGGAAAGGAGATTGCGGATAGTCGAGATACTATTTGATTAAATGTTACATTTCCGCATTCCACAATATTCATATTATCTCAGATCAACGGTCACAAAAGAGCACACAGGAGATCACAGAAAGACAACTACAGAAATTGCAAAAATACATTTTGGAAAAGTCACAAACTTGCATTCCACAATCCACATATTATCTCAAATCAATCGTCATGAAAGAGAACGATGAAGATCAACAGTGGGGAATAGTTTATGAAGAAATCATGGTGCTATATCAACGAACTGGAGAGACTCAAAATTAAAATTAACAACCTGGATTGATTCTAGAGAAGGAGATTGCGGAAGCACCAGAAAACGTTAAGCTGGGCCGTGGAAATGAATTTTGAGGTGCATACATAAATGGTAAACAATAATATCCAACATGAAACTCATAGATGGAAGGTGAATCCTTTGTTTTGTGAGAGAAATGTGTACATATGAGCTTGCAATGAAGATATCCTGTAGAGAGCTCGTAGAGGACGAAAAGAATCCCACAGGATTTAGGAAAAGAGAAGCTCGAAGGTTTGAAGATAGAGTATTCCTGCTGATAGAGGAGAGGAAGTCCACAGGAATTGGTTTGACAAATCCTGCGATTAGAGAAGGGAGCTCATAGATCAGAAGTGATCAATAATTTTTTAATTAATTATCGTTAATCACTAATTATTGAAAAGGTGTGACTATCATATTTGGAAGGGCCGTTGATTGAGAAAGGGTATGTTTCCAGAATAAAGAGACGCGTATGTAGGAAACATGAAGGTAATTATACTCTGAGGTATGAGTGAGAGAAGGGTCTTGTGGTCTATATCACAAAATTAGAAACAAAGACCAGTGGGTGTGATAGAGTATGGAGGGAGAAGAAATCTAGCATATTATAGAAAACATATTAAGGTGGCAGGGTGGCGCTAGGGTAGGAAACATGCATGTAGGGGGTTGTTTCCTCCTTCTAGAAGAAGCCGGTAAATAGGGTGTAGGAGAATATTTTTAGTCGTAGCTAAAAAAACAGGGTGTCGTAGCATCCTTTCAATAGCAGTTGATAAACCAGGGTGTCGTAGCATCCTTTCAATAGCAGTTGATAAACCAGGGGGTCGTAGCCTCCTTCCAATGGTAGTTGGTAAATGGGGTGTTGTAGCATCCTTTCGGTAGTAGATGATAAAGCAGGGGGTCGTAGCCTCCTTCCAATAGTTGCTGGTAAATAGGGTGTAATACCATCCTTATCTGTAGGAGCAGGCAAAACTATTTGTAAATAACAATTTTGCAGTAATAGGACGTATTGATGGTTTACCCTATTGGGATTCCATGTTAAAATTGTGTTCTTTGTATTCTTGTTGTTATATGTTTTTAATGATAGATATGAAAAGTGGTTAAATTAGTAAAAAGTTAACAATACTGATTGAACCCCCCCTCTCAGTATTGACCAGTAAACAAACAATTGGTATTAGAGTGGGTTCCTTCACTACAGTTTAACCACTAGAAGGAAGATCCCATTAAAACTACTATGGATCAACAAGAAGAGATTTACACGGTAAATGGATCTCCAATACGTGGAAAAGAAAAATACATATTTTGGAGTACAAGAATGAAAATTTATCTAAAGGCATTGTGATATGATGTATGAAATTCAGTGATCACTAATTACTTCCTACCAAAGAGGATAAGGACTCCGGCTCAAAATAAATCGAAGAAAAGTAACTCAATGGCAATGGCTTCAATCCTTGATGGATTACCTAATGATGTCAAAGAGAATATAGGTGAATGTAACTCTGCAAAGGAACTTTGGGACAAGATAAAAGACCTCTACTCAGCTGAGCAAAGAGCAGAAGGAAGAATTTCTATTCTCGAGGATGTTAGTGAAGATGAAAAGATAAGTGAAGATGAAGAAAATTTATTTATAGGGACAACAAACTCATATGAGGAATCATAAGTGGACATAGAAGCCTAATACATGGCTTCTGTAGATGAAATTGCAAAATGTAGGAAAAATAACAAAGTCTTGAAAGAAAAATTGTCAAAATATCAAAAAGAGAAGAAGTCAAAAGAAGAGGAAGTCAAAACCCTTAGAGAAAAGATACGCAATTCAAGACAACAAGTGTTGGCTAGTATGGAAGAGGTCAAGAGCTTAAAACAAGAAGTTGTTGAATTTAAGGAAGAAGTAAAGAAGCTAAAAGATCAGCTGACTATTAGTGAGAAGTTCAAGGAAAGTACTAAAGCTCGTAATAAAGTCCTCAACTTACAAAGATCCCCCAGGGATAAAACAGGTATTGGATATAATCATAAAGGATCAAGCTCCATCATTCATGAAAATGTTGAAAATGTTAAATGTCAACATGATGCATCCAAAGATACATCCAGGAAGTAGAAAAATCACAAGGTAATGAATTCTAGTTATCATAATTCTGCTCATCCTCCCAAGGTGAAAACTTTTAGAAGACATGCAAAAGAAAAGAGTCATTACAAGCAGAAAAACTAGAGATTCTCCAAACATGCATTCTATGGATATTGTCATTGCTGTCACAAGTTTGGTCACAAGGCTGATGATTGTAGAATCGAAGAAGAAGATGAAGGGTTGATAAGAAAAGAAGACATCAACATCTCTAATGGAAAAAATAATTATTTGTTTCATATGTCACAGTATTGGACACTTTGCAAAACATTGCAAGAATAGTACATGTAGATCTTCCCAGGAAACTCAGAAAAAGGTATGGAAGATGAAAACCAAGGAACAAAGAAATAAAAAACCAGTAAGCAGAGTACCTCTTGGAAAAATATGGAGAAAAAAGGAAGACTCCAAATATATAGAAGAAATAAATATTTCAAACATCAGTGAGGTCTCCAAAGATGACGATGAACATAATTATGCCACAGATAAAAAGGGCATCCATTATAAGGAAAAACAAGATGGAAATGTAAAAGGATACACCGATAAAAATTAAGGTGATGAAGAAGGATGTAGTGATGACTGTGGGAACCTTTCCTAAAAGATATCTCATGATTTAAATAAAACCCTAAAAATAACATTATAACGGATCTTATACTCAGGGGAGTTAAAGTCAGAAAATTCCAATTGGTATCTAAGAAAAAACTCAATTGGTGTCTAATGTTGAAGGATATTGAAAGATATCTTCTTCAAATATGATGGGTGATCAAGGTTGGTGTATGGATGACATAAGAGAAAGTATGAAGTAACATGAGAACGATAAAATGTGAGAGTCATGAAGACCATGATGTTTGCAATCAAATAGAAGATAAAGATGATTATGTTCACTTAGTATTTGAAGTCATGACACATAAACATTGTTGTTAGTAGAAGAAAACTCAAATCTAAAAATAAAAAATTCAGTCTATTGATAAGATAACATGATGAGTTTAGCATTGACGAAGGAAAAGGTTGAGGTTATGAGTCTTCATGTCTGAGATGGTGAGACCAAAGAAACTATGTGATAAACTAAAGTAATATTTGTGTTGAGGATCTGAAGTTATGGGTCTCTGGACAATTGATAATATAGATCTAAAATCCATAAGAATCCAATAGTATATGCTAGGTTTTTATATAAAGATCTAAATGCACAGGCTTAAGGAATTCTGGTAAAAGCGGAAGCCAGTTAAATTACAGGAAGAATAGACCATTAGATATGGTAGTAGGAAAAGAGTTAAAAAAAACATGTATCCTAGACAGAAAATGGAAGAGTGTGAAACAAAACGCTGAGTGTAAACTCTGTCACAAAAATGCTGACAAAGGAGAGGAAGTATAGTAACAGGGGGAGTCCATGGATCTATCAGTTAAGATTATCATCCAAGAACTTGTTACAAGAAAGGAATTGTTAATATAAATGATAATACATTTATTAAATAACATAGTTCAATTAACAAAGGGGAGATATGATGATAGGGGGACTTGTAAGAAAGTAGAAAGATAGGAAATCCTATATCATAATAGTTACAGCATTGGCATCACAGGTTATCCTTTGTCATTGTTTTCAAAGGGGGAGAATGTTTAGAGGTTACCATCAATGCCAAAGGGGGAGATTGTCGATTATATAGTTTTCATTGATGTCAAAGGTGTTCACGAATGACAAAGGAATAACCAGTGGATATGATCGCAGGACAAACTCAATGAAAGACTAAGGTAGTGATGGCATGACATGGCATAGTTGAGGATGTGGCATGACACATATGATGACATGGAATATGATGGTGTCCTAATGATGATATCACTAAGGTAGTGATTGCATGGCATGGCATAGTTGAGGATGCGGCATGACACATATGAAGACATGGAATATGATGGTGTCCTAATGATGATGTCATAAAAGTTCATTTATAACAAATGGAATGGATGAGATGGACATGGATGATAAGACACCATGAATTACTGATCTGAAGGCTTCCAAAACAATGTCGACAATATGATAAAAATGGTTAATTAAAAAAAGAAAAAAGGTCGAGTGGAAGTAGAGATGCAGTATGAATGACAAAGTTGGTTAGAAAAATGAAAAGTGAAACTGTAGAAGAGTGAAATAAACGGGAGACAAAGTATATGTAAACAATCGAAGAACATAGAAACTATATCTGTGAGAGTGTTTATAAATTCCGTATAATCAACAACATGATGAAATTATCTGTGTATATAAGTCTTCAAAACTGTTAGAAACAGTCGCAGAGGATTTCCGCAAAGAAATTGTGCAGATCTGCAAAGTCATGGTGAGATCTGCATTCAATCTGAAATCGACGGTCCGGAAGCATCCTGCACGAGATCCTACAGTTAAGGACTAGTTCCACAAAATATGGGTAGAAGGATGAAGTTCTGCAACACTTAATATCAGATGGCTGAGATTAGTTCCACAAAAAGAGATCGACGGTGCGGAAGAAAAATGCGGAAAGGGAATTATGGAAATAACGTTTAAATATTCTATGAACTTGCAACTTGCAACCTGCAATCTAAAAGATCGGACAGATGAGATTAGTTCCGCTAAAAAGAGATCGATGGTGCGGAAGGAAAATGTGGAAATAACGTTTAAAGATTCTATGAACCCACAACCAGTAACCCGCAATTTGGAAGATCGAAGGTCGGGAAAGACTTTTCTTGCACGAAGGAGCTTGCGGAAAGTCGAGATATGATCTGAGGAAATGTTACATTTCCACATCCTGCAATTCGCATATTATCTCAGATAAATGGTCATAGAAGAGCCCACAGGAGATAAACGGTGCAGAAAGACAACTGCAGAAATTGTGAAAAGACATTTTGGAAAAGTCACAAACCCGCATTTCACTGATCTGCATCTTATCTCAGATCAATGGTCATGAAAGAGCCTGATGAACCTCAACAGTGGGAATCATTGATGAAGATACCGTGGTATAGAAATATGATTTCGAGGGGGAAATATATGTGCTAGATCGACGGACTGGAGAGACTCAAAATTAGATCAACGACCCGGATTGATTCTAGAGAAGGAGATTGCAGAAGCACCAAAAAATGTTAAGTGGAGATGCAAAAATTAATTTTGAGGTGTGTCCATAAATGGTAAAGATAAATGTCCAGATGAAACTCATAGATGGAAGGTGAAGCCCATGTTTTGTGAGAGAAATGTGTACAGATGAGCTTGCGATGAGGATAGCCCGCAGAAGAGGAAAAGAAGCTCATGGGCGTGAGAAAAAGAGTAGTCTGAAGGTCTGAAGATAGAGTATTCCTAAATAATAGAGGAGAGGAAGTCTACATGAATCAGTTTGATGAATCCTATGATCAGAGAAGAAGGGAGCTCACCGATCAGAAGTGATCAATAAATTTTTAATTAATTATTGTTAATCATAGATTTGTTGATGTAATTGTAACTTAGGAATGTATTCATCCGTATTTCTTATGTATTGTAACCTGATGTTTATTCTGGGTGTATTGTAATGTATTTGAGTCATGTCATACCCCGATGTTTATTGTGGGAAGTTTCTATAATGAGAAAGTCATTTCAAGTCATTGAGGGTTACATTCCCCATAGTTGTGGGGCCCTTGAGTTATTAGACTATCCTAGTGAAGTCGACCCTAGGTGAGTCATTATAAGTCGAGACAATATTCCCCACCATTGTGTTACCCTCCTATTGGTCGGAGGAGGAAAAGTACCCACAAGTGGTGGGGCACTAGGGTTATTAGACACTCCTAGAGATGTCGACTCTAGTAAGTAATTGTTAAGTGAGGCTGACATGTTGGAGTGGGTTATAATTGAATGGAACAATATAAATAGAGAGTGAGAGCCTCTCTATTTATCATTCATTCACACACTCACTCATTGGGGTGCATGAGTAAGAGAGGAGAAGCTCTCTCAGTGTGTGAGAGAGAGACTGCTGCTGTCGGGAGTGCATCTTACTATTTTGGGGTCTTACCATTTTGTGTTGATTCTATATCTGAGGAAGTTGTAGGGTTTTCTCCTTTATGGTTTCCCTGAGGAAAATTCTTTGTGTCTCTTGTCTCTTGTGTTGTGCTTATGTTTTACTGTTGTGCATGTTATTCTCTCAGTTAAAGATCCTAAGATCATAATGGTAGCTTGAATGATGAAAAACTAACATGGTATCAAAGCTAACCTAAGAAGAAGAAGTTGTGCAGCTACAGAAGATAGGGATTCTTAATTTTTTTGTCTCTCTCCATAATCCATCAGCAAAAGTATGCTAGGCTGACTCTCCATTGAAGGACGCATCTTTCTGTCGAAGCAGAATTCGATTCCGAGCATTTTCAGTTTTCGATGCGGAAATTAGGGATTTCTACAAAAGAGGAATTTTTGAGTGAGCATAACATAGGATTTTTCTCCTCATCAAAACCTAATTTTAGAGACCTGGATCAAGAAATTTGGTTGGGTGAAACTCTGGGAAAGTCAAACCCTAGTTTGACCCCAAGCTAGAAAAACCCTAAATACTAAAACTGCTAAGTTTTGGTACATTCATTATAAGCTGCGATTGGCGAAGGATAAGGATCTGAAAATTGCAGGGACCGAAGATACAATCATGATGCACACTGTGTCCAAAATTCAGCCTCATAATCACTATATTATGGGAGATATGATCCATCCAAGTTAGGGTTCCAACCTCTTCCAGAATTCATCCCTAAACAGGACACCTGGGGAGAATTGCAAGATCATGGGCTAAAGAGTTCAAAAAATAATTCCTGAAGATTTTCCAGAAAGTAAATGGACTTTAATTTCGGTGGTATGAATATCAGACTCAGAAGATGAACCAATGACACGTGGCATGCCATACAACTTTGTTGTTCTGAACAGTCCTGTAACAGGTCACCTTGGGAAAAGGATCATAAATCCCAAATGGTGAAGCAAATTCTGATGAAACCTATGGTTTTGGATCATTGATAGGTGAGGTTACCTCAGTGAGAAATTTCAGACATAGAGGAGCAATAATTACAGAGATATCACAGAAATAGTGACAGGCATTTCTGCAGAAGAAATTGGAAAACTAGGGCTTCCTGTTCCGGGAGCTTCCCTCCACTGTTTTCAGAAAAGGAGTACATTGGACTGCTCCATTTGAAGAGATCTATATTTATATCCAATAATATCTGAAATATTCCAAGTTTTGAAAATTAGGGTTTCTGTGACAAACCCTAGATCAGCCAGCTCCAGAACCAGAACAGACACCTCAAATTGGTAAGATCTAATCCTTTGCTATTTTCATTTGAGGTTCTCATTTCAAAGATATATATCACCTCAGCTTGATGATAAGCTTGGTGAAGTTGACAAATTCCAATAATGGAAGTATATGATCTCTCTGAAGAAAATGAATTGGACACCTAGATGAGTAGAAAGGTTCCAGTTGCAGAGGGAGATGAGGCTAGAAACCTTACACAAGAAGAACTTGGTCAAGGCCAAGAAGATCATGGTTGATTCAATCACGGACCAACTTGTACCACAAGTGTCTTCCCTAAAGACACCGATGATGTTTGATTCCTTGACTAAGCTTGTTGAAGGGAAGAACATAAATCAGAATATGACCTTAAGAAACCAGTTGAAGAATGTGAAGATTCCGAATGCAGAGACCATGCAGTCATACTTTACAATGGTCTCTCAAATCAAAGAACAACTTGAAGCGGTAAAAGAAGAAGTGAAGAATGCAGAAGTGGTGATGGCCACCTTGAATGGCTTCCCAAGATCATGGTATTCATTCATTCGAGGAATGTGTGCCAGAAATAAGTGATTACTTTCAGTAGACTCTGGGAAGAGAACTCATAAGAAGAAGAAGCTCGAGAAGAGAAGGTGGGAGCAACTGAAGATCAAGCTCTTACCATCCAAAGAAGATCCCTCAAGCGATGAGGAATACGAAAATCTCAACTCTTGAAGAACTTATTATCCTCCTTAGCATTTGGATAAGAAATGATGCTACCATGAATGAAGAAGACGACGAAGCTAAAGGCTCAAGAAGGAGTCTACTCATGAAACAAATAAAGATAAGTATTCAATTGTCATTTCATGATATTGTTTTGTTATGCATGATAGGATGTTTGCATTAGTGACAGTATACTACTAATATGCATGTGATGGGTAAGTAGCTCATTGTGCTATACAACTCTCCATTGCTACTTATCTAGAATGAAACCTCTTTGCTGACATATTGGATTAGTGCACAATCTCAATGTTGTCCTGGTAGAGATGGAAGGCATCTAGAAAAGTTTCATGAGATATGGATGGATGTTGTATTGGCTAAAATAGTTGCACGATCATATAGTTATTCATAAGAATTTTTCATTATGAATATACCTTAATAAATGTTTCTAACCATACAACTGCATTTGACTTGTAGGAAAGATCGCATACATAATCACCTACATGCAAAGAAGAATGAAGACTTGCTCCGAAGAATAAGTGATGACATTTCAAAATGAAGAATAATATGACGAATACAGTGACGTCATTGATACAGAACCTTCTAGCCATGAAAAAGTAACCAAGAAGAAATGGAAGACCAGGATGCAGTATCAATACGCGAAGGGAAGTTCGTAGCTCCATCATGTAGTAGATGGAAACATCATGGAATAAAAAGCAAGATTCATAGCATGAGGCTTCTCATGAAAAGGAGGCATAGAATACGAAGAGACATTTGCAGCCAGTAAGAATTGAAACACATACATGATGAGATTGATGAAGATCTTAACCTTTGCTACAAGGTTGAAGATGAAATTGTATACACTAGATGGATACATAGAATACTAGTAGCATAGGAAGCTACTTGTCACTCTGGTACAGAATGTTTTCAGTGCATAGAGCACATAAGACAGAGGGAGTATGATGCTTCTCTTCAAAGGGAGTGACTACAAAATATCTTGAGGTTCGACATGGTACAACAGGATGGATATATTACTGATGACTCTAGGATTTACTAAGAGTAAAGCAAATTCCAACCTTTGCTTCAAGGTTGAAGACAGAAGACCAGTGATGCTCTTGTTATGTGTCAATGCACTATTTTTCTAGGTATGGAGGTGTGGCAGATTGTGGATGGAATCTTCCTTGGACAAGGGAAGTATGCAGTAGAGATCATGAATAGGTTTGGGATGATGGATTGCAAGACTATGGCCACACCTATGGCATTGAACCTGAAGCTATTGAGTGATGCTTCATCAGAGACGGTTGATGCTACGGTGTATCGTCAGATGATTGGGTCCTTGATGTACCTGAGACCAGATATTTGCTTTACTATGAACACATTGAGACATTTTCACCTGATGGTTACAAAGCATGCAGGGGTACAATTGATTATGGGCTCAAGTATGATGCGAATCAAAGGATTAACCTGGAGGGTTATGTTGATTCAGATTGGGTAGGAAGTGCCATCGATAGGAAGAGCACTTCAGGGTGTTGCTTTAGTATGGGATCAGGCGTGATCTCTTGGTTTAGCAGGAAGAAATCCTATGTGGCACTGAGTACAGCTGAAGCAGAGTATGTCACATCTTGTTCAGCTAGTTGTGAGGCAGTATGGCTACGAAAGCTACTGTCTGATTTAATTGATCTCCATATGGATGCTACTTGTATACATTGTGACAACCAAATTTGCGTGAAGTTGTCAGAGAATCTAGTGTTCCATGACAAATTGAAGCACATCAAGATCAAGTATCACTATATTAGGGATATGGTGCAGAGAGGAGTAGTGAAGCTCCAGTATGTTGCGACGGAGGAACAGATAGCTGATGTGTTGACAAAGCCATTGGCCAGAGTGAAGTTTGAGTACTTCAGGGAGAAGCTTGGTGTTATCCAGATTGAGGTTTCCTCCAAGGGAAAGTGATGAGTCCCAAATCCATTCTGATGAGCAGGTCAGATGTAAGGGTTGAGCCATTCTGTCATGGTGAGAGGATTCAGTTCCTTCCATGTTAGATATGAGTGCTCAGATCCATAGCCATTCTAACGAGTAGGTCAGATATAAGGGCTGAGCCATTCTGTCATGGTGAGAGGATTCAGTTCCCTCCATGTCAGATAAGAGTGATGATTGCCATTCTGGGAATGGAGGTATCTGTTCAGTTACTAGGAACACTCAGTCCAGGACTGAGAGAGCCATTCTAACGAGTAGGTCAGATGTAAGATCTGAACCGTTCTATCATGGCTAAAGGATTAGGTTCCTCCCATGTCAGATGTGAGTGTTGTCCATTCTGTCAATTAGGACAAATGTAAGGGAAACTGCCACTCTCCAGGAGAGTGGAGGCACTTGTTCAGTTACCAGGTAGCTCAGTCTGGGACTGGGGGCCTTTCTGATGAGTAGGTTAGATATGAGTGCTGGGTGTGCCTTTTTGATGAGTAGGTTAGATGTAAGTGTTGGGAATGCCTTTCTGACGAGTAGGTCAGATGTAAGTGCTGGGAAAAGACCTACCTGATGGCTAGGCCTACAACTAGCATGAAATAAGGTTGGCTCTGTAGAACTTCCTATGACAAGATAGCACACATGATGATGACCAGATGAGATCCAGATTGAGCTATGATCCAGATCTAGTTATGATGACTCTAATAGATCTAGATCAAGTGATGATCCATATCCAGATCTAGTGACGATGTTCTATATCGAGTATGATCTAGTGACGATGTTCTAGATCGAGTATGATCCAGTGACGATGTTCTAGATCGAGTATAATCCAATGATGATGTTCCAGATCGAGTATGATCCAGTGACAATGTTCTAGATCGAGTATGATCTAGTGACAATGTTCCATATCAAGTATGATCCAGTGACAATGATCCAGATCGAGTGATGATATAGATCCAGATGAAGATGACTTGAAGATGAATATGATGAGAATTTGATGATGATTCAGATGATACAGAGAAGAAGCCTTGTGCTAATAAATTGTGTCAAGAGAACACCTTCCTAGTTAAGAGGGAGTGTTGATGTAATTGTAACTTCGGAATGTATTCATCTGTATTTATTATGTATTGTAACCCGATGTTTATTCTGGGATGTATTGTAATGTATTTGAGTCATGTCATACCCCGATGTTTATTCCGGGAAGTTTCTATAATGATAAAGTCATGTCAAGTCATTGAGGGTTAAATTCCCCATAGTTGTGGGGCCCTTGGGTTATTAGACTATCCTAGTGAATTTGACCCTAGGTGAGTCATTGTAAGTCGGGGAAATAGTCCCCACCATTGTGTTACCCTCCTATTGGTCGGAGGAGGCAAAGTCCCCACAAGTGGTGGGGCACTAGGGTTATTAGACACTCCTAGAGATGTCGGCTCTAGTAAGTAATTGTTAAGTGAGGCCGACATGTTGGAGTGGGTTCCAAGTGAACAGAACAATATAAATAAAGAGTGAGAGCCTCTCTATTTATCATTCATTCACACACTCACTCATTGGGGTGCATGAGTGAGAGAGGAGAATCTCTCTCATTGTGAGAGAGAGAGACTGCTTCTATCGGGAGTGCATCTTACTGTTTTGGGGTCTTACCATTTTGTGCTGATTCTATCTCTAAGGAAGTTGTGGGGTTTTCTCCTTTATGGTTTCCCTAAGGAAACTTATTTGTGTCTCTTGTCTCTTGTTTTGTGCTTATGTTTTACTGTTGTGCATGTTATTCTCTTAGTTAAAGATCCTAAGATCATAATGGTAGCTTGAATGATGAAAAACTAACATGGTATCAGAGCTAACCTGAGAAGAAGAAATTGTGCAGCTATAGAAGCTAAGGATTCTTACTTTTTGGGTCTCTCTCCACAATCCATTAGCAAAAATATGCTATGCTGACTCTCCATTGAAGGGCGCATCTTTCTGTCGAAGCAGAATTCGATTCCGAGCATTTTCAGTTTTCGATGCGGAAATTAGGGCTTTCTACAAAAAAGGAATTTTTGAGTGAGCTCAGCATAGGATTTTTCTCCTCATAAAAACCAAATTTTAGAGACCTGGATCAAGAAATTTGGTTGGGTGAAACTCTGGGAAAGTCAAACCCTAGTTTGACCCCAAGCTGGAAAAACCCTAAATACTAAAACTGCTAAGTTTTGGTACATTCACTATACTCCGAGATTGGAGAAGGATCAAGATCTAAAAATTGTAGGGATGGAAGATAAAATCATGATGCACATTGTATCCAATATTAAGCCTTAGATTCACTATATTAGAGGAGATATGATCCCTCCAAGTTAGGGTTCCAGCCTCTTCCAGAATTCATCCCTAAATAGGACACCTGGGGAGAATTGCAATATCGTGGGCTACAGAGGTCCAAATGGAATTCCTGAAGATGTTCTAGAAAGGGCATGGGCTGTACTTTTGGTGGTCTGAATATCAGACTCAGAAGATGAACCAGTGACACATGGCATGCTGTACAATCTAGGGGTCATAACCTCCTTCTAGTAGTTGCTGGTAAATAGGGTCTAATACCATCCTTGTCTGTAGCAGCAAACAAAACTATTTGTAAATAAAAAATTTGTAGTAATAGCACGTATTGGTGGTTTTCCCTATTGGGGTTCCATGCTAAAATTGTGTTCTGTGTATTCTTGTTGTTATACGTTTTTAATGTTAGATATAAAAAGTGGTTAAATTAGTAAAATTTAAAAATATTGATTCACCCCCACCCCCCCTCTCAATATTGACCAATAAACCACCACAATACTATCACATTATGTTGTTGGGGTTCCTTCACTACCTTTGGTCCCCATAAATTCTCTTTTAAGTCTACAAAAGCTCCAAAACTGTTCTAAATAACCATACCATTGTAAGGTACACCCATACCAAAATGGGGATAAGAAAAATGAGTACTAGAATTCTAGATTAGGGTTTTTGAGTTCTCTATGGGTGATAATATGAACATAATCCCCTTCTGGGATTTCACAAATCCTGAGGGGGTAAGGTATGTACCCCTCTGTAGACTTTAGCAATCAAATTGTTGTGCGCATTGGGTCCCTTCTCTCATAAACAAGGGGGTTTCATACACCAATTTAGTGTCTGGATTGGCCGTGAAAAACATTATCACTTAGTTAAAAATGATTAAAAGAAGTAGTGCAATATTTTCCATGTGGTTATGCATAACTGTTGCAAATGTTAGCACAATAATTCAAAATCAACTTAAATGGTTAATGATAGTCACTAGAACTGGAATGTATTCTATGACATCTATGCTCACTTCATACAAGCTGAATGTGGTGCATTTATTACTCCTTTTGTCATAGTTCAATGTCATATGCTCAATAATGCTAGAGAAATATGTCTTTTAAGTTTAAAAAATAATCACTAGTAGTTATGAGATTTCATGAACAATGTCTGTTTATAGCTCTTATATCACATTACATTTCTCTTGTTGTTCTACTTGTTATTGGAGAAAGATGATTATGCATGCTATTCTTTGTTGAGATCCACAAGAGAAAGGATTTAAAGGAACCATCTAACAAAATCCAAATCTACACAAAGAGAAGATAAACCAGCACTACATCAACATATAAATATGTATTAGTGTGTAATATAGATGAAACCAGCAAGTGTGCATTTAGAGAAAAATCACCCAAGTACCATAGAGCTCAACAATTGAGAGAAAAACCTTGAGCAATAGATAACACTGGGAGAGAGAGCACAATTCTATATATGGTGCCTATAGGATAAAAAAGAGAGTCACTTATATATGAGAGAAATTGCTCAGGAAGATGTTATAAAGGATTCATGTGTGCGACACCCTCCCCAAGAGGGGTTGTAGGATTCCATAATGTATAGGTTAGTATTACCACATAGTGACTAGGTAAGCTTCAAGACAAATCGTAGAAAATAACTAATACACAATATTAATGATGACAAACTGAGGTCATCCATTCTCATACGTGAATATTACACCATGATTTCAACATCTTCTCTTAGGTTGAGCAAGAATCCATTGAGAATGATGAAATACAAATAGGAGAGTGATATTTTTATAGAGACACAACTCAGTATAGGTTCAAGCTTGGTCGAAATACAATAGAGACTGGGTTTATGTATACCCAACTCGAGTACATTTAAAAGACCTTGAATACAAATAAAACTCTAATAAAATTTTGGGAGTGTGTTGATGCATACTGAACTTGAACACCCTTGAGAGCGCTTGAGTACAGTTGAGAAAGATCAAATATAATATGAGAATGGATTTATGGATATCCAAATCAATTACACTTAAGATAGCTTGAATACATTCCTATGTTGGAGGAAACATCTCGAATGGTGCCTATTAGTTCTAGAAATGTTTGGAAACATAGAGAAGGGTATGAAAAGGTTATATGGATTTTCAAGAGATTCTATAAAGGGATAAGTGTGAGTTGGGGAAATATGTGACCTTAATTTGATATGTATGATGCTTGGGAATCGATAAAATAGACATTCATAATGTTCCTCAAAAGCTATAAATCACTCTTCCTTGGAATATTGCAACAAATTTCTGGAATTATGTTGAATGCCTCCCTTATTGGATGATGTGCTTTTAGGATCTCATCCCTTATTGCATGAATTAGGGTTGTTTCATCCCGGCATGCTGAATTAGGGTTGTTCCATCCCATTTTTTATTATCAAATAGGGTTGTTTGTGCTCAGACTTAAGAAAATTGCCTCATACTTGCTCATAATTAGTTCAAAATTTCCCAGATCTATTATTTCTTTCGTTTATCCCCCTGAATATTCCTAGCATGGTGAATAAAATAATTTTAAACTTTGAAGCTGAAACAATGCCCAGAATGTTGATTGAATGGAAGAATAAGGTCAAAGCATGCCCATAATGCTGATTAAAGGGAAGAAAAGGCCAATGCATGCCCAAAATGGCCTAAAACATAACCAGAACCTTAAAGGTTTTAGTTGGTCATGAACCTTAAGGTAGAAAAGGCCATCTAGGTCGAAAGGGTAAAAAAAGGCATAACCTTTTCCAAAATATAAAATTGGTAAAAAGTGCCAGGGAATTCCAAAAAGCAAAGGTTAGAGGTTCTTTGTAGTCAATACCCTTGTAAAAATCAGGGAACTATCAGAACCTCTCACATCTGCTGATGTGTCTACTGCTTCTCTTGGACCATCATATAACATGACATCCTCTGCAGTAGTCAAGAAACAGAGGGAGAAATGACCAGGTCTAGCAACTCTTTCTACCTTAGTGACTGGAATCAATTCAAGTTAGCATTGTTTGCAGAATGAACATGCCCAACCTTCAATGTCATTTTTCCAGCATAGATCAAACTCTCTTCTTATGGGCCCCATTACAAGTAGAGTTGCATCAACTGGAAGTATTACAAATTTAGTAACACCTTTGAACATTAACAATCCTTCCACTGGAACAACGCATATTCCTAGTTTGGTATCTAAGGTAAATCAACCTGTTGCAATTGTTAGCGGGTCCTACACACTGGGGTGTTGGATCCAGTAACACAACTAAAATAGAGTTATATGCAACATAATTTAACTATATGATTGCTCAATATAAGAGACAGGTGAACGTCTTTAATCCTTTAAGTAGTTGTTGGGATTCTGGTAAATGCATGTTTGCTTGTCCTTTTACGGCTGGCTGAGAATCTATAAAAGTTTGTGAAGTTCCTCTTGCAATTACAATATTGAATCATGTAAAAGCACCATTATCTACAAATCAATGGATCTAGCAAAGTATTTCATTCAAACATAGGCTTGCCTCTGGATTCACAAGGGAAACTTATCAAATATATTACTATTTCTTCTTTGGATTTATGGTGAAATGATGGATGGATTCTAGGGTTTCATGCACATGCAGGATTGATGCTAGCATTGTTGGAAGAACACAAGCACAAGGAGGATCTAGGGTTCTCTTGGTTGCTCCATTGGTAAAGTTTGGTGATTTTATGCTTTTGTGGATTGAATGGTGGTTGTAATGTTGCGTTTTCTTTGAATTAGGGCTTCTTACCAGCTTTTGTCAACTTTTACATGGTATAAATCATCCTGTTGAAGGAGTTTTCTCTTGTTTGTCCTTAAATCTCTGAATTTTTCCCTATTTAGGATCCTCTAAAAAACCCTAGAGGTTGTTGTTGGAAGTACTAATTGGTGAGCCTTAGGGAAATACTCCAAGAGGGAGGCTAATCACCATCCATCATGGCCTTGGGTTTGAAGTAAATTTCGTAAAAACCCTAAGATTTGTCATTTTGATCAAATTTTATTATTTCATGTGTAAATAGATGCATTTGCATGGTTATTGTAGTGTTAGATTAGATCTGCATTTTATTAAACTAGAAAACCTTAGAAATTTATAAAATTCAATAATCCAAAAATAGCAACAATTTTAGAATTCTAAGCCACCCTCAAATTTTGGCCTGCCTATTTAGCCTTAGATCCTCCAGGGCATCACATTTCTTCTTGTCTACATCCACAAACTTGAGAAGAAACCTAAAAAAATAGTCAAAAGTCAGAGTTAGGGTTTCATATTTGACATGTTTCATGGGTTGGGTTAATTTGGCCTTGATAAAAGGTGCTTTTTTGCCTCACAACGACCCCATTTAATTGTTTTGCAGGGAACTTTAGGGATTCTATCCTTACTTATCATTGTTACTATCATTTCCATCCCTAAAACCTGTCAAACAGACCTACAAAATCAACCAAGTTAGGGTCATATTTTAGTTATGGGGAAATCTCGACAATATCATTGAATTCTGCCTCCCAAAACCATTCTTTTCAGGCTAAGGCAGACTTCTATAAAACCTTAAAAGGTTGGTTAACTCAGTTGGTAATTCATGTTGATATACAGTAGTATTTATAGTTAATCTAAATGATGATAATAATTCCTATGTGATGATACATGCTGGTTGTTAATACTTACACTTGCTAGCTGATAAAATTGTCTATTACTGTTGATTTCAATAAAAAGTGGTTTAAATGATAATACTCTACTGGTTATGATTCTGAATTAGATTTTTCTTCCCTATATCCTAGTCCACATTGTTGCATATCTACAGTGGTTTACATTGATGTCGCGTCCTCACCCCTCATCCCGACGATGGACATGACACGACCAACACTGCTATTGCTGTCAAATGGGTGATCTAGCCCCATGAACATTGACATAAAAATGCATTGGAATAAAAACATATATAGATGCATAAGACATGTAAATACAACGAAAGCAAATACATATTGTTCAACACATTCAAGCATTCATCACGTTCATAATAATTTATAAAAAAAATATAGTTGCAGTGATTAAATGCACAAGAATACTTATCTGGAGAAGAAGCTTTCCTGCAACTAGCTACGTCACTGCAATGTTCCACCCAACCATAGGCTAGTGTGCTCATCAATCTCTCAGCATCACTGCCACCCCCGAGATGCGCATGATTCCACAAGGCACTAGGGAAAAACAGGCTTACACACAACAATACCATACAACCACAGTCAAGCCAACACACAGTTGGGTTTCACAGACCATTAAGGCAACAAGACAATAACATGGGGGTTCCTTAGACTTACTCAGCCAAGCAGGATTTACATCAAACACATAGTCAACCAATTAATAGATGGTTCCTTGGACTTACCCAGCCAAGCCAACCTGCTAACCAAACACAGGAATCCATCTAACAGATGGGTTTCTTGGACTTACTCTACCAAGCCATCACAAGGATGCACACAGCCATACAATGCACATTCTGGGTATGAAGGAAAACATTTTTCAACCAAAAATGATCTGGTGAATGGGGAAACCAACCCCTGGGTGAGAAACCTGAATTCAACAACGATTCAATGGATTCACATAGGCAAAAAACAACTCTTACCAATCCCCATCTCATATATTCGAACTCAGAAATGTTTATGGGATTCACGTGGCCAAAACGACCCCTTCCAAACCCCAAAAATAGATCTATCTTCCTGGGCACTTAGCATCACCAAAAACGACTTCCCAACCATGGGGAAAAATGGGAAACCATATAAAAATGTGGGCGAAGATCCCAGCTTTCTCACAGGGGCAAAAACGACCTCAATAAACACCTGAAAATCATGGGTTTCTTCTACCACTCATTGTGCAACCAAAAAATGTTTTTCCCCTAGCTGGGTAATGAGGAATCAACAACAAAAAACGTCCAGGGTAGAGCCCAGCTACTAAGAATTGCCCAAAATGAACTTCCATCCATGGGAAAAATGAAGAAATTTGCAAAAATACGAGGGAGAATGCCCCAGCTATCTCCAGCTGCGTGAGGAAGCAAACACATGGGTGAATAATGGGTTGTGAATGCGTTTCCAAGCATTTATTTGCCCAAGAAGCCAAAAACATGTTTTCGAAAAATGGGTGACTTCCCAAATTCGAATTTTACCTCCATACCTTTCCCTTCCCAAGGTAATAACTGTTACAAATGTTAAATTTAAATATTAAGCTAGGTTAATTTTAGTAAATGTTTGTAATTAAACTAAGAGGTGACTTGAAAATTCACCTCTCTTCCCCACTTAAGGTATAAATACCCGAGGCAATTATTATTGTAAACCATCTTCTTCATATTTATTACTTATACATTTTACATTACCTTTCTTTTCTCCTCCATCAACATTTATGTTATTCCATTGGTATCAGAGCCTCTCGGCTCTCGGCACCAGTCCACCACCATCTCACCTCCATTGCACACCTCCTCTTTACTGTCCACGTGCTCACGCTGCACTCCATCTCCACCTCCATCCTACTCCACCATTCCACCTCTCCCTAGCACCCCTCCTCCCATCTCCTCTCCAATACCAATTTAATATTAAATAAATGATTAATATTAATATATTTTTATTAATATTATTATTAAACAAAACTATATTATAATAATTATTATTATTATAATTATTTTTTTAAAAATCGTGGCGGGTTGGCATCATATTGCAAACAAAAACAAATCCACATTTATTGCCGAGAAAATTCCAATCACAAGATCAATGGACACTTGGTTCGACCAAATCAATGAGAAGATTAACAAGAACTATGAGGAACTCCAAGAAAAGATCAAACAAACGAGTGACAATTTGACGTCGACTTGGACACAAATCACGTCACGAATGGAGAATACCTTCCTCACTCTATAAGAAGACCAAAACAAAAATCAGGCAGTTTTAACCGCCATCTTGGATAGATTACAAGTATCTAATGACCCACATCCAAACTCTCCAAGAACACCGTAGCAGCTAGATCCTTTATTCAACATGTCGTCCTCAAACTAAAATACACAAGGACGCCAAATGCAGGTGAAAGTCAAGTTACCCAAATACGATGGGGATGAACGACAATGCATAGCATGGATTAATAAAGCCGAGGAATACCTAGACATCCACAACATCCATTATGAAGGGGAGAAAATTAAATATGCCTCCATGCATCTAGAAGGAAACACTTACAATTGGTACTTATGGTGGAAGAACACTGCAAGAATATGTTCTCACAACTGGGATAGTTTCAGGAATGACCTCATCAAAATATTCCAGGGCATTGAAGATTTTTTTTTTCCAAACTCACAAGGTTACAACAAAAAAATAGTGTCGATGAGGACACCTATGAGTGGGAAGCGTTGTCAACTCGATTCCTAGAGTTAACCGATGACCAACGATTACAAACCTATATACAAGGTCTTAAACAACACATCTATAATGAACTAGAATTACATAACATTTCTACCTTGTATAAAGCACAATGCAAAGCCAGGATTATTGAAAAAAAATTCAAGAAATTTGCTCATACACATTTTGACAAAGACAACTCCAAAAGGAAGCCTTTCCAATCAACATACACATGAAATCCAAGATATACACTGCCACAACTTAGGGAAGGAATCAAGCCCAGTTTAGAGGCCCAGAGAATAAAGGAAGGGAAATGTAAGTTCTCCAGAGACAAATGGGATCCTAAGCACCGGTGCTTACAAAAGAAATTGTATGCATGTGAAGTAGAAGAAGTAGAGTTGGAATTCGAAGAACCAATTGAGAACGAGGCAGATAGTCAACCAAACTACCAAACAGAAATCGAGGACAACACCCCAAAAATATCATTAGCCGCTATTATCGGAATCTCCCAACCGCAAACGTTGAATATTAAAGGACATATAAAAAATAATAACGTCACAATTCTCATTGACTCTGGCAGCACCCATAACTTCGTTAATTCCAACCTTGCTAAAAAATTTAACTTATTTGTTCATCCAGTACCTAACATGAAATTTATGGTAGCAGATGGCAAGAAGATTGACAATGTGGTAAAATGTCACAAAGTCAAGTTACACATGCAAGAATATAACTTAGAATCAGATTTTTTTGCGGTATGTTGATCAGAATATTTCACCTCCTGCGAACAACAAGGTGTTCTGCTGGTCTGAATGGTTCAAATCCAGAACAAATAGATCACAGAGGTTGATAACTCTCCCTAGATGTTGTAGATATCTAGAATACAAGGCTTTGATAGTTCACCTGTGTACCTGCAAAAGAGTTCAATATGAAACAGATCAAAGCAACCATAATACAATCTACTAATCTATGCTAGTGACTAAGGAATCTAGCAATATATATCTAAAATCAAACATCAACAATATATATGGGACAGAAAATCAACTTGCATTAGAAATATGAATAAGTTTACAACCAAGCCTTAGTGTTGACATGCATCTCCATGAAACCAACTCTTCATCCCCAAAAGCTCTGACTCTAGCTCTCTATGCTCTCTCCAAATGATCTTGGGCCAAGAATCAGTCCAACAGCATAACAATACCTTCAATGTTCTCTCCTCAACCATGGCTATGAGCTCATATTTATAGTGCTTTAATGGATAGAGATGGTTGAGAACTTAGTGGGTGAGGTGGCCTCTAAGATCCTAGGATGAGGGATCTTGAGCTCAACCAACCCATAGTAGTAGGGATAAGGGATATCTCGAGGCTTATCATCTAGAAGCCTCGAGAAGCTTCTCTTTTTCCCCTTTTACCCAAGGTACCACACTCATTAGAGGAAATTTCAACTCAAAATGGGCCTCCTAAAAAGAATTAATAAAATAATAGTTAAAATAATAAAATAATATTTATTAATTTTGGAGGAAGGAAAGAAAAAAACTACTTTTTGTTTTTGTTTTTGACATATCTCCCCGTGTTTTTACTCAAATTTCGATTGGGAGAGCTCGTTGGATGTGGAATTAAATTCCGCATCCAACGAGTACCCACTCGGCATACTTTCGATGGACCGCGCTACCCAAAAAACAAGAAATACCTGAAAAAACGTGATGATGATGTCATCATCACTTTTTTTCAGGTATTTCTTGTTTTTTGGGTAGCGCGGTCCATCGAAAGTAGGCCTAGCACGGTCCATCGAAAGTAGGCCAAGTGGGTACTTGTTGGATGTGGAATTTAATTCCACATCCAACGAGCTCTCCTAATCAAAATTTGAGTAAAAACATGGGGAGATATGTCGAAAATACAAACAAAAGAAGTAGTTTTTTTTATGATACCTATCCCCAAATTTATATTAAAAAAGTGTTTAAGACCTATACGGTATTTCAAATTTAAATCAATTTCATTGGCTAACACATTATGACATGGAATTTGAATCAAAGTTAAAAGGCCCATTTTGAGTTGAAATTTCCTCTAATGTCTCCTTCTATGATAGAGTGGTTCTGGTAATAACCGCCTATGGACCAAGGGTTGCAGGTGGTGGCACCGCTTGTGGACAACCGATGAAAAGCGGTGCGAGTAGGGGTACCGCTCCTAGATAAGGGAGCATGAGCGGTGCTGAGAATTTGTATGACAGACTGATAAGAAACCATTTAGTCTTCATTCCAGAGGCTGGGATTCAAGGCAAGTAGGTATGTCAAAGGTCTTATCACATGATGGTGACAGTATTTTGGTATAACACAGTACCATTGGGAGGAGTCGATGTAGTATTAGGAATACAATGGTTACAAACCTTGGGTACATACTCCACAAATCACCAAGAGCATTTTATTGAATTCCAGTCATTTGGGAAGACACACAAATTATACGGGTTCCAACCACCTCCGACATAGTTAGTTACATCACATCAGATGGAAAAACTACTTCAGAAAGGTGCACCAGCATACATACTTCAATGCCAAGAAATGGAGCTTCTAACGTGTGAAGGAGAGATGGACAAACAAACAGAGATAAAAGAGCCGATTGAAAAACATCACAAGGTGTTTCAAGAACTACCCATGGAGCTTCCACCAAATAGAAAGATTGAACACATAATCGAAATAGAACCAGGGACAAAACCTGCAAGTAGCAAACCATACAGACACTTGCATCACCATAAAACAGAAATCGAGAGGTTAACTCAGGATCTTCTGAAGTGTGGCATCATTTCAAAAAGCAGAAGCCCCTATGTAGATCCATTAGTGCTTGTACAAAAGAAGGATGGGTTGTTCAGGCTGTGCATAGATTAGAGAGGACCGAACAAAATAACTATCAAAAATAAATTTTCGATCCCATTCATCGATGAGTTGCTGGATGAACTTCATGGGGCTAAGTACTTTTCAAAGTTGGTTCTCTGGTCTAGTTATTACCAAATCAAAGTTAGAGTAGAAGACATAGCTAAAACTTTTTTTTGCACTCATGAATCCCATTATGAGTTCAAAGTAATGCCCTTCGGGTTGAGTAATGCTCCAGCTACATTTCAAGTTGCAATGAACGAATTGTTCCAGCCATTCTTAAGGAAATTCGTACTAGTGTTTTTTGATGACATTCTCATATATAGCAGAACATGGAAGGAGCATTTGGAACACTTAAGTCAAGTAATTACCATTTTGGAAAAAAACAAATTCTACACGAAGAGGTCTACGTGCACCTTTGGAAAAGAAGAAGTGGACTACCTAGGTCACAAAATATCAAAGGAAGGTGTCCAGGTTGATCCAAGTAAAATCAAGGCAATCATGGAATGGCCCAAACCTGATAACATATTGAAACTAAGGGGATTTCTAGGCCTAACAAGATACTATCAAAGATTTGTAAAGAATTACGCCCATAAAACCACCCCTCTCACAAATTTATTGAAGAAAAATTCCTTCCAATGGAATAGTGAAGCAGAAAATTGTTTTGAAACATTAAAATGCATGATGTATTCAACTCCGATATTAGCCATGCCAGACTTCACAAAACCCTTTGTAGTAGAGTGCGACGCATCAGGGTTTGGATTAGGAGAGGTTTTGATGCAATAAGGGCACCCAATAGCATTCGAAAGTAGAAAGCTCAACAAGAGAGAAAGTTTGAAGTCCACTTATGATAAAGAGATGTTGGACATTATACATGCCTTAACAAAATGGCAACAATACCTTCTAGGGAGAAAAATACTGATAAGAACATACCATAATAGTCTTCAATACCTCCTCCAACAAAAAACATTGTCAACAGAACAACAAAAGTGGATAGAAAAAATTGCTACCTTTGATATGGAGATATTACATAAAACAGGGAAAGACAATTTAGTCACTGATGCTCTATTTAGAAATGATGAAGTCCAAACATATGCAATTTCAATCGTTATTCCAAAATGGTTGGACAAAATATGAAGAGAATACGCTAAAGATCCAAACACGTGCGCCTTAATCAAAGACCCAAATATAGGTTCAAAATTTGAGTTGTGAAATGACATCTTGTGGTACAAAGGAAGGATCTATGTAAACCCAACATCAAGGTTTAAAACTAAGGTAATGATAGAATCTCATGATTCACTTGCTGCCAGACATGTAGGTTTTTTCAAAACATATTACAATGCCATACAGTTGTTTTATTGGAAAGGAATGCATAAGGACATTCAAAAATATGTAGCTGAATGAGACACATGTCAAAGGAATAAAAGTGAAAATATCATGACTCCAGGGCTACTCCACCCATTGCATATGCCAAAGCAAAAGTGGGAGGAAATTTCTATGGATTTTATTTAAGGGTTACCCTTATCAGAGGATAAGGATAAAATTCTTGTGGTAGTATATTGACTAATGAAATATTCACATTTCATGGGCATAAAGAAAAATGACTCCGCTAAACAAATTGCTGAAGTGTTTTGTAAAAATATTTACAAATTACATGGTTTCCCAAAAATTATAGTTAGCGACAAAGACGCCAAATTCACAAGCAATTTTTGGAAGGAATTCTGCAAGCGAATAGGGATCACTCTTAATATGAGCTCAGCATATCACCCACAAACTGATGGGAAAACCAAATTGGTCAAGTGTCTTGAAACCTACCTCCGTAGTTTCGTCACGGCCAAACATAACAAATGGTTACAATGGCTACATCTCGCGGAATGGTGGTATAACACTACGTATCACACCTCAGCAAATATGCCTCCTTTTCAAGCATTATATAGTTATGAACGACCCTGATGGAAACAAATCATTCAAGGAAGCACAAAAGTACCCACCGTACAAGATCAACTAGAAGACAACCAACGAATTATGCAAACACTCAAGGATAATTTAACTATGGCACAAAATCGTATGAAACAACAAGCAGACCAGTATAGAATCGAGAGAGAGTTTGAATTAGTTGATTGGGTATTCGTAATACTTCAACCATACAAACAATTATCACTAAAACAATAAGGAAAGAACAAATTAGCACCTAAATTCTATGGTCCATATCAAATTGTACGGAAGATTAGCAACGTAGCATACGAGCTAAAGTTACCAGAGACAAGTTGAATTCACAACGTCTTTCATGTATCAAATCTTAAAAAGTTGTTGGGTCAACAACAATCAGTTCAAACAACACTCCCCACTCTAGATGAAGAAGGGAAACTAATCTTAGAACCAGAAGCTATCATCAACATCAGAGAACGGAGATTATGCACTAGAATGATCAAGGAATACCTCATTAAGGGGAAGAATTTCCCAAAAGAAGATGCATCACGGGAAACAGAGAAATTCATTCAGCAACACCCATCTTTACCCTGCTTTGAGGACAAAGCAATTTAAAACTAGGTTAATTTTAGTAAATGTTTGTAATTAAACTAAGAGGTGACTTGAAAAGTCACCTCTCTTCCCCACTTAAGGTATAAATACCCGGCACAATTATTATTGTAAACCGTCTTCTTCATATTTATTACTTATACATTTTACATTACGTTTCTTTTCTCCTCCATCAACATTTCTGCTATTCCAATAACTTCCTTCACCAACTTTAGATGACTGGGCATAAAAGAAAAAAATGGGTAGTTGACCACTTTATGCATTTTCCCTTAGACATTGGCTCAATGGTTTGAATATTCCCCCCCTCCCCATTCCTTGTGAAATAATTCCCCCATATATTTAACATTGTGTCACATAGCTAGTTGTGGTATTTTTATTAATTTCCATTTTACATGATGTCTCAAACATATATTGTGCCTGGCTAGCACATAAACCATCAGCATCGATTTTAATTGCCGAAACATAAAACACTAAATCCATGGTGGGGCATTTTCCTTTAGCTCCACACCACAATTTAGTACAATATTTACATCATATGTAATTTAATACCATGGGGTCAAAAGTGGGGTGTTACACTCCCCTCCCCCTTCAATAGCACTGTCCTCAGTGCTTTACAAAAATTAAACAAAATGCTACATTGGCACCACCCTCAGTGCTCTGCAAAATTGAACCAAAAATGGATGTGCCAATTGCATGGAATCCTCCAGCTATCATGTATCCTCTTCAATACTGCAGTGCTTCCTCAACACCTTTATCTGTCCAATGGCATGATCTGGAACTATTCCAAGTCCTTGCTTGCATACATCAGCACACACCACGGGATCTTTTTCTGGTCTTGGAGAATCCTTCTCCTCAACTTGGAATATTTCTAGTGCCTTTGGAAACCAACAATACCTATGCTCAAGCCACAAATAATGAGTCAATTCCCATGTCAATATTCACAAGATTTTCCAAAATCATATATGAATCACATGCACATGTATATTGACATAAAATCAACAAAAAGTTGCCAAGTGAACCAAATACTTATCTTGCATAAGTATCTTCTTTTGGTTCCACAGGTGTCCAACTGAGATTTATGTAACTATGAAACTCACAACCCTGCCCCACATCACACCTGGGTGTGCATTAAAGGGTATCCAAATTCCTCCAAGCCTCAGATCACCTGAAAACACCTCTCAACCGAGGTCTGGCAGCTCCATTCTTGAGCCCAACACCTCTTTGGGTGCTTCAATAACAGTTATGTTCAAGAGCCTGCACCTCCTCTAGGTGATTGCCAATCTCAGGTGCTTCCTTTCCAATCACCACAATGAATTTAATTCATATGTGAGATTCATTCCTATAGGATGCAATCTATGACAATATTTTCAAAACCATGGCCACATCATATGCTCATGTATTTTTAAAGAAAATCAATAACAATAAAAGTTTTATAAGTAAACCAATTACTTATCTATATAACATCTCTCAATCGAGATATGGTCAACCCCGCTTCAGAGCCTAACACCTCCTTGGGTGCTTAATGATAGCTCAAGTTTGTGAGCCTAGAACCTCTTCCAGTGGTCACCAATGCTCAGGAGCTTCCTTTCTAGGCACCATAACAGATTAATTCACATGTCAGATTCATTTTCAGAGGATTTATTTCTTAACAAGATTTTCAAAATCTTAGCTGAATCATTATATACATGTGTAATTACAGAAAATAAACCAGGATTTTCCAAGTAATCCAATACTTACCTATATAGAATCTCTCAATTGAGATCTGGTCAGCCCGCTTCAGAGCCTAACACCTCCTTGGGTGCTTAATAACAACTCTGGCTTAAGGGTCCAACACCTCCTCCAAGTGCTTACCAATGCTTAGGCGCTTACTTTCCATACATCATAATACCTAGGGGTTATTGTCTTCATGGAGCCCCCACTCTCATGACAGCCCCCTTATGGCATGAATGTGTGCAAAAAGAAGTCTAACCAGATGTCTTACATCTTGGGCATCCCCAGTGATGCATACCGGTGCCTCGCTAGAAGGGGGAAGAATCTATGTACCCAAGTACATCCTTCCAGAGGAGCCATGTACTCCCTGCACATGTTTTCATCGCTTCACCTGCATTACATACCAACATGCAGTTTACATAAGATGTCATTATAAAATTTCAATCATAGGTTTTCAAACCTATTCCAAAGACATCCCTTCGAGAAGCTATGTACAACCCATACATCCTTCCGAGGATCCGTGCACATCCAATACATATTTTCATCATCTCACCTGTGTTACATACAAGCATGCAGTCCATATGAGATGTCATCATAAAAAAAATTGCAATCATAGGTTTTCAAACCTTTTTGAAACACATCCCTGTGAGAAGTTATGTATCCAAGTACATCCTTCCGAGGAGCCATGTACGTCCTGTACATCCTTCTGAGGAGTTATGTATCCCAATTAACACATCCTTCCAAGAAGCTATGTACTCCAAGGGTGTACTTCCATCATCTCACCCATGTTACATACAAGTATGCAATTTACATGAGATGTCATCATAAAAATTTTAATTATAGATTTTCAAATCTATTTCAGGCATACATGACTTCCCAAATATCAAACGATCAATAACATTGATATTCAAATAAAAATCCGAGTTCACAATTTTGCTTCCTGCAGAAAATCAGATTTTTGCAACCATGAGGCCATCCTCATGTTGTTTGGATTTTGCAAGTGGGGAGTACTCATCCCTTACTTACGCATGCTTCCCAAAACCTGGACATCCACATACAACATCTTATCTTGACACAATTTTAAATCAGCCAAATAGTCACAGTTAGCAACAAGAAACTTCAGACATCAAGCAATGCAAGACAAGCATATCCATTGTTCACATGATTCAAAACCATCACAGGAGATCACAGTCTCCCATAATCAACTTAAAAACCTACAATCTAAAGTTTCAAAATCTGTCCTCTGTCATGAGATCCTTCTCATGGCACATGGCAACTTCCTTCCCTGGGTTTCATTAGGCACCACCATACTACTCTTCTCAAGTCATTCTACCTGTAGTATTCAAGAAGTCCTCATATGTATTCCCATACACACAAGGGCCATTTCCTCATGGAACTATAATTTCACATGCAGGCTTCCTCAGCCTGTACATAGGATCCACGTTTACTTGCATAATATCCTTCAGTGAACTTCCTACAATGTCTTACAAGTCCCACAAATTATCTTACATATGTTAACTTTCTTGGAGAAGGCCAACTCATCATGGCCTTAATATTTATAGGGTCCTTTATCTGAGATAATTTGACGCAAATAATGACTTCTATATTCATAGAAGTCACATTTGCCCAAACCTGCATGCAACTTATGCTTCCTGAGCAATTTCAAAGTCAACCTTAAATGTTCCACATGTTCTTCCTCATTCCTAGCCATAAATAAGAATTCCATCAAGGAGAACAAGAACTAATATGTCTAGAAACTTACTGAAAACATTATTCACGAGGCACATAGATGTAGATGGTGTATTTGTGAAACCAAATGATACCACTACAACATCATAAGATCCATACCTTGCTCTGAAGGTTGTCTTATGAACATCTTCATCCTTGATCCTTACCTTCTGGTAACCAGGCCTTAAGTCAATCTAGGAAAACACCTTTGATATTCTCATTTGATCAAAGAGGTCATCAATCCTAGAAAAAGGATACTTGTTATTCACAGTGACTTTTTTCAACTGTCTGAACCAATACACAACCAGAGTGTATTATCTTCTCCTTCTCAAACCAAACTGGTCCCTCCCACGGGGGGACACTTCGCCTGATATGATTTTTTTCCCATAAATCTTATAGCTACATCTTTAGCTTTATCATTTCTAGTATACACACCCTCTAGGGTGTCTTGGACACTATTTCATTACCTAGAACAAGTTCAATCGTAAAATCAATGTCCTCTTTGGAGGAAACCCTGGATTTTCATCAAGAAAAAATTCCTATATTCCTAAAACACATGAAAGTCCTCCAACCTAGGGGGTTTCATTATCTGTTGCTTCCAAAACATGAGCTGCATGTACTCTGCAAATTTTCCCATAGAACTTCTTCAGCTATATTGTTGAAGAGTGCCTTCTAGAGATCGGTTTTGGAAAGCCTTTCATAACCCTTAGGTTTCCTTCTTCATCCAAGCACTCAAAATTCTTGTTGTAACAATCAAGATTTTATCTATGTGCTTCTGACCAATCCATCCCAATGAGTATATCATAGGATCCAAGTGGCAGAACATTTAGATCTGCACAAGTGACTAACCCATCCATGACCAATTGACATTTCTTTACCACCTCACTGACTCCTCCCAGTTCCAGTGGCCATTCGAACCAACCATGACCTTCTATGCTTTGACTTCTTCAAAGTGCACATCTCACAAGTCCAGGGGTGATATAGCTGTGAGTGGATCTAGGGTCAATCAAAACCGAAACAGTCTGGTCAGCAATCTCACCGTCAACTTCCACCACAGTTGATTGATGATATGCCTTTGTTAATTTAGGAGGTGAGAAGGTTTGAAACCTTTTTTCCTTGGGTCAAGCTTCACATTATTCTTGTGAGAATTTCTCGTACTCCCTTCCATCATAGGCTGACCACCTTCTTGAAACAATATATCCCCTTTCTATGTCATGATAGATTTCTTCTCCTATCTGTCAACAACACTATTATCAAAATATGCAAGTGTCTTCCTCTGTTTATCTCCATGATACCATGTCATCTCGTCCTTGAATTCCAGAATAAAATTCTGGTCTTGGTCCATGTTAGGAGTACATGGATACTCCCCTTCTTTTTTATTTACCTATGGAGAAACCTTACAAGGTTCAACACATGTTATTCCTACAGATATACACAATTCATTAATGTCAAAAACATTGAAACTCTTATCTCCCATTGACTTTCTTGATAGCACATTCTTCTCCTGGTCTGAACTTTCCCAAGATTTCATGAGGCGTTTATGTAGTCCTTCTTTTGTAGCATCTTTTCTAAGATGATGTTATGTTTTGCTTCACAATAGTGAACATATTCCCCTGTCAATGGTCCAATTATTTCTTTTCTCAAAGCATCCATCCTATGCTTCACAACCTGCATAGATACACCATCTAAAAGTGCTTCAATACTATCTTCATATGGTGTCCCTTCATCTATAACATAATGATTTTCTGCTTTCATAATTTCTTCTTCCAAGGTGACTCCCTCTCCGTCAGAATACAATCTTGATTCTGCTTTATAGAAATGTCCTTGTACATTTCTTTTTCTCCCTTTCTCTTCTTATCATATTAAACCGAATCTCTCAGGGGATGATGGGGGTCAAGGGGGCTTCTCCTTTTTTTTTGTAAATCCTTCGATTTCACACAATCCGGTGCACGAACCCATTAACATTTTTCACTTTTCTGGCACCTGCAAATCCCGTTAAAAACCTGTCAAAAATCTATGTTTCGACTAATTTTCCATTCTCCTTCGATCGACAAACTCACCAAAAATTTTCAGACACGTCGGATTAATTCACCTTTTCCTTCCAACGTATCGACGAAATTTGTCATTTTCACTTGATCGATAAATTCACTGACTTTTTCGATGTATCAGAAAAATTCCAAAATTTATTCCGATCGGAAAAATCTTGGCGAACCTTTTGCCATGTCGGAAAAATTTTGAAGTTTCTTCCAATGTGTCAGAAAAATTCCAAAATTTTCTCCGATTGGAAAAACATGCTAACCGTGATGATGCGTCGAAACAATTTCAAGTTTTCTTCCGATGTGTCGGAAAAATTCCAGAAATTTTACCGACATGGAATTTTTTGACACTTAGAAAAATTTTGCAAATTTTGTCTTCTTCCTCTTCCCTTCATCGGTGAAAATTCAACTTTCCACCCGACATGTATCGAGTGAAACTTGAATTTCCACCTGACACGTATCGGCTGAAATGTCGCAATTTTTCATATGCGCGTCTATGAAACTCAACCGCCGTATCGACAATCTTCACCGATTTTTACGAATTTTCCACACTTAGAATTTTTTTTTCCTTGTTGATGCAAGTTAGACTTTCTCACCGACATAGTCGCTGGAGCCCCATTGGCTCCATTCAGCCAACTCAGCCAATGTATTTGTTTGACTTTGTCCAACACAACCGACATATCGGCAAAACTCACCCAGTTTTGCCAACATGCAAATTTTCTTCAAGGAGAAAAATTTCTGATTTTTTTTTCTTTCTCTACCTTCTTTGTTGGCTCAACGTAACTATATTAGCCCACATTGTGGCTGCAGACTTTGTCGGCTCGACTCAGCCAAATCATTCGACATGTGTCGGCTCAACTCGACTAACTGAGCCGACATGCAATTTCCAACACTTAGGAAATTTTCTGAAAATTTCACCTGCCTGCTTCTTTTACTACTGAACATAAAGGGTGATCTAACCTCTTTCAACTACTCTTCATGGCCCATTGAGGCCCAATGCTGCAACCTTTTCTCTGATACCATAGTTTCACGTCCTCACCCCTCATCTCGACGATGGAGAGGATGCAACCAACATTGTTGTTACTGTCAAATGGGTGATCTAGCCCCATGAACATCAATCTCTTAGATTCACTGCCACCCCCGAGCTGGGCATGATTCCACAAGACACTAGGGAACAAAAGGATTACACACAACAATACCATACATCCACATTCAAGCCTACACACAATTGGGTTTCACATACTTTTAAGGAAACAAGCCAATAACATGGCGGTTCATTGGACTTACTCAGCCAAGCAGGATTTACATAAAAAACATAGTCAACTAATTAACAGATGGTTCCTCAAGATTACCCAGCCAAGCCAAACTACTAACCAAACACATGAATCCATCTAACAGATGGGTTTCTTGGACTTACTTTGCCAAGCCATCACAAGGATGCACACATCCATACAATGCACATGCAAGGAAAAAGTTGTTTAATCAAAAATGATTTGGTGAATGGGGAAATCAGTCCCTGGGTGAGAAACATGAATTCAACAACAATTCAATGGATTCACATAGGTAAAAACGACTCTTACCAATCCTCATCTCATGGGTTCGAACTCATAAATGTTTATGGAATTCATGTGGCTAAACGACCCCTTCCAAACCCCAAAACATAGATCTATCTTCCTGGGCACTTAGCATCACCAAAAATGACTTCTCAGCCATGGGGAAAAAATGGTAAACCACAGAAAAATGTGGGAGAATATCCCAGCTTGCTCATAGGGGCAAAAACAACCTCAATAAACACCTAAAAATCATGGGTTTCTTCTACCACTCGCTATGCAACCAAAAAATGGTTTTTCCCTAGCCAGGTAATGAGGAATCAACAACAAAAAGCATCTAGGGAAGAGCCCAACCACTGAGCATTTCCCAAAATGATCTCCCGTCCATGGGGAAAATGAAGAAAAATACAAAAACGTGAGGGAGAATGCCCCAGCTATCTCCAGCTATGTGAGGAAGCAAACGCACGGGTGAATAATGGGTTGGGAATGCCTTTCCAAGCATTTACTTTCTCAAGAAGCCAAAAACACGTTTTCCAAAAATGGGTGACTTCCCAAATTCGAATTTGACCTCCATACCTTTCCCATCCCAAGGAAATAACTTCCTTCACCAACTTTAGATGACTGGGAATAAAAGACAAAAATGGGTAGTTGACCACTTTATGGGTTTTCCCTTAGACATTGGCTCAAGGGTTTGAATATTTCCCCCTCTCCATTCCTTGTGAAATCATGCCCCCATCTCTTTAACGTTGCAGTGCATAGCTAGTTGTGGTATTTTTATTAATTTGCATTTTACATGATGTTTGAAACATATATTGTGCCTGGCTAGCACATAAACCATTGGCATCGATTTTAATTGCCGAAACATAAAACACTAAATCCATGGTGGGGCATTTGCCTTTAGCTCCACACCACGATTTAATACAGTATTTACATCATATGCAATTTAATACCATCGGGTCAAAACCGAGGCGTTACAATTGACTTGTACCAAAAGGTGGTTAGAATATTTATATTCCTAATACTACAGATGGTGCTAATGAACTCTACATGATTTAGAATTGTACAACTGGTGAGACTTAGTTACAACAAGTTAATAAGGGCTTCTAGAATTCAATTTCGTAGAAATCATGGTTGTCTCAAATAATATTTCTAAAGTTGAAAGGATACACAAAATATATAGTGAATTTGTTTGATGTAATATGAAAGGTCCGTCGCAAGAGAATTATTCTATCCCCTGTAAACATGCTGACTATTTCCACCGATACTCGCCATCTAAAAATAATCAATTAAAACATAACAAAGTGGGGTTGGTAGTTAGTACAATTTTCTTCACTTGATCTGATTCAAAGGGAATATGTTGGAAGTTAACAAATTAGAGCTTCCGGTTTATTAATTAGGAAAACAAAGACATGACCAACTTTGATAGTGTGTAAGCATTCAACTATCAATTCTGGATACAATAGAGAGAAAAAAAAATAGTGTTAGAGAAAACTTTTCCAAAGGTATAAATCTTAAGATAGGAACATCCTACCACACACCCAGTCTAGGACAAATGGGATGTAATTTTATTATTGGGGGTGAAAATGAAGCAGGAAATGACCAGTATAAGCAGGGAAGACTTGACAAAGAAACTCTAAGCACCTTAGAATCCACACTAAGGTTTCTTCCTCAAACAATCCAAAAATGACACACATGGATCATCACACTGCTTGCAAATAAGACCAATTGTATTTTCCATACACAAGACTCAATGCTTTGTGTTAACTTTCCATGCAAAAAGAAAATATATCAGAATCTCTTGAGAAGAGATGCAAGCTAATGGAAAGTATAGAAACAACTTCTTTTGCATGTAATACAAGTGAACAACTAAGGAGACTAAATAGAAGTGTGCCTAAACTAGTGCAAAAGATATTCCCAACATGTTGTGTTCCTTGTGAATAGTCATTGAGAGGTAAAATTTGTTCTGAACCAACATGGACATCTACTTTTCCATTCAGTACTCCTATTTCCAACACTAATTTCTCATGTCAGCCATTTTTCCTCCAACACATAAAGGGGGAAAATGGCATATAAATATTCTTGTGACTATATACCACCTAAATGCAGATATACAGAATATTCAAGATCAAGTTGCAACCTCCACAGTAATTACTTCTAGAATACTTCCAACACATGTAAGAGATCAAATAAGGCTCCAACAAAACCAAGTCTAGTCTAAAATTTAAAGTCAAACCAGAGATTGAATTTAGTAGTGTAAAAAGAGAAATCAAACAGACAAAAAATAGAAATCAAATGATAGTGTAAGATTTGGAAATTGGCAAGTCAAAGCCTTGTGGGTTCTTTGATGGGGCCTCACAATGAAATTCTGGTAATAGTGGAACATGAGGTATGTTGCAACCGTCGGGTTCTAGTTGGATACATTTTGAATGTGGATTGGGGGTAAGACTAATAACAAAGTAGAGGTTTAGGTGATCACTATTTTAATGTCCCTAGCATTGGATATGCGAATCAAGCATCTGCAGATTGTGGGTGATTCAAATCTAATATTCTCTTGGTTGGATGGATCTTTAGTAGATAGGAATCTGAACCTTTGTGGAACAGCGGCTAGAGAAATCAAAATGAAAACTTCCTTCCATGGGATAGAATTCCACCATGTGATGAGGAAGATAAATCAAACAATAGGCAGTCTATCAAAGTAGGCATGTGCCAGACCTGTTACATAATTGCTAGAGATGGGATTTGTGAGGGAAATGAAGATCTTCCTACTTGACATATATATGTATAAATCTACTGGCATATTTTCATTTCACTGATGGTTTCTATTTTATTCCCTTGGGGAGTGTCAAAAGGAGTGTAAGATTTACTAGGAAATTTTTTGTCAGTTGTTAGCACCATGTCTTTAGGAAAATCCATTATGTACTTTCTCTTTCTTTTGGCCATGGTCTTCTTCGTCATTTTTTGTTTCTTTCACCATGTTTCTCCCAGTTAAAATGTTGATGCCTTAGATATTTTCAACATGCTTTACTTTTGGCTGCATATTTAGTAGAGTCTCATTTTTTTCTTTAAAAGGTTTTTCCACATGGTTTACAACTTTACAAAGAGAGACATCCATTCATTGTGGGATTCACTAGAAGCATGGCAACAACGATTCATGTTTCAATGGTGCTTCATGGCCAAATACCGTTTCTCTGGTGTATAGGTAATGGCCTTGTTATACTATGTTACCTCCTACTTCCCTAGACAATCTGCTGGCATGAGTTTTCTCTCATCAACACCAACGTCTACAATATTCAAGTGTTTGAGCAGTGATATGATTAATAACTGGAATTTTTGGCCAAACCTTAGCTTCATTTCTTATAATTAGTGACTTATAATTGTATAAAGAATGTGCAATTTGAATCCAAATTATTTGCAACATGCTTATTAGTGATATCTAAATATGTATGATACTCCTCAAACTGGCCTTGTGTTTAATGGGTTGTGTTTGTTCATAATGAAGAAAAACATCCCCCTAGGAGTGCCTTGAGGGCCTATAGTTTATTTCTCTTGAGTGCTTCGGGCTTGAGCCTCATAAGGACTATCCCCTCTCTTTTCTACTTTTCTCTCTCAGCTTCATGATCTCTTCATACGAGCTCCGAGCCTCCTACATGATGGAAGTAGGTGTACCATTGATTCTTTTGGTGTGTTATTTTTCCAAGGTTAAGAAGTACTTTTTGCTACTTGTCAGGCCTGTCACTATTCTAGTTTGCTGACATGCTCTCATTTGTGTTGTAGTCTGATTTTTTTCCATCCTCAATGAATTAGAATTTAGGGAGCAGGTCTAGAAAATCAGAGGGAGGGAATTTAGAAGGAATATAAATTGTAAAGAGAATAAACTCTAGAGAAGATGAGCCTTCCATCTTTCCTGACATAGAAGAATTGTTGGCTCTTATCTTTCCAGATATAAAGAAATTGTTATTCATGCATGCTGGGTTGGTGGTACCCTTCCTCCATATTCAATATTTGACTAAATATGTGAAGACCCTTTGCCAATGTTTGTAAATGGCATTGCCAAAATTTACCAAATTAGGAAGCATCCATCATTTGGAAAAGTTTTTTTATTATGCTTCTGAATTACAACTATGGCAAGTGTTTCCTTCCCCAATCAAGCATATTACAATGAACTATAGCTGGTTTTCCATGCGGACAACCACCTTGGCTCATTACCATCACTAGGGGGTATTTATTCCACCATAGTTGCTCAAAACATGCATTCAGCCCCATCCGCAAGGAATGGAATGATTATGCAAGCAATATGAGATGGCCTGCTTCCACAGGTGAGAGATGGCTCATGAGGGGTGAATGTGTCTTTAGGGAATTTGAACCTTGGTGTGGCTATGAAACACTTCTTCTTTACCATTGAATCAATAACCCATTGACCATTTGGAAACAATTTAAAATTATCCTTGGTGACTAATGTTAGCTTATCTTTCCAATTAATCTCCTCTTCGATAGGTGGCATATTTGGCTAACCAATCAATCACCATGTTTTGGGATATAAATTCCAATCTGAAGCTACAAAAGAACCTTGCATGAAATTGATAATAATTTTAGTCTCCTTCCACTTCAATATTCATTATCCTATGTTTGAGATAGGGTTTTATCCAGGACTTCATTTTTGCTTTGTTGATTGTTCCCTTGCCAAGAATCTCCACAAATATAGCTATAGTATTACCTCTATAGTCCCCTACACATCCCGTATTTCCTAGGTTTCTCTTTAGAGTTACACAAATGTCAGTTTCACTTGGACCTTCTTTGGGTAGTTTCTAGTACACGAGATAATCCAAAAACATTGATTGTATCTACTATCCTCTATGCACAAATGTTTTTAACTTATGTTTTTTTTACAATCATTAATTTCTCAACATAATCCCTTTTTACTTTCCCAGAGAACGAGAATAATATTTAGACACCTTGAAATGTACTTCAATTACTTGATTTTTTTTGGTTCAATCCGTGCTTCGAGAATCAGTGCCTTTGTTGCAGACAAAGAAAACTGAAATTATGCCTCTTACTTTCATGATTCTATATCTTAGCTTTTGTTTGATAAATATCTACCGCATAGAATTTTTGCTGAGTTTATGGTGTCATCTGAGAGATATTGAAATGTTCTTCATTTATCTTAAAGTTTAGGATAAAAGAAGGAAAATTTGGAATGACTTTGGTAGAGTTATATTTTGGATTTGAAATTCAAAGTATAAATGTGACGGTCATGAAAGGTATACTTGGTGTGTTGGATACAAAACAAAGAAACACAAAAAAATAGTATATATGTGAAAATGAAAATGATCCCTCTCTGTTGGAAGGAAAAGTTTCATATGGACCTGCTTTGAATGAAGATACCGATTGGAATGAATCTGGTCCACAAGAAGATACATGATAGAATGGATCTGGTTCACAAGAAGATACTGGATGGATGGACTATATTGGATCCACAACTGGATCTGAGGATATTTTATGTCAAGGACAAGGTCATTTTGATACATTGGAAAATGTGCAGCAAGTTGAGAATCATTATGAAGAAAATTTCATTCCTGAATCTGATTTAAGTCATCCTGATGACTCTAAAACATAGTCTCCTCTTCCAAAAATGGAAGAACAAAATCTACAGAGTGTGACTGCACCAGTGCTGCTTTCTCCAAAGAAGCAAGATGTTTCAAATTTAGCTTCAAGGCACTTCAATTCAATCAACACATTTCCTATCAAGGCTTATGTTGCACAAAAGGGTGAGGTTGAGCAATATGAATACAAGTGAAAGGATTATGTTGCACAAAAAAACTACAAATGGTCTTGGAACAATTTGATGGAATGTTTTATGAAGACCATACATTTGTAAGATGAAGTTATGGTGTTATACTTCCTATCGTTCTGTACAAAACTTGGTGGTCTATGGAAGAGACCTTTTCCAAAGTTTGAATGACTTTGCTTAGTCCTATGTTGTAGCAAGGTATTTCTGCACCAAACATTGATTCACTATAGAAGTTGAATTGTATGTTAGCTTAGAAGTCAATGCTTACATGTATTTTTGGCTAACATCACATTCAATTCCATCTTGCAGGTTATGTGCACAATTACCATCACGCATTAGTTTGCAAATGTGAGTTCACAACACTCATTAGAATATATCATTTCATGGCCAAGGTAAGCATACAATACTATATTGTAAGTTTTTAATACTTTCTATTGGGTTTATCATTTAAGATTCAACTTCAATATAACTAGCCATTATTTTTATGCCCTTGAAACAAGTCAACCTTAAGATTCAACAATTAAATATGTATATATAAAGCCATGCTTCAAGGTTTACAAGTGCTTAGTAAATAGTTTGGTCTTCACAAATAAGGTGTTTCCATAAACTTTGGTGTTGGAAGTATGAGGAATCCCACTATTTTAACCATGGAGATTTACCTTAGATTAAAGTATAAATTACCTTACATTTAATAGTTAATAGGATATTATAGGTAAACAATGAAAGGTCTGGATTTAGTGATTCATTAAATGTTTGGAGGTTAAACTCACATGGCCTTCCGTGTCTGAAAAGACACCACTTCAGCTTATACTCTCAGTTTCTTTAATAGTTTGCACCAGAAACATGAGCGACGCTTTACCATAGAAAATTACTAGGGTTTCAAAGTGTTTGCACGTAGTTGTCTAAGGGAGAGGAGATATGCTCCACACCTTTCTTAGTAGATTCCATCAAAACCATGAAATTCAATTTCTGTTACTTCTTGCTACAACTTTAGAAAAGCATAAATAAATCCTTTTTTAGAGGATTTCATTATGAGAATTTGTTGCTTCTCAAATCCCATTTTTCAGTCGCCCAAGGCTTCTACCATGGGTAAGCATGTACTACTCTCATGGCTTGACCTCCCCTTGAAGTGATATGTAGACTCAACATTATGAGTGGGGTTAAGCTCCTGGATCTATGTTCTTGTTTTTTCTTTGAGACGTTCTTGAGAGAATAATTGTGAGAGCACCGGTGGACCTAAAACATGAAAAAAGAAAATTATAGAAGCTTCCTTCTGAAAGCCTCCATGGATTTGGTTCCTACTAGCTAGGGAGAGGTGGCATTCGCCTTCCTCACCTATTGGGATCACCTCCTATCCATTTCCTAATTGAATCTCATATCATTTGGCCTATGAATGAAGCCTTCATGGAGTGAGTGAGGGGAGACCAAAGAAAGCACCCTTATGGTGTTGGACTGAGATCTAGTTTAGAGGCAAGTTTGAGTGAGTCTATGTGTGAAGAGCTTGTTGTGAGTGAGGAGTGTTGTAATTCCATTGTAGAAGACAAAGCTGGAAACATCAAGGCTTTGGTTGTAGCTTTACCTTCTTTATTCATTAATGAAAAATTGTTCCCCTTTCCCATACTTAATTTGTGTCAATATCAATTAAATATTGTTATATTCCTTGGTCACTAGCATAGATTGTTAATTTATCATGTTGCTCTCATCTTGTTGTGTTGTCTTTTGATCTTTCATTGTAGGTACTGAAGATTGCATGCAGAACTTTGGAACAAGGAAAAAAACATTCATATCTAAGGTATGAAAGTGTTTTCACGTTGAATAAATTAACTATCTAGGGGAAGGATATGCTCTTGTAGTTTTTTGTTCTATGCTTGTATCATACAGGGTAGAGGAACAAGCGGTGTCTGCAGCGGTTGTAGAATTCCTTGAAACAAAATTGGCGACCATGCTGGGGAAATCTTAATCCAGTCATATTTGGGGAAAATCTAGTCAGATCTGGAGCAGATCCAGTTAGATCTTCAATTGTTGGTAGACTTCTCACTTGTGAAATTCACATTTTCTTCATTAACTCATTTCAATGGATAAGGTGAGTGATCCATCTTGTTACTCTATCAATTGCCTCTTTTGGAAGTTGTTTTTTCTTTTATCGGTCCAACTCATTCCAGTTTTGGTTCCTTGTTCATATCTTTAATTTTTTCCACTTATAGATCCGTTAGCACACTTAGCTCAATCTGGCAGAGCACTGTTGTCCCATAGGTTCCTTTTGCCTCTTCACAATCATCACCTTTAGCGCCTTTTCTCAGTTTACATAGAGCGCCATCGGCGCACTGTTGCAGTGGACAGAAAGCGTCGATCTCTTGCCAGCGCTCTAGTGCAACCTTCTTCTGTGCACCGAGGTAGGTTCCTATACTGCTGACAATTTTTATTTTTTGATGTTTTTATTTCTCTAAAAATTTCCAGTGTTCTTTGCTTGAGTGCTTGATTGCTGAGTTTGGTGGTTTTGACAGTTCGATTCTCACTTGTTGAGCTCATATTCAAAACCTTTGTTTTCTCTTTTAGCAAAGAAGTCATAGTGAAAAGGAATTGTGTGAAAGCTCAGTTTTGGATTTTCTGATTTGTGTGGTCCATTCTCTGAAAGGTTTATTTTGAAAAAGAAAATATGTAGGCTCTCTTAAATCAATTTTTTTTAGTTGCTTTATGTTTTATAATTATATTCAAAAATACAAAAAGAAACTAGCTATCTTGTCTTGTTTATGCTTAGGAAAAATTTATTCTTGGCTTGCATGAATGATTTAGGCAAGCATATTTTTTTGGGTGTGATTGAGAAGGTTTAGTTTTGATAAAAATTAGAGGCTCTCTTTTCTTTTCTTGATTCAGAGAGTTAGAATTATTATTGGTGAAAATTTTTTTGTTTGAAGAATTGCTTGTTAAGTCTTGGAAATTGAGTCTTTAAAAGTAGCATTGAAATGGTATGTTTTTGAAAGAAAAAGAAAGGTCTCTTACATACTCTAGATAGTTCTCATTAAAGGAAAAACAAGTTGCATCACATATAGATTATAATTTGCATCTTAAAATACACCTCACAAACATTCACTAACCATTCAGATAAAATAAATGATATCCTAGGCTAAAATTTATAGTAATTTCATTGATAGGATAGAGACGTGTTTCGACGTCTTAAAACATAGGAGCTGGAGTTTCATGCCTACACTGCATCCCGGGGTTTGTGTGGTTCCTCCACGTATCGTCAGTATATAGAACGGCCTTTCATGTACCCTTGAGATATATAGAAAGGTAATTCATGTACTCGAATGTATATCGGAGGGCCCCTTTCGAACGATTGTGCATTATACAACACTAATACAGATTTGATCTCCCACGTACCTTGCGTATATCGGGATACCCTTCTAGGAATCCCTAATCATCTGAGAAAATCCCTTTGACCGTCTTTTTGGAGCAATACACTGAGAACAACACTCGGGGAGCTACTATGCATGTGTCGTCCAGGGAATCGGGTGTTTAGGCAAGGGTATGGTCCCAATCCTCCTTATCGCGTTTCACTATTGGACCCTGCAGTATATCACGAGTTGTGACAACTTGATAATCCTAATGAGGAATCGACTATATTCAACCCATCCTGTCATTTAAATTTTCTTGTAGCCTTAGCTTGCATAGGTTTGTTTGTGTGTGTTGTCTTCTTTTTTGAAACCTAGAGTAGACAGTTTCAGCCACCACCCTGGCTGACCAAATTGTGAAGCATTCTTGTAGGTTGTGGGGTTTACCACCCGAATTTCCTCCCACTGTGGAAGGAAACAAATATGAAACCATGGAATGACCATCTTCTGCTGATGCTCGCATAAAAAATACCTCAGTTATTGAAACTAGAGAAGAATTCTCTGTTTATGATAATCCTTTGGTCCAACTACCTCCTGCGGCTAACACAACCTTTCATTTTCCAATGGAAGGTTAAGCTGTCTCATCAAGCTAGACATTCAATCACCCACCTGATGAAACTATAGAGGCAGAATATGGTCCAAATGCTCCTTTTCGGGGAACTTCCCTAGGCTAGTTGTCACATACCCCAATTTTGCAAAAAAACAATTTTATATTATTTGATATTATTTGAGGACAATATGTTAAATTTTATTCTAAGTTGTAATTGATGACTCAGCAGGGTCAAGGATATTTAATGTAATTCTGAAAATTTTATTTATAATAAATAAAGGAGGAGACAACAACTTAGGAGAGCTGTTAAAAGAGTGTTTACTGGTCAAATTGGTGGAGAAGACTGGGTGGAGAGCAAATTGACATGTGGTAGCATCCTCAAACCACTTCCAACTGTTGCAGGTGGAAACCTCCCTACATTTGGGGTCATGATTCCCCAAGAAAGTGGAATTAGAGCAGGTGGCACAATTAATGAAAACTAACCCAAAAGACCTAGGCAATCTTTATAAAAATTCCCACTGAAGAGATCTGAGGCTGCTCATTCTAGAGAAGTGATCATTCAGGTTGAATGAATGTACTTCCGAGAAATTCAATGGAAGGGAGATCTAGACAGTGTTTGAGGGGATAATTGCTGATTGATCTAGTGTAGCCTTTAAGCTGAAGATCATACTGCTGAGAGTAGAGTATTTACTGAGGTATTGAACTAGTTAGTTGACATAGGGTTCTATTGTTTGCATTCTCCACCAGTTCTCAGCCAAGAAGACCAGGAACAGGCTCGGGGGTCCTGAGGAAGCGTTGTTTGAGCACTCTCCAGGAGATTGGTAGGGAGGAACGGCCTCCTAAAGCTGTTGTCATCTATCCTCAACAAGTTATAAGTTATTATTTTACTGTGTTAGTTAAATAAATCTTAGATAATTGCTATGTGAATGTTAACAGTTCAGTCGTGAAATGTTTGAGTTAGTATTTTTTTTAGATTGTTATAGAAATAAAATGGATTTAGAGAATAATGTGTTAGAATGAAAATAAATTTCTAAATTGAGTTTTTCCACACCTGGAAACCAGGCAGTACTCTAGCACAGATAGAATGCTTTAAGTAGATAAGAGAATGTAAATAGTAGATAGAATTGTGTAACTATAGATAGCAGAATAATTCTATTTCAATGTTAAAAATATTATGGAGGAAAAAACAATGTTATATGTTTACTATTTTTACTTAGTATAACTGAATAAAATGCAGAAAGGAAACAATAAACTACATTAGAGTTACAGTAATAGTATACAGTTAAGTATATAAACAAGCTACTAACCACATAGTTTATCTTCTAACATTAGCAACTAAATCTTGGACTATTATTTTATATAAACTAGATAGGGTTATGTTAAAAAAAGTCCTTAATTTATAAAGAGTAAGCAGAGTTACAGAGCTTTACTTTCTATCTTTTAGAGAACTCTGAATAAATTCTATGTGACATAATAGTAAATAAAAACAATGTCAATAAAAACAATAACTAATATAAAACTAAATATTTGCATATCTAGAAACTATTTTACATTTACCAGACAGGCTTATACCTGTGAAGGAAAAACCTCGGGGTCGAAACCCTAATAATTTAATTATCAATTATAAATTAATCTATTTAAGTTTTAATCCATTTACATTAATAATTATATAAACGTTACAAGAGGATTATAGTGTATACTATAGACTGTTTACAGTCTATTCTTAAAATCAATATATTTTATAAACAAGCAAGATAAGTTACAGTTAACAAGTTAAAATACCACCACACACCTGTAATATCCAAACTGAAGTAACAAGTAACATAACCTAATTAATAATAAATTGAAGAACTTATTTTAGACAAGGGTTTCATTTCCGGAAAACCCTAGCTTGTATATTCTGGACAAGTAAGTTTAATATTATAAATTTCACATTATGACTGATCTACAGTCCTCATATTAACAATAATTTATTACAAAAGATAGCTTAAACAGTAATTATCTTCATTGACAGTGAAGAAGGAAAGACTCTAATTACACAGAATCATAGATTACAAGATTACAAAAACCATTGCAAAAACGAGATAGAGCTCAAAGTTAAAAATCTTCTTAAGAACCAAATGTATTACATTGACAGGTCGTAAAGCTAAAAACTTAACCAATATACATCACATAGCTCAAGGCCGGTATAACCCAACATCATAGCAAGGGTTTATAACATTAAAGTGGAAAACAACTTATTAAAACCTCCTATTAAACAAAGAGACCGAACAGGCTTCCAAGCACTGAGTTCTCCTTCAACAACCCTCAATACAAGTAGGGTGAAACCCATTTGAACTTAGGGCTTACCAGTTAAGAGCCATGAAGCCCCTGAAGATGGTTGTCGTGTATCTTTCACCAAATCTTGGAACGGTCACGGGTTCCTGTACAAGCATTTTTACCGAGCATTAGTTCAGGGCTAAGTTCAATAATATTAAAAACTCTAAGTATATTCATAACTTGACATAGTTTACATAGTAAAAATTGATATATTTTTACCTGTAAATAAAAAAGTTATCAAGCAACGAAGGGACTGTCGCTAGCTGCGAAATGTACACACAAGAATTTCCAAACCCTACGTCGACCGTGGAGCACAAACAGTGACAAAGAAGCTTCAGCTTCACAAAGTCATGACAGGCCACGAGGAGAATAGGACTGAGCTATGGACAGGCCGAGATCCAAACACAAAACAAGAAAACACTCACACTGTATGGTTCACAACCACGAAGGTTTGCAATCAAAGACCAAGTTCTGGAAAACTACGACCACTTTAAAACGAAAGTTTTGGAGCAAGCAAGTAGAGGAAAATACTGCATGGCCGCCATGGAAACTACACAGAGCATCCCGTAGGTCAGCGAAAACTTCGAAGGAAAATGACAAAGCAAATAGGGTTTGCAAGTCTTTTATATCGCCAATGCATGGATAGGAGGTGACCACGTGCCCTCAAATTATTTTAACCATGCAAGGGTCGAGTCCATAGTCCTTCTATAGATTCAACCATCCACTTATTAATACAATAATATAAACAAACCAAGCACAAAACTATGGAGTGCATTTATTTATATTAATCACCAATGATAACACATAAACTATATCATTGTGTATGATAGCCTTGAGATTCATGTGTTTGATTAACGATGATTTCTTAACGTTGACCCTAGTGAAAGATTGTAACAACTTTGTCATATGAACAATCCCAATGTCAACCATGCATTAGGACCTTTACATTTAACAATGGATAGGTGTACTTGCAAAACGACGATAAATATTCACATAATATTTTGAAGTTCAAACTTGATCACTTGTAAACTGACGGCTTTGGGTGGTTATAATATATGGATTTTGACTATAAGAGTAAAAGTATTTAAACCATGAAAATTACAAGGCTTGACCTTGGTATAAACTCTCATAAATAATAGTTTGAATACTCGACTTATCAATAATAATAATAGACCATATCTTTATTGGGTAAAGATAGTATGTGATTATTATGTTTGCTTGTTCTTAGCATAGTGTAAGAATCTTGGTCATATTAGTGTCACTTAGGGTAAACTTCAGATTAAAAGTTCTAGGTAGAAAAATCTACCATAATAGTTAATATGAACATTAACTTGTTATAACTGAGGCAATATGATAATAGTAAATTTACAATGGAATAAACCATGCTCAAGGTCTATAATCATTGGAATAACACTGATAATATATTTACTTATGACTTAGACTTATGAAAGTGATGATAGATAGTATTCCACCATGCAGTGATGCATTTAATTACAATAGCCAAACTTATAATGACAAAGATATTTCCAGGCAGTAAGATTCCTACAAAATGCAAGTAACAATCAGGTTGGTACATTATAAAATAATATGGTAATGCAGGTTGTTACAATAGTACATGTACTAAGGTGATAATGTAAATACCGAAGTTTAAAACTTGACTGATGAGCATATTACATACAAGCAACAGGTGGATAATTTCCATAACTAGTAAGTTAAAAATAAAATCGAAACCTATACTCTATTGAGAATCTTTACTATCAATATCGATAGAAGTTCTTCCATGAATAAAAGATAGTACGAATAAATATAACATTTGTGAGATAAGCATGTTAAAAATAGAAGTAAATGTATGACGAAGATTACGAGCTTAAAGCTCACAGTAAGTATATTTGGTTTCGCTAAGCTTGATAAAGATAACAACCTTTATATCTAAACTTTGCATACTGTCTTAGAAAATAGAAACTATAAAAGACAAATTACATTACCTCATCGGAGTTTGTCTGAGAATTATCGGCTTATTTACTAGCATATTAATTTGCAAACAGAAATACTTCTTGCTACCTTATGAATTAAACTTCTACTTGATCGATCATTACCTGTTGAACCTGTAAGAACCAACAGTCCATCCGCATTAGCATAAATGCTAAGTAAGCCCAAGATTTCAAAGATAGATTTCACCTACTTGCCAAAAAGTAGACTTATTAGTAAAATTGAAAGAAAATGGTATGCAAGTAAATCTTATATACTTTACAAAAATGAAATATGTTAACATGATATGAAAATGTATAATACTAAACATTAGACTGTTTCATTTTCCACTAACCGCTAGCCATTAGTAAACCGCATGTTTAGCATTTTATGTTATCTTAAAAATTTTAATTTTTTGTGAAAATTTGGGGTTTTGACACTAGTCCATTGATGAATATGGAACTACTACAACTGAACCATAGCCATCTGTACTCACACCTTTAAGACAACTCATTCAGAACACTTCGTCAAATGAATAATTTTTCTGAGAATCTATTGGGAATTTGCGCCAAAGTGCAGGAAAGTTAAGAAGGATAAGTGTCTCTCCTCTTCCCATCCTTTCAAGAACAACACTACCTGGGTATCATTCCCTTTCATCACCTCGATTATCTCCTATCTTAGGGTCACCGACTCAAAACTTGGTTACTCAAAATCCAGTTCAAACCTCCACTCCCACCCCACCCAGTCAAAACTCTCCATCAGTTTCAACTCCCCCAGTAGTTTCTACACCTGGGGGGCATTCCCCAACCCAAGTTCCATCACCTACCAGGGGAACCATTTCTAGCATGGGGAGGAATTTACCAACGGGACCACCAGTAGTAAAAAATTGTCCTCCTCATACCACTACGGTTGTACCTTCTTCCATCCAGGGAGGATCTTCATGGGTCCAAGCCGTCATTACTCTAATTTCTTGGGGATATACTTATCCCAGGAATCAAACACCTACGATTCACCAAGATTATCAACCAACACCATCGACGACAATCTACCCCAGAATGCCTTACCCTAGAAATGTTTTTGTTCCTTGGGGACAACCAGATTGGTATAATTTCCCATCATATGAAGGAGATTTTGTAAACAATGCTTGAGGATATGGAGGGCCACCCGGAGGATTACCACCTAGAGGACCCCCGAGAGGACCAGGAGGACCTGGAGTACCCAGAGGATATGGAGGATCTATAGGACCTCGTGGACCATCTGGAGGAACACCACCTGGAGGGACACCATATGGAGGATGTCCTCTTGGAGTCCCATCATCTGGAGGACCACCACCCGGAGGACCACCACCTAGAGGACCACCTTATGGAGGACCACCATCTAGAGGACCCCACCTGGAGGACCCCCACTTGTAGGACCACCACCACCACCTCCTCCTGGAGGACCACCACCACCTTTTGGAGGCCCACCCCATGGAGGTCCACCTCCCTTGGGTGGCCCATCGTCTGGTGGACCTTCTAGTAACAATCACCAAATCAACCGGTTGTAGGGGCATTGTCTATGCCCGTTTATCAATATGCCTATGGTCCTACTGGTCTGCAAATTCCATACCAGTATTACCAATATCCTCAACCCAATCAACAATTACCATTTCTGGCTACGTTAGATCTTCCATATTTTTCCAGATTGATTAATGATCCTATACATCACGATCCCTAATGGTCGGCCATTCCGGTTAAGTTACCTTTAGATATACCAAAATTCAAAGGAAAACCCGATGAAGACCCTAAGAACCATGTGATGCATTTTCATCTATGGTTTTCATCAAATTATCAGATGGATGGTTCAACCTATCTACGGTTATTTTAGAGAACCCTCACCGGAGTTGCTGCGAAACAGTATATAGAGATACCACAACACTCTTTCTGGGATTTTAATACTTTAGCAATGGCATTTTTAACTCATTTTCAGTTACCAATTTGATAAGAGATAGGTATAGACATGTTAACCTCACTTTGAATAACTACTTCAACCCACATCTCCGATCATATACATGAATGGACGAAGACATAGGTTAATTAAAGCTCCTATTCCTGATTAGCTACTTGCTGATTGGTTCACAAAATATTTAATTCCCCCCATTTCTAGAGATGTCACCATGGGATGTGTTGTTATTGAGGAGAAATCTATTAGTCACACTTAGTACCTAGACTTGGTTTATTCCCAGTTAGGTACTCTATATGATTTAATTCCTCATGCTCCTCGTCCCACATCGGATCCGTCAAGACATGCAACTGAACCTCCTGCAGATGGTATTCTTGGTTTAGTTCAAACTCAAATGGCGATGAAATATACCAAGAAGCAAACCCAACCCGCCACACCAGTAATTCAACCAGCATCACCCCCCGAAACTGCACCCCGTCCTATTGCTTTCACCGAAGTAAATGAGGTTCAATCCGTTGGATCTTTGAGAGGAAAAAAGAAAGGTAAAACAAATTGAAAAAATTCGACAATCAACAGGAAGGTTATAGACCACAAAATACTAATATTGAACCCAAAAACAAGAGAAAGGTAAAGTACCCCTGCCTAATTTGTGGAGGTGATCATTTCACCAAATAGTTTCCTCATCGAGAGGAAGTTAACAAATTTCTGAAAATTTCACCCCCCCCCCCCGGCAGTTCTTACGAANAACAATTGATAGATCATCAATGTTTGCATGGGCCTTATTCATCCATTGATGAAGTCAAAATGATGTCAAGTGATACGATTAACCTAAATACACAAGAACATAGTTATGACCCCCCTCCAGAGAAGAAACCTAATGAGGTTCCATCTGATAAACCTTCAACTTCCACCCCCCTCCAAGTAATGGTCTTCAGATCGATAAACCTATTCCTGATGCAATTTTTCACCCACCCAAGAGTACACTTCGTAAGTCCATTATTAATCCTAATGCACATGTTTCCCAATACTATAACATTGTAGAATATTTTGGCCCATGCATCCTGAGCTATGTCGACCCTAGAGGTACTCCAAACTTGTCCCACACAATGGAATAATTTTCTAACAACACTTGGAGCTATGGATCCTAGAATAGGAACATCATTGCTTTCAAACTAGATGAGTTTAAAACTAGGCTCTCACATCAGTTGTATTTCTAGCTATCCACCAAGGTTACTAGAAATAACATCCTTCATAGCATATTGGATGAGGGAGCCTCTACTTTGGTCATGTCTTTGTCTTATTGGAGAGCCATTGCTTCTCCTGAAATTAATTGTTCACTTACTACACTACAGGCCTTTTATGGTCGCGTATTTCAACCATATGGATTACTTCCCTCTCTCCAGATTGAACTGGGGGGGGAATCAGTTTCAATTCATGTTGAATTCATTGATGCTCCTTTGGATAATAGCCTACTCCTAGGTCGCAACTGGTTCTATGCTATGCAAGCTGTAGCATTGTCCATTTTTTGGATTGTCCAGATCCCATTCCAAGGAAGGATTATTACAATAGATCAGTTAGATTTCATTACACATAATGTTATTTTGAATGATGCAAACAATTTCCCACTTCTTACTAACCCGCAGTATGAGAACATTGGAGTAGGCCTTATTAAAGACTCTTCTCTCATGGGAGGCTTCCCATTGCCAAATTGTCCTCATGCTTCGCAGACCGCATCCATAAATATGATTTCTACCTCTATCATAGACAAAGGAAAGTCTATTGCTGAATCAACATCACTTAGTCCTTTTGAGGAAGTATACAATGCCATTCAAACCACCAACAACCCCACCATAAAAAATCATGTGTTGGTGGCCTCCGATCTGTATCACCTATCATATTGGCTAGAAAACCCCCCCATATCTATATTATCTTTCACATACACTTCCCTCTGATGAATCCATCATGGAATTTATATCCCTAAAAGAGATGCAACCTTGGAAATATCACCACCTTAGATCTTCTTTCCTTCCCCCTAGCCATGTGCTAGAAGATAAATTCACGTCCACGGTTTCGTCTGATATAGTCACAGACCCTCAATCCCCAACCCTCATTCATGGTGTCGAATCTGAGGGTAATTTATGTAATATTACCAAAAAAATTCTGGTGGATATATAAGTGAAACCTGGTGTTTTAGAGATTATTCAGATAGTCCAAAATTCTTCACCTTTAGAGGTTCAATCATATGTGACCTTATTCAAGGAATTTAGAGATGTCTTTTCTTGGAATTACGAGTAAATTCTAGGGATTGATCCCTCCATTTTTGTGCATGAAATTTAAAACCTACCCTGGTGCCAAGCCAATTCGCCGAAAATTACGTCAGGTACATCCGAGAAAAACAATAACCATTAAGGAGGAAGTTGAAAAAATTCTTAGGGATGGTTTCATTTACCCCGTGCCCTTGACTGAATGGGTGTCCAATATAGTTCATGTGAACAAAAATCAAGGTACTATTAGGGTTTATATCGATTTTAGGGATTTGAATTGGGCTTGTCCAAAAGACAATTTCCCTACCCCCTACATTAATCAAATTATCGATAACTGTGACGTGAGTGTCATCTTTTCATTCATGGATGGATTCTTCGGCTATAATTAGATTGAAATTATCCCTTCAGATCAACATAAGACAACTTTCATTTTCCCATGGGGGACCTTTGACTATCGAAAACTCTCATTTGGATTAAAAAATGATGGCGCTACATTTCAACATGCCATGTCATATGCTTTTCATGATATCAAACACATTTTGGAGCCCTATCTTGAATAATTTCCTGCTCATTCGAAGTAGCGAGATCACCACGTTGATCATATGAGAGTTATTTTTCTTAGGTGTCACCATTTTGACATTCATTTGAACCCACACAAATGTGTTTTCTGTGTCGAAACTGGATGAGTGCTTGGTTTCATCATGTCCAAGGATGGTATTTTTATTGACCCTTTGAATATTGAAGCCATCCTGGCTCTACCCGCTCCCACTAATGTAGCAGAACTCCAAAGTTTGCAAGGGAAGGAAAACATTTTACATCGTTTTGTCTGCAACTACGCAGAAAAGACACATGGTTTCATGCGGTTATTAAAAAATGACACTCCTTTTGTTTGGGATGACTTAGCACAGCATGCATTTAACAATCTCAAACATTATCTTACGCATGCACCCGTGTTGCAACCACCTGATTATACAAAAGGATTATTCCCTGTATGTGGCTGCATCCTTCTTGACCATTGGTATGGTCCTAGTTCAGCCTGACGAACACGACCAAGAACATGTGATTTACTATGCTAGTAAGATTCTTCTTGACTCTGAAACCCAGTACTCGCATGTGGAGAAACTCGCTCTGGCAATGGTCATCGCGGTCCACAAGTTCCGTCACTACATCCTGCTCCACACAACTATTGTCTATGCCAATTCCAACCCCATGTATTATGTCTTGACTCATCAAGTACTTGGGGGAAAATATTCACGCTGGATTGTTATCCTCAAGGAGTTCGAGTTGGAATTTTCCAAAACCACTTCTAATAAGTTTCTTGTTTTTGCTGAGCTCATGTGTGATCTTCCCCGTGTTACTGAGGAAAGAGAGCCCATTGATTCATTACCTAATGAATTTTTGTTTCTCATTAGCATGATTGATCCCTGGTTTGAATATTTTATTCTTTATCTCCAAACTCAATGATATCAGCCCAATACCACTCGTGATGAGCGTCGTCGCATTTGCCACTAGGCTAAGTATTACCTCATTTTAAATGATACCTTATACCTCTGTGGCGTCTATTCCATATTACGACATTTCCTCACCCATGAAGAAGCTAAAATCGTCATGAATGATTGCCACTCTGGAGCTTATGGCACTCACCTCTCTGGGTTGGCTACTGCCCAGAAGATCTTGCATGCAGGGTATTTCTGACCTTCGATTTTCAAATATTGTATTGAAACTGTCAAGAAATTCCTGCCCTGTCAATTGTTTACCTCTAAGAAGTGCACCCATCTAGCTTCGCTTCATCTCATCATTGCAGTTGGCCCTTTTGCAAAATGGGGCATTGACTTCATGCATTGTAGACCTACCTCAGCCGAGGGGAATGGCTACATTATTGTGGTTGTGAACTATTTTACTAAATGGGTTGAGGCTATGCCCACATATGTCGAAGAAGGAAATACAACTGCTTTGTTCAGGATTCCTAGGGCCATTGTGACCGATCATGGGTCACATTTCCGAAATAAGAAGATGGCAGAACTGAGTACAAATATAGGGTTTTGACATGATAACTCTACACCTTACTCCCCTCTAGATAATGGCTAGGTTGAAGTGATTAACAAAGTTTTAAAAACCATGCTTCAATGGATGGTAGGGTAGGCCAAATCTAATTGGAATTTGCAATTGTTTTCTGCACTTTGGGTCTATAGGACTACTGTAAAAACTTCCACTGGTTTCACACAATTTCAATTGGTGTACGGACTAGAGGCTAGTCTCCTGATAGAATGTGAAATTACTTCTCTAAATATCTATGTGGAACTTTTTCCTAAAACCACTATAGAAGAAGAACGGTTTCTGTATTTGAATAAGCTTGACAAAACCCGCCGTGATGTTTCCTTAGAAAATGAGGCATAGAAGCGATGAATGAAAGCCCAGTATGATAGATCTGTTCAACCCTACTCACTTAATGAAGGAGATTTGGTCTTGACTTATGACCAAAAGCATAATAAACTGGGGGCATGGGAACTAGAATCTATGTGGCATGGGCCGTACATTATCAGTCATGTTTTGGAAAAAGGTACATATGAGTTAATGGACTATGATGGGATACCCTTGAAAGAGTCCCGTAAAGGGCTCTACCTCAAAAGATACTATGCCTAGGTCATCTAGCATAGGCTCTTTGTAAATACTATTTATAGATTGTTTTGTGTCTTATTTTTAAAAGTGTGGTTTTTTGTGTGATATAAGATGTGTTTTTTCACAACCCTAGTTATGTATATCCTAAGTTTAATGGACAGATGACCACTTTTACCGGCTTCATAGATGGTGCTAATCATTACACATTGAATCTTTCATCGACAACTTGGGTACTGTACACTCGTACAGGTGATCTGGTGAGTTCAAGGGGTGTTTGTTTAGGTCCCTCCACCAACAATCTCGCAGAGTATCATGCGATGATTGGATTTTTGATTGAATCCCTAACCAATGATGTAAGGGAGATTAGGGTTTACCTAGACTTGGAATTAGTTGTCCAACAACTAAACCAAGTCTACACCATCCGGAACCCCCTACTCCTTCGTACACTCCGAAGGGTTAGGTTCTTAGAAAGGTATTTTGAGCAAGTTACGTATCAACATTTTCTTAGACATTTGAATGTTGTGGAAGATTCCCTAGTTAATTTTTTCCTAGATTGGTATATTGCTCATAGTTAAGTTCATTATAACATCAAAACATGCATTGAATTCATAAGTAGGCATACATTCACACATCACATTTTTGCACACACATCTGTAGATAAAGTTTGTCGTATATATATATATATATATAAACTGTAAAGCTGAGATACAAAATGTGTTGAAGCATCAAGCTTTCAGATCACCCAAAGTCTAGGGCTGTCATAGTTCAAAACACACATATATGGGGAAAACAATGAAGCTTCAAAGCTTTCAGTATAAATACATATACAAAAATGAGAAGCCTCTATGGACTAATCATCGCGGTGGTGCTCATGATAGCACATAATGGCCTGAGCCACTCTACGGAGTATCCTAGCAAAGTGGCCTAAAACTCCCGTGATTTGACATTGGTATCGTCTAGGAAATTCATTGGTAGAGACATCGAGGATCCCTATAGTCAAGCATTGCAAGTTCTCCTCAATCTCCCTGAGCTTCTCATCTGCCTCAGTGCGGTGAAACACCATATCTATGACTGTTACTCGCCTCTAAATAAGCAAGGTTCCAACTGGACGAGAAGGTCCAATGTCTGCACAAATCATTTTCACATGTCTCAACATTACAAGATTAAATAATAATAAAATTTGAAAAATTAAAAACATGATTGATAGAATCTTTCTTACCTTGATCGACCCAATCCTCTCCCTCTGGTAATGGAAGTTCTAGGTCCTCACGAAATTCTTCTCCCTCATAAGCACAATCCTCTATCCTTAGTAACTTATTTCATAACCAATGAAAGAAGACTGATCCATAAACGACCTTCAAACCTCCACCACCATGGAGAGGCATGTCGTATACCCACCTGATCATCCTAGGATATTCGGAATCCAACCTAGTCACAGCTACCTAGGGCCTCATATGAGGTACCCTCTCTAGGATGAAAGATCATATCACTGCCCCATAGTCAAAATGCTTGAGATGTCCCCATCTGCACTTGTTCAGCTATTCCTTTAGGATGACCAACATACCTTCACACCAGTTGAATACTGTGGGTGCCATACACTCTATGGCATATAGCATATGTGCCTTGGTGGTTAAATGGGTAGATCTAGTCCCAAGGACCTTCCCAATGGTGTAAACCACTATCCTCAAAGGGATATCTACTATCCATTTGATAGGGATTTTTCCCACTTGGGAATGTGCCCCCAATGAATAGTACCTATCAATCATGTCATATAATGTGGAATCACCACCTCATGGGCCAAATAGAACCACTTGTCTCCCTCTACGAGATAACCTGGTCAGAAAGTATATGTCATCTATCTCAATACTCAACGTGTGGGCCCCAGCCATGAAATGTTGTTGGTCAGGGTCCCACGTATCGATGATGTACCCTATAAGGCATATATAGGTCTTCATCTCGAGCACTCTAAAATACTTAAGCAACCCATAGTTTGGAATAGCTGCCATAGTGGATGGGTCATTGATAGCTTGAAAGTCGTATGTTTCATGCTCATGCTCCTTCCAAATCACCATGGTATGGATGATTTTTCCCTTGAAAAACATTGTAAGCATACATTAGATACATATCAAGCTTGAAGGAGGTATGAAAAATCAAAATTTGAAGGTCGAGATGATGTTTTTTGGTTTCTCCCCAGCCACGACGTTTTTTCCGTATGCAGACAGAGCGCCCGGTGCACTTGTTGGCTGTGGACAGAGCATCTTTGATGCCTTTGTCCCAGCACATCAAAGCACCTATGCCAAGCGCCTTTGTCGGTTGTGGACAAAGCGCCTTCGGTGCCTATGTCCCAGTGTGACAGAGTGTCGAAGCTCACCCCGACATGAAAAAATGGCGCCGCCCCGAGCACGTGTTTCCATTGAGAAAACACCCAAAAAACTAGTTAAAAAAGAAAAAAATGCCACTGTGAGTGAGAAGGGAAACGTTTCGGCTCTTACATGCTCCAAACAACTCAAGAAATGGTATACTATAGCTCATGGAATCAACAGATGAAGATTTTATCCCTTCACACCAACTTCACCTTCTCCAAATGGTAAAAGTTTTTTCATTTTGTTCTTATTTATAGTAATTTTGACTTTTTAACTTTCATTATTAAAATAAAATTACTTTAAATGTTATGGGTTTTATCATTGGCTTCCTATATTTTTGTAATGGAGTTGATTCTAATACGGTTTTCAAGATTTCCAGGACAAATCCATAAGGCTCATGTTTATTCTTTAAGTTCTTTTTACAGGAGCGCTTTTTACACTTTTCACATGCTCCTTAAAAACCTAGTAACAGAGTGTTGAGTACACTTTTGTTGCTTTTTCATACTCGTAAAAAATGGCTTATGAAAAAGAGAACCCGTTATGGATTTATATTTAAGCTCTTTTCACTCTCCTTAAGAACACAAAAATATTGTCAAGCAAACTTGTTACATTCATGCTTGTAAAAGTATCAGAATGATCGACTAGTCGGTGTTATATTATCTCTTTTTCAGACCGATTAGGACTATTTACGAAAAAAGAACACTCTAGTTGATATAATCCAAAAAAGTTCTTTGAGGAATTATTTTATACTTTTTCAGGCCTTAGGGACTAATTTGATGAAAAAGGACCTTTTGGAGTCTCCTTGTGTCTTTGTTTAGACTCTCTAAACATGAACGATATTGAGTTCACTTTCACCGGACTCATAAAATCAAACGATGAAGGACCCTTTCTTGGATGGAACTCCTCATTTCTCAGGTTCATAAAACATGTGAGAATGGACTCATTGCTTGATGAGCTACACCGAGTGTTTGTTACCCTCTTTGAACTTGTAAAAACAAAAAAGAGGCACTCATCCTTCGTGATGGGGAAATTAAGGGAAAGGGGAGTATTTTTGCATTTTGTTCTATGGCAGATTACAATACACCATTGAACATGGAACCTATCTACGTTTGCATATTTGAGCAATTGGGTATTCATCTTGTCTTTGAGTATATCCACTTTCGTGGGTTACCTGACTCCTTTGAGTCAATTCAAAGAATGCATTGTCGTATTCATTGCATTACACCTAGTTTTTGTCTCGTCAAGTCAATGCTTCCAAGTCATTTTTTATGCCTCAAATTGTTCAAAGGATGTCTCCTCTGAAATTCATCTCGTTAGTAAATTTACCTTCCTATAAAGTTGTTTGTGTCTAAGTGAGTTTCATGGTTGTCTCATCACTTCAAAATAAACTATTGTTCCATGTTTCATGTTGATGATGGGGGAAACATCATGGCCCTCCTTTGATGAGCCTATTCTTGTCGACTTCACCACATCATCCAGGAACTAGATTTAGAAACCTATTCAAGTATCTTGAAGCCTGCATGCCTCAATGGCAAGTTTCCTTGCATTCAACAATAGGTTTTCATCAATGACCTATGATTGAAAGATTCTATCAAGTGTTCGACTTTGAAACATCTATTCACACTTGGGACAAGGTACTGAGATACCTTGGGGATCATTGACATTAATGGTGATTTCCCTCACACTTGTTAACAGTATACATCAATGACTGGTAATAAAGTGGTTTCTACCATTTTCAACATCAACACATATGATCACATGGCTAGAATCGTATCGGTTGGGGATTGGAATGAAGATACTAAGCAGTTAGGATTCATTAGCATAATTTCCTATCCTCAAGTTGTGATGGAAGATTATTTGGAGTCATGACATAGATCCACATTGTATGTTTGGTGGCTGTGTCCAGTATTGGGTTCAGATAACATGGATCTACTTTGTATGTTCTGTATCCATGTTCTTCTCTCTACGTCATTGATCATGGATCTACAGTGTATTCTTGGTATCCATGACATGGTCATCTTCATGGATCTGCAGTGTATTGGTCCACAACCATGATTGAGTCAGAAAAGTCAGTTACTAGTCTTATTTCATTTGTGAGCTCATCTCTTACTGCCTCTAATACCGGATTGATGTCTAACAAATTATTTTACCTATCACATCCTTCTAGCTTCATACTTTGGGGGGAATTCTGTTGCACCTGAAAAATCCATTGTTTCCTGATTACCCTTTAGAGATCTTGGTCATAGATTCCTATGGTGACCCTTTTCCATCCTTAGGGAGACCAATGCCTTTTTTTAGTTATGGCAGAGCGTCGTTGGTGCATTGTCTTGTGGAGAAAAGACGCTGATGCCTTTTTGTCTGTTGACATGAAGCACCGTCAGTTCTCTTTCCCTGTGAGAAAGAAGTGCATATTCCTTTTCACCTTAATCCAAGAGCACTGATGGACCTAAAACATAAAAAAAAAAAAGATTTTAGAAGATTCCTTACAAAAGCGTCCATGGAGTTGGTTCCTACTAGCTAGGGAGAGGAGGCATTTACCTTCCTCACCTATTTGGATCACCTCCTGTCCATTTCCTAAGTGAATCTCATATCATTTGGCCTATAAATGATGCCTTCATGGAGTGAGTGAGGGGAGGCCAAAGAAAGCACCCTTATGGTGTTGGACTGGGATCTGGTCTAGAGGCAAGATTGTGTGATTCTAAGTGTGAAGAGATTTTTGTGTGTGAGGAGTGTTGTAATTCCATTGTGTAAGACAAAGCTGGCAACATTAATGCTTTGGTTGTAGATTTACCTTCTTTATTCATTAATGCAAAAGTGTTCCCCTTTCCCATACTTAATTTGTGTCAGTATCAATTAAATATTGTTAGATTCCTTGATCACTAGAATAGATTGTTAATTTATCATGTTGCTATCATGTTGCTCTCATCATGTTGTGTTGTCTTTTAATATTTCATTACAGGTACTGAAGATTGCATGCAAAAATTTGGAACAAGGACAAAAGCATTCATATATGAGGTACGAAAGTGTTTTCATGTTGAATAAATTAACTATTTAGGGGAAGGATATGTTGATGTGGTCTTTTATTCTATGCTTGTATCATACGGGGTAGAGGAACAAGTGGTGTTCGCACTGGTTACAGAATTCTTTGAAACAATAGCGACACAGTTTGATTTTAAAAAAACCACATTTCATGTCTTTAGTGTCGCTATAGCGACGAACTGTAGAAAGTGTTGCTACAATGACAAAAAAATTCCCACGAAAAATAGGGGTCATGTTCATTGCTATAGCAATGATTTTTCGTGGGAAAAATGTGCACATGTACTAGTGATTGTTTCTGTGACATGCTAGACACGAAGGATATTGATGTATGGTTTTTCTTTTCCATAAAAATGACTTAATTTTATTGTACTATAGTAATACATACAACGTGACGAGTGTGCCTTACTGTTTTTCTTTACAGGTCCTCTATTTTGTAGACCCAATTAATGAAGTTGCTATTCAAATATTCATGTGTACCAAGACATAGGTTTCTATTCAAAATCTATGTTGTTGTGTTGTGTGATATGCCCAGTAGTTGTACATAATGCATGCAGTCCATGGTATGAAGGGATGACTCTTTTGAGGGATACATCAGGGCCAATAGTATGTTGGATGCATCATGAAGAATGGAGGTTAGATCACAAGGTTATATTTTTTATATCCTCCCTTGTGATGGATTACAAGTGTTTTTAATCATTTTTAGTCTGTAATTAATTTGATTTTTCTTTTTACTATTGTCGAATAATTGACCATAGTAGTAAGTTAATTCAAAATAACATTATTCTCAAAGGCCCATACTATTTTATGGAAGAATACTTTCCTATAAAATTCTAAGATAATATTATGATGGTTTAAGATACCATATGAAAATAAGGCGATATAGCTTATTTTCATCCTGAATTTTTTTTCTGAAACAATAAAATAAAATTAGTGGACTACATTAACCCTTAACCCTTGTAAAAGTTTCTGATTACAATAGCTAGTTTTTGTTGTTAGAATTACAATTGCAATATTATTAGTAGTGACATATTTTCTTACACATCTCTATGAATACTAAGTATTTTTGCACAATGTTTTTACATAGTGTCATGATATCTTTCTTTTTGACAATTTTTTTTCTATATGTCATTGTGACCCCCATGTCTATACATGTGTATACCAAGAAAGTGGAAAATGCACCAAGTTTTTCTTTTTGTGGATATGAAATTTAATGTTATATTGTGTTGGGTCATTTGGACATTCTATTGGTGGGACCATGGTGTGGGATTTGGTTATGCATGTTGCTCATTATGGATTATAACTTAATGTAACCTTTCTTCAATTTGGTGGACTATTGGAATGGTTGGTTGACATAGATATTTCCCTTCAAAATTGTTAAGAAACCATCATGTTTGGGGCATGGATGGTTGACATGATGGAAAGTGCATCTCAAAGCACATCCTATTTAGTGTGGCCACCATAATTTACATGAAATATATTATGGTTCAAACCACATCATGTTAAGTGCTCATTGCATTTTAACAAGGCCCCTTACAACAATTATGTTTAAAGTCTTAAGTCACAACATCTTCTTCATAAAATACAAAGGAACAATAAATAAGTGGAGATGTCAAGAAAATAACTTCCTTTCACATTATTGAAATATAATTTGTAATACCATTCTCTTTGTAATAATTAAAAAAAAATACACATACATCGTCGTTGTAGCGACGCCAAATTTCACATATTTTTTCGTTGTACCGACGCCAAATTTCACAGAAATCATCGCTATAGAAATGGATAAGACTTGGAAGTTTATTTTCTGGGAAGCAATATTATGTGGCTATAGTGACAATGATCTACCAGTTGTATAGAAAATTTGTCGCTCTTTTTGAAAAACTAATGTTTCTATAGCGACACATTATTGTTTCTATTGCGATAGAGAAACATCACAAAATAAGCTGATGAACATCACTATAGAGACACATATAGGTTTTCACAGTAGTGTCTAGACACACCATGTGTCATCTCTTTCATGTTGCCATAGCGACGAAATGATCTAAGCATGGATACAATGACAAGAATGTTGTCACAAAAGTTTGGGATCATGTTCATCGCTATAAAACCACACATGCGTTGCTATAGCGACGATTTGTCGCGAGAAAAATGTTCACATCTAATAGTGTTCCATAGTTAGGGAACATCGAAGGAATTGTACCAGCAGAATAACGAGCGGTAGATATATAACAAATAAATAATTATAGGCTACTCACAATTGAAGTGATCACTAATATTACTAAATAAAATTTAATAAGTGAGATATTGAAGGCTACAAAGAAAGAAACCTAAATTAAATTCTACAAAAGCCTCTACATAATAGTCTAACTACCACCTCCATTGACGTAATCAAGCATGGGTTGGCTTTCAAGGCCCTCCAAATATAAGGTTAAAACAATTTCTGAGTGCCAAGATGCATGCCACAAATATATGTACAAAAGGATCCTACCTCCTACTTAGATTTTCACTTGCACTTTTATTAGGTCTCTTTATAATGTCAAATAATTTTAATGTATTGTATAAAGATTAAAATAATAAAGGAAAGAAAGATATGATGTAAAGCTTGAGGGAAGTTAAAAGGATGGAAGGGGAATAATCAAGGTAGTTTCATAAGTCCTATTGTACTTCCTATATATAGGAGTGAAGAGAATGAAAGAGGTAATTTTTCTTGTATATATTATGTAAGAACTATTTCTTACTATGTGAATGAGGAGAATCCAATTATAGCCAATTTTGGAGCTAAGAATGTCTCGTGTGGAATGGTGAATTATTGAGAACTACTTCTTATTGTTCATCATTGACGATCTAGAGTAATATTGTATTAGGCTATCGTGACTATTCATTTCACTGTTATTTACTATATTTCTTTTTGTTCTCTCATCGTGAATTTGATTTCTTACGATATGTAGTTGAATAAAACAAAATACTATTATGAAATTTTATTTATCTCATGTTATTTGTTTTGTTTATTTTCTAGAGTAACTGTTTGAACTTGAAAATGTATAAGATAAATATTGTTCTTCTTATCACCAATAAGAACAACACATATCTATGAAATGATAAAATAGGTATTAATTTCCAACAATTTTCATTTTAGGTAGGCCATTCATTTCATTTCATTCCTTAGGAAATAAATGGAACCATACCATAACTGGTAAAAACAACCATTAATGGTTATTGGGAAAAAATATTAACGAGTTCCCTAAACTAAATTGTTTAAGGTCTAAATAGGACCTTTAGTTGGGTACAATCCTTTGTTGTCAATATATTCTCGTTAATAACATTCAACACTAGAAGGAGGGACAACATTGTTTAGATGAGAGAAGCACCCCTCTTCCATGTAGCAAATTTTATGGATCTCTTCTTTAAAATACCTACCTTGAAAACTAAGCTACTTGTTGCGCCTGCAACAAACCTCCCCATTAGTTCTTTTAGAAACCATGGGGTCCCCTCGTTTTGGATTTTTCTTACCTTCATCCAGACTTGGTTTCTCCCCAAAAGTTGGTTAAGTATTCTTTTGAGGAATGATGCAACTTGGGAGAGAAAATATTAAGTTTTTCAAAAAAATTTCACCGTTGCGACTGAGTTTCCAAAAATTCACCATAATCAGTGACTCATTTTCCAAAAAGTCATCACAACATGCGAAAAAATTCTCAAAATGCTATTGACCAACTCATTGCATTGTACATTTCGACAAGAAGCACCATTCTTCACCACAACATGCAACTGAAGTTCCCTAAAAATTGTTGACCATTTTTGTGACAAGCCTTGTCGTGAGATTCTTGAAAGTATGTCAGCCACCCTATTGTGAAAGGAGTTGTAACAAGAACTAGGTAAGTTCCATGACGATTGCAGCGATGAATCTCACTTCCCCTCACAAAGTGGATTTTGAGCCTACGACAAGGAAATGAAAAATATCAGCAATTGAATTCCTTTCCACCAAGTGGTAAGAAACGAGTAAGTTCACATACTCCCCCACTCTTTAAGTTGGCTCCCTCACCAGTTGCAGTGAGAAAAGCACACTCTTGCTGCCACACTCTTGCTGTAATTTGGATTTACAGCTCATAACGAACAAATATAGGTGACAATGGCCTCATCAACGAGAATATATATTCATTGCAAGTGATTCCTAATTAAACCTCCCACAAGGTAAATATCCCACCATCACCTATAAAAAGTAGCCACTCGCTCAAAATGCTCATTTTACCCCAGCATGTATGATGTGGTCCCCCAAGCATCAAAGAAACTTGAGATCTAATGGGCATAAATCCTGCTGCAACTGCATTAAATGGACTACAACATGCTGAGTATTGTTGGCCAAAACTAAACACCCACAATCAACAAACGTCAGAAGTAAGCTCATGCTTTCTCTCCCTTCTTGTATTGGTATGAGTGCAGTGGTTTTGGAAATCTGCTAGCCCTTATATATTCACTTGTCCCCTTTTTTGGTTAGAATTCACTCTCACTTAGAAAGTGTTTGAACCTCCACATCAGCAAACGAAGTTAAACCTGACTCTAAAAATACACCATCAAGTGTGTGTGGTCAAAACCTTAGGGACTGATTGCAATTTTGGTTGATGCATCAGAGCCCATGCTATAGGGAGGGAGTTAGCCTAGTAAATCCCCCTCAAAGGTATAACCCATCACACACTTTGCTAAAACCATAATTAATGGAAAAGGATATTTCAATAAATATATTTGAATGTGAACCCTACCAATTTTAATCTACTACCGTCAACAAACTGCAATAGACCCATGCTTACTCCTCGACTGACTTAACCCTGCAAACTTTCTTATCCTTATTCAATTAAACATGGATTTAATATTGAACCTCTGACATAGGGGAAGAAAACCATCCAAGCAACTATAAAATAATTTTCTCCATAGAGACCCCTTCACTGAGCTAATCAAATAAAATTCTTTGTTGCCCATTTAAAATTTGAACACATATTTGACAGGAAAATGATTTAAATAATCTAATTTTAGACTAGGACCCTTGGGATAACATAATCATAAATATGGGGAAAACTCATTTTGAGACCAAGTGTTTGTTTAAACCAAACTGTATATGTAAGTGTTGGATTGATTTCATATCATAGTACCATAACTTGTTTTACATGGAATATTATACTATTTCTAATGGCTCGTAGGATTATGTTATGTCTCGCTATAGAACCAGACAATTGTTCAAGGTTGTACAAGAGGTCTCTTTTGGTGATGAAATAATAGGAGATATAACCCTCTAGATCCAATATTATGATACTAAAAGCACAATTGGAGATAAACTTAAATGCATATGGGGGGGAACGCATTAGTTATTTAGAGCAGAAGAATATCGACCAACCAATGTAGAAGATATCTTGATATATCAAAATATCAAACGATCTAGATTACATAAAGAAACAACAAGTTCATATGTGTTCCCATGTGAATAAGTGATACAGTGATTCTCCCTCATATCGATGCCACAAGGTGAATCCTCAAAGATGCCTTAGGTGAGGGTATCACTTGGTTTCATCCATTTACCATGGAGAGGTATTATAAGTTCCCGATGAAAGATATTAACATGATGATTGAATGGGTTAAGCCATTCAAGCTTGGTTACATGACCTTCACCAATCAAGCACGGATCCTGGGTAAATATTTATGTTACAAGGAAAGTGATATATATGAGACAAAGTGTCCCAAGAAACCCTTTCGAGTGGATAACCCTCTTGTTATGCAAGTTGTATGGAAAATCATACGCTCTACACTTCAAGATAGAATGGAATACCCTACTATATCATGTCACTATGCTTGCCGCAACGTTCAACTATGAAACTATCCTCTCTACCAACATGGAAGATATAGTTCAAAGTGCACAAAATGGCATTCTCATGTGACGATCCAGTTTTCATATGTCCTCATACCTTTTGGACACAGTTTGCACCGTAAAAAAAATTCCCAAAATGGGATGGCAATGGAGCCATTTAGAGCCACATATTCATGTTTACTACCAAGATCAATGGGAACAGAAGAATGCCAGTTATTATAAATAGATTTGTGAAGAGTTCCTTATGCCCCTCTACATGATCATATATATGAAATTGACCAAATATATGTTAGATAATTGCATCAATATAATGACTAATTTAGGATATTGGTACCTAACCAAGGGAAGAACATATTTGCAGATTTACAAAGGATCAAATCCCCCATACATTTTGCTCAAGTACATCACATATCATACGGTCCTCAAGGAAATTGCAAGGCAGACATTCATAGATGGAATCACAATTGATTTTTCCAACACTAAAAGGTCATCATGGCCACTCTTTCCAATAATAGTTGGAACATACATGATCACTAAAGTGAAGGAAGTTGTGGAGTCAACTAAAGACTTGGAAATCATTTTAATTTTGGTGAAGAATTTTTTTGAAGGAATGATGGTCATGGGAAAGTTGGAAACCATTGCGTGACTGTTAAGTCCACTTGAAAATATGTGGATTAGTTCTCTGCAGAAGTATAAATTTACATGTGACTCAAACTATTAAAGACTTGTCCAATGGATGAAGAAAGGTAAAATTACAAATAAATATATGCTATTGAGGAAATATAGTTGGTCCAGGAGAAAGAATGAATATAAGTAGATGAAACTCATAAAAAATATACAAAAAAAGGCTCAACAAATCATAAAGGAGGGAGAAGTTTAGGCAGAGGCCAAATGCTTGTAAGAATTGAAGAGGGTAGAATTACAAAAGAAGGCTAAGGTAGAATCTCTAGAAAAGAAAGAACAAGAGGAAAATGATAGGCAGATAGAGCTATAGTAGAACGCCAAAGAAATAAAAGAGAAAGAGGAAGCTGTTAGGATATTTAGACACTTAGGAGTTAGTTTTGATCAACTTGTGTAATATATCCATTAGGTAAAGTATGTTTCTTTAGTAAGCATTAGTATGAATTTGTAAATATTCTAATCTGACGGTCACAATATGTTCTAGACATAAAGTGATCTGACGGTTCAACTTCTCTTAGATCATACCTACCCTTGATCTATGGCTCAAAACTCGATTGGTCCATGATCTCTATTTAAAGAGAATGGAGGGTCATTGGCTAGTTGATCGATTACTGAGAAGCTCATTTGTCACTTTCTTTCTTTTGCATAATAAATTGCTCTAAGTAGCTATTTGGATGGGATCGTAGACTATTTCCCTCTCGAGGGTTTTAACCACGTCAAAACATCAGTGTGTTGATATGTGATCTGTTTGTGTGAGTGGTTGCTCTAGGTGTTAGGTCTTTTGGGAGTACCCTGTGTACCCAAACATGGTATCAGAGCGTTTATGAAGAGCTGCTCCCAGTTATGATCTAGATCTTGAACTGGTGTTATTGAAAATTTAAATTTCTATACATTTCTGGGTTATGGGAGGTGTTCCATTGCGTCCAAAGTGTTGTTTCCATTAGGAAATAGTTTTTGTTTCATCGAAAACTACTTTCGTTTGCTCCAAAAATGCCCATTTTAGCAGATCCGAAGGTATAATGTTACAGTGACGTTTTTATTTTATTTTCTCTTTATATATATATATATATATATATCTCATATTGTATCACTATAATTATTAGATTTGTATTTTTATATTGGATTGTTTCATTTCTTGTCTGTGTATGCTCTTTGTCGTGCACCTTGCACGATCGTGGTGAATCAGAAACAAAAAGGGAAAGGGTCTTCTCGGTTGTGTATGCTCTTTGTTGTGCACCTTGTGCGATCGCGGCGAATCAGAAATAGAGAGAAAATGTAGTATTTTCAGGTATGCTAATGAGATATAACCCCAAAAGTGTGAAAATTTTTGTTTTTGTTTTGGTTTGTGGTATGGTTTGAAGGAAAAGAAGAAAGCATGGAGACCAAGAGAGAAGAGTAAAAAAAAAGTTGCATTCGTTCTTTCTTTCTTTTATGTACATTTTAATCTTAGCTCACTTGGTTCAAAGTTGCTTTATTCCGTAATAGGTCTTGAGTTCAAATTTTATTAAGTTACTTTTTTAATAGCGCATGCAATTCTTAATTTTAAGTTACTTTATTGTAAAAATGCATGTTACTTAAATAAAAAAAGTGAGTCACTTAAGTCTTTTAGTTTATTTTATGTTGCACTTTTTAAAAGTAACATCATTGTAAAAGTGAAAATCATTTTTTTACAAAAGTGATTCACTTAAAGCAACTTTCTTGGAAAGTGATTGTCAAAAGTTCATCTTGGGAAGAGGCGGGTTCTTTTTTTAGTTGGTCAATTTTATATCTGCCACATCGTTATTGGGGACATCTTTAACATTTTCTTTGATCAATCATAACTTTATCATACAGAATCAGTTTTCAGTGTCATTTTTTTCGAAACAGCCTGATTTTTCGAGCTCTTTGCATCCAGACAGTTAGTTTCTATTTTTTCATCCATTATTTTACGGTATGTCCACCCCTTATGATATTCTACTTACCAGTTCTAACTATTTTTCATGGAAATATTGTATGGAGGATGTTTTTCGAAGTAGGGGACTTTTCAGAATTACCTCTAGGAAAGAAAAAAACCTGCTGATGATGATAAGAAAATAAAATGAGCAAATAGATGTGAATGAAGCTCGTGGATTGATTGGGATGTGAATCTCTATTGATTTGCGATTCCACATATCTTGAATTGATGAACCTGATAAAGCTTGGAAAAAGTTGGAATGTGTGTTTGGTAAACACAATGAAATTCGAGGTCATCAACACAAAAATGAGTTGATTTCTTTAAATCCAAGTGATTTTTCATGCATTCAAGATTATTTATCTAAGTACAAAACTCTTAGACTCTTATGTGAAGAATGCAAGANAAATGTATTTATCATATTCTTTCCAAAATTGGACCTGCATATTCTATTTTTGTATCTACATTTTACTCCATGAAATAATCCTTGAATGTAGCTACCTATCAAGATCCTAGTCTCAAATCCTTTTGTGATTCCTTGATTAGAGAGAAAGATAAGCTCATACATCTTGGATTAATCAGCAATGCACATACATCTGGGAAAATCTTATTGTCCCAATAGAAAGAAAAGTCCAAGCATCCCAAGAAACAAAATTTTTGCATTAATAAGCCAAACAAGGGTTCCAAACCTTCTCAGTCAGCCCCTTATTTAAAAAATGACAAATGATCCAAGCCAAAAGGAAAGAAGACTGAGTGTCATTGCAACTATTGCGGGAAATATAATCATGATAAATCTAAGTGTTTCAAGAATATGCTAGACTTGAAAGCAGCGATGAAGAAGCACCACATTAACCTAAATTAATCTTCAGAATCTACATCTCATGGACATGTACTTTGCGCTTTTGGTTACTCTTATACCGCATCTTCTTCTTCTACTTCAAATGAATGGCTAGTTTATTATGGAGGATCTTATCATATGGCTAAGGGTCAATCCATCTTTTCTACTATGCATGAATGTAACACCAAACAAATATTTGTTGGTGATGATAGTTCTCTAAGTGTTGTAAGATCTAGAATAGTTCCAATAGAAAATTGTCAATTTAGTGATGTACTATGCGTTCCAAGAATTTCCTACAATTTGTTGTCAGTCTATCAAATCACTCATTCTGGTGAAGGTAAAACTGTAATGTTTACATCTCACCAAGTTGTAATCAAGGATTTTAAAGATCCTCAACATGTCCTAGCTACCAGAATTGTTGATGATATTACCAGGAAGTACAAATTTAACAACTTTGGGTCACCACCTTTTCCTTCAGTGTTTGTTTCTCATAGTGATAACTTGAGGAAACTTTGGCATGAACAATTTGGTCACTTAAATTATCGCTCATTGCAACAACTATGTAAAGACAATATCGTGATAGATCTTTCGATGGAATCTTGCAGGGATGGTGTTTATTCCATTTTTGTACTTGAAAAACATCACCGGGACAATTTTGACAAGCATGCCTCTTGGAACGCCTCAGTTCCCTTGGAGCTTGTGCATAGTGACTTGTGTGGTCCACTTCCATCTACTCCTTTTCTGGTTTCAAATATTTCTTAACTTTCATTGATAATTACTCCAGACGCACTTGGGTTTATTTCCTAAAACTTAAGAGATAAGTATTTAACATGTTCTTGGCCTACAAGGCCCTTATTGAAAAACAATATGGTCAACAAATCATTAAGTTAAGATTCGACAATGGAGGATAATATGTTAACAAAAATTTCACTACTTTATGCACTGAACAAGGAATCCAACAACAACACACTGTTCCATATATACAACAACAAAATGGTGTAGCTGGACAGAAGAACCGCACTTTAAAGAAATGGCTAATTGTATGATCCAATCTAAAGGACTAAGTCTTCAATTTTGGGATGAAGCCATAAATTGTGCAAATTACATAGTTAATCATACCTCGACTAAAGCTGTACAAGGTATAACACCGGAAGAATCATGGAGTAAAATTAAACCAGATGTAAGTCACTTCTATGTGTTTGGTAGTGAAGCATGGGCTTACATTTTGGATGAAAAACAGAAAGCATTGCAACCTAAAAGTGAAAAGTTCATATTTGTTGGATATTCTGAAGATGTAAAAGGTTATAGACTTCTTCAGCCACATTCTCATGATATAATCATTAGAAGAGATGTTAAATTTGATGAAAATATCTTATCGTGCTAGCCTAACTCGACGGTTGTGCCATCTTTGGCATGCGAGCCCGATTCAGAAATTGTGCATTCTTTTACTTCCAACTTCCTTGATAGATTTCCAGCTCCAGTTTCTAATGATGATAGTGATGATGAAAATCCACCTCCGCCTGCTCATGTTCCTCTAGTTGCACTAGCACAAGTGCTTCCTCGATGGGTCCATTCAACATGTGAAGCAATTGGTGATCTTGGTAATGATCCTAGAGATCAACGTCGAACATGTTCTCATTTTCAGCAAGCCTCTTCTCTTTTGGCTCAAGTTTTCAAGAATCATGATCTAGAAACTTTTGCAAAAGCTTCAGGAAATCCAGATTGCGATGCAGCTATCGATGAAGAATATTGTTCCTTAATGGTGAATGATACTTGGGATCTTGTACCTATTCCAAAATGAAGAAAACTTGTTAGATGTAAATGGGTCTATAGAACTAAGTATGCATCATATGGAAGTGTTGAAAGACTTAACGCAAGGTTAGTTTCCAAAGGGTTTTCCCTAGTTTAAGGGATTGACTACAATAAAACCTTTTCCCCTATCACAAAAATGAACTCCATCCACCTTATTCTTTCCCTTGCAACCTTACATAACTGGGAAGTCCATCAAATGGATGTGAAGTCTGCATTCTTACATGGTGATTTATAGGAGGAAATTAACATGGAACAACCTCTTGGATATGTTCAAAATAACTATAGCCTTATCTGTCGCCTTAAAAAATCCTTATATGGCCTTAAGCAAGCTCCTAGAGCTTGGTATGCCAAAATGGATAGATTTCTCATTGACATTGGTTTTTCTAGATTACATTCTGACCCCAATGTCTATACAAAGAAAGTAGGAAACCATCTCATCACACATGTTCTTTATGTTGATGATCTTATCCTTATTGGTAGTGATCCTAAGCTTTTAACCCATGTGAAATCCAGTCTTAAGAATTTTTTTGAAATGTCAAACTTAGGACATTTGCATTATTTTCTTGGGCTCCGAGTCTTGCAAACCAAGGAATGAATCTTTCTTTCCCAGTATAAGTATGCTTGTGACCTTCTTCGTTGCTTTCACATGGAATATTGTAAACCAACGCCTTCTTCCTTCCAGTTTGGAGTTAAAATTTATGCCACTTGTACTTCACCTAAATTAGATTCCACCTTGTATCGTCAACTTTTTGGTAGTCTCTTATACTTACTGATTCCCATCCCGAAATTTCATTTTCCATTGTCCGTGTTTCCCGTTATATGCAAACACCTCATGAAAGTCACTAGAAAGCAAAAAAAGAATACTTCGATATATTCGAGGTACAATTTAGTTTGGGATTCATTATAGTACAAGGGGTGAACCTTTGTTGGTTGGTTTCACTGTTTCAGATTGGGCCGACAATCCTAATGATCGAAAGTCTACTGTAGGTTATGTTTTCAGTCTGGGATTTGGACATGTCACTTGGGATTGTAAGAAACAACAAGCTCTTGCTCTTTCTTCAGCAGAAGCAGAATATCGAGTCACAGTTAATGCCAGTCAGGAAGCTTTATGGCTTTGATAGATCCTTCCAGAGTTTGGATTCGAGCAACAACAGCTTACTCCACTTTGGTGTGACAATTAAAGTGCCATCAAGCTCGCCAAAGATCTAGTTCTACATCAATGCAACAAACACATTGACCTACATATGCACTTCATCAAAAATCTTGTTCATGATCTTGTTCTTGAAGTGCTCTTTTTCCCTACAGATGATTGATTTGCAGACATCTTCACCAAGTCTCTTATAGAAGCGAAGTTTTCTAAAGGAAGATAAAATAAGAGATGAAGGTGTAGGAAGAAGCTCAAAGAAAAGTATATGAATAGAATAATTAGGATTGAGTACAAGATAATGGATCACAATATATTGACATACATACACCTGCCACTAGCTATGGTATTCCACTCACTAAGTGATACTTCCCTTTGAAATAAATCGCTATTAGTACATACACACCATCCAAGGAAGATTCGATGGCTAAGTTAAGCTCCTTTGCTTTTTACCCGAAGAGAAAATAAATCGTGCAAAGGACACATAAGAAACTCAGGCTCCCCACGTAACCTAAGATAGTCACAACTTAGGAAAATCCCATATTTAAACATATTGGTAAAGTACCAAAACTTATGTCCACAACAAATGTTTTCATCACCTTGGAAAATCAAGACAACATACAAAATATATCTATAGATTTGAAACAAGACAAATAGAAAATGATTCTATTGGAAGATCCCATCCTAGAGGCTAGGAGAGAAGGAGTCGAATTGAAGCATGATTATGATGCCCTTTCGGTAGAAAATAGGACTCTAAATATATTAACACATGATTTGCATATGGATAAAGATAATTAGTGGCTCAAGTGGAGAGTCTTGAAGTTGAGAAGTTGGCCATGATGACACAATTAAAGATCCTACATAATGAAATAAATGTATTAAGACATGAGTGTAGACATCTAGACGGGAAAATTAGAGCCTAACATAGTTCCACTCTTGTGCTATTGCATTGCAACATGATATTCCCATCCACATGAACTAGCCAAAGAAAAATTTCATGAAGTCTCAAAGGTTATGACCAAAATCAAGGTCACAATTTAAAGAGCCCAAGAATGTGATCTCAAAGTCAAATAAGTTAAGGTAAAGATGGAGATAATAACACCCTGGTTGCGAAAAATCGTCGAGATTCCCCCTAATTTACTGAAAAGGACTATAGAAGACATGCAATTAGATTATTCCACCTTGGATGTCAATTGCTAGAAAGATGGACTAACCTTGAAAAAGGATGTTGTGTCTTCACCAAGTAAATGTCAAAATATACATACATGTATGGAAAAATAATTTGAAAGATGACAACTGCCACCCCCATGGACCTTCGAAGAACCCTTTTCGAAGGAGCAATGGTTAGAAGAATTGAGAACCATAATACATGAGAAAATCAAAACCATTATAAGCACATTGCAAGTCACAACACAAGAATTGCAAGATCATGCTAGGATACCCATGTGAGAAGTTCATTTGATGACTATGTGTCATACTTCCACCACTAAAGGGTTAACCTCATTGTCTAGGGAGCTATTGTCCCTCAAAGTATCATTATGTTTGCTCGAGCCTAGACAACTAAATCTTATTTCATATGATTGTGAATCATGGGATCAATTTATTAAGTCCCAGGGAAATGCTCCCTCTTAGAATCATGTAATTTTAAATTTGTTTTTATTTTAAATTTTAGGAGAGAATATAAATTTAAAGTGACAAGTTCCCAAGGAACTCAAGGGTCGTAACTAACCTTGGGAATCCAGAAAGCCACTTGAGAGTTACTTTGTAAAAGTTATAAAAGATAGATGAAAAGGAGGAAAGGGGACTTTTGGCCAAGAGAGCTTTTGTTGCTCATTTGCTGTAAGAATTATTTTTGTGAATTAATACAAAATCCATGCAACCCTTAAACCTTAACTACTATAATGACCAATGACTAACATTGGAAACAAATGACATTAGAACCCTCGAACCTCAATACCTAATACTCACATCACCCATAACCTAACACCCATAACTGTAGCTATCACCATTAATACCTATCTCCTATTACCCTTAACTATTATAACCACTATGATCACTATAACATTTACTAACTTTAACTCATAACCTAACCTCTCTAACCATAAAATATTATACATTAGTAACTCTAACATTTATAACCCCCACCTCCCATAACACTAAGCCCTAGGCCCATGAACCTTATATAGTAACACTTACAAAATATCACTTACAATCTATCTAACACATATTAATAAATGTCCAACTCTTAACACATAACATTGTACCCTTATTACACTTAACCATTGTAATATCTTACTCATAACCACTATAAATCAAACTTGAGACCACTCAAAACATTGCATAACCTATAGACCTTATTCCCTATCGTTATTAACCTAACAACTTTAAACCGTTACATATATAACCCATAAGAACTGATGCTTATAACCCATCATGTGTATAATGCTTAACTTTACCTCTAAGAACTAGCTCCTATGAAATGCTTATAACCCATCATTTGTATAATGCTTAGTTTTTTTCAAATCTTAAAGATATTCCCTTTATAATTTTTATTCAAACCCTACCCTAAGTTGTATTGTAGGACTATTAGTTATATACACATTAATGATCGTCTCACCATATATTTTAAATTATGTTTTAGCTACGGAAAGACAAAAAAATCTCTAGGTCAAAGTTTAGGCATGTTTAAAAATATACCAACACACTTGCAAAAATATTATTACTCTAAAAGCAATAATTTAGGAAGAAGATGCTAACAAATACCATTGCAAATCCTTTGATATGGTTCGAAGGTATAACTGTTCAATAAGTTCAAGGTTTAAAGAGTATTTTCCATGGCGATATTCTTGGTTTTAAGAGTATTTTCCAGGGCGATATTCTTGGTAAGATGTGCAAGTTCATGTAATAAAATGTTTTCCAAATGAAATCGTTTATCTATCTCTCATAATCACAAATATTACAAAAAAAAATTATATTGTTAGTTCATTATGGGATGATTGTTACCGTCACCACAACTTTGGAAGGATAGATGATGGTAATTAGAATATCTAAAACTGAAACATTGAATATTATTGAAACCTTCACAAACGAGTGGAAGTGTTAGTGTCTTGCACTAACATAGAGTTGATATTATTGGGATATTTGTTAAGGCCATTTGCAATATAAGGGGACACCTTAAGGGATACACAACAATAGAAAAGATTGAAAGACAATTATTTTAAATTCCCAACTAAGGTAATTTGGGATATCAATCCTCTCTTTCGTAACTTGGTGATATCTTATTTTCAATGAATATGTGAAGCTTGGATCCCAAATATAAGCTTGGAAAGATAGGGTCACAATAAGAGAGTACCTATCATTTTGTCTTCCACACTTGGTATTAGTTAAGTTTAGATCTCAGTCTCTTTCAACATTTAGATCTAATCCTAGATATCAAGGTTGGAATTGATAGATCTCTTCAATGCCATATTTCCAGAACTATGACTAGATGTGGTATGATACAAGTGCCCTAATTTTTACTTTGTTTCATGACTTTATTGAAATACATAATGATCAAGAACATGTGTTTCAAATATGGAGGGGGTTAGGGTATGTACACCTCTATAACATTTAATAGTCAAATCATTGTTCAAATTAACTTAAGAAGGTTTTTGAAAATCACAAAGGATCAAATTGAATAATTTTTCTACATGAAAAGATCATGGAGGTTTTTGAAAAAGGAAGAAACAAACACTATATTTTAAGCTAGAGTCCTTGGCAAAAAGCATTCAAATTAGTCTCAATGACTATCTAATGAATTTCATATTCATGGACTTAGCACTAACATCATAGACCTCTAACATCCTATAATAAAACATGCATAGTCAATGAAAATGAATTACATTTAACTTTGTCCAGTGAAAGGGTATAGTGTAAATTGTGTTGTAAATTGTGCTTGGATGTCATAGCATATGACATAACCAACATGATTAAACACAATATCATAGGTCATTTAAACAAATATTATATATATTCATTAGAATCATCAAGATCTGAATTTTTGAAAAGATTGTCCATAACAATATCATCATAAAATCCTTTGAGCGACACATCTAATTCTTCATGATCTACCTCATCTTTAAATGATTCATCTATGACATCTACCTTCTCTTTATGTGCATCACTACCGTCAACTTTTCCGACTTCTTGGTTTGGCACATCTACCTACTCCTCTACATCATCCAACTAATCTTCTTCAATATCATCTTCTTTTGGTTCTATATATTTTACAAGCCTTCCTCTTGACTCATGCCTAACTACATATGACCAACCTACTTTATTTGGAACATATGGATATAATACCTACTCACACTAACTTGGAAGGACATAAGGCCCTATACATGGCTTCATATCATGCTCGATAATAGTTCTACCAGTATCATGTCCAAATGTGTAACATGTACCAACAAACCTCAAAGAGAGCTACTTTAAAGGATTAAAATTGTAACTCAAGTATATCTTCCAATTAGCCATAGTATCTATTTTTAGATACTTTCATATGCCTATTAGTGCTAGATGAAACATTAGTAACATGGAAACATGTAGTTATTGCACAATCAAAGGTTTTATTCTTATCATCCAATTGTTTGATACAAAATTTTATGTCATTGCACAACACAGGCTAGTGGTGTTTCACTTGCATCGATATATATTCTCCATAGGTTAAAAATGCAATATTGACAATTAATAAACATATATTTAGACCAACAACTTCCTACAAATTCAAGAAAAATGAATACTGGCACATCTAATAGATGTAAAAACAACCCAAACTGTGGGTAACGATCACATGTTTATCTTTTGTATCATTGGATAAATAAATTTCCCTTTGTGTAAGGTCGATATGTCGAAAATAATGAGATATTATAATCAACTCCGACACTCTATGCTATGATAATGACTCCATGCTTATCTCTCAAATGGGTATCTAAATCTACTTTAAAATTTTAATTTTACGAAATTGGAAAACATGCAACGTTTTAGGCATTGGCTTGACCAAGTTTTGTTGATTTCCAAAATGGCTTGCAATCCCCAAAATATCAACATGTAGGCTTATCTCTCAAAAGGGTACCTGAATTCACTTTCAAATTTCAATTCCGAGAAAGCCGACAAAAGTGCATCTTTTCAACCTTGGTTAGGACAACCTTGAATGAGGGCCAAAATAGCACAAAATCTCATAAAAATATGTGTCCATGCTTATCTATCAATTGGGTATCTAAATATACTTTAAAATTTGAAGTTTGAGAAATTGAAAAAATGCAATGTTTTAGGCCTTAGCTTGACCAAGTTTCACCGAGGTCCAAAATGGTTCGCAAACCAAAAAAAAATATACATGTAGTCTTATCTCTCAAATGGGTACCGAAATACAGTTTCAAATTTCAATTATGAGAAATTCAACAAAAGTGCATCTTTTCAACCTTGGTTTGACCAACCTTGAATGAGGTCCAAAATAGCTCCAAATCTCATAAAACAGGTCTCCATGCTTATCTCTCAATTTGAGTATCTAAATATACTTTAAAATTTGAATTTTGAGAAATTGGACAAAAGTGCATCGTTTTAGGCCTTGGCTTGACCAAGTTTTACCAAGGTCCAAAATGGCCCACAATCCCCAAAAATTCTACATGTAGGCTTATCTGTCAAATGGGTACCTAAATCCACTTTCAAATTTCAATTCTACGAAAGTTGAAAAAAGTGCATATTTTCAACCTTGGTTTGACCAACCTTGAACGAGGTCCAAAATAGCTCCAAATCTCATAAAAACGGGTGTCCATGCTTATCTCTCAAATGAGTATCTAAAATTTCAATTACGAGAAAGTCGACAAACGTGCATCTTTTCAACCTTGAACGAGGGCCAAAATAACTCCAAATCTCATAAAAATATGTGTCCATTCTTATCGCCCAAATGGGTATCTAAATATACTTTAAAATTTGAATTTTGAGAGATTGGAAAAAATGAAACGTTTTAGGCCTTGGCTTGACCAGGTTTGACCGAGGTCCCAAATGACTCGCAATCCCCCAAAAAACTACATGTACGCTTATCTCTCAAACGGGTACATATATACGATTTCAAATTTCAATTATGAGAAAGTCAAGAAAAGTGCACTTCTTAGAACTTGGTTTGACAACCTTGAACAAGAGCAAAAATAAATCCAAATCTCATATTTAGGAGTCCATTCTTATCGCTCAAATGGGTATCTAAATCTAGTTTAAAATTTGAATTCCGAGAAATTGGAAAAATGAAACATTTTAGGTCTTTGCTTCACCAAGTTTGACCGAGGTACAAAATGAATCGCAATCCCCAAAAAATCTACATGTAGGATTATCTCTCAAATGGGTATCGAAACCATTTTAAAATTTGAATTTTGAGAAAGTTGACAAAAAGTGCATATTTTCAACCTTGGTTTGACCAACCTTCAAAATTGGACCAAAATAGCTCCAAATATCATAAAACTAGGTGGCCATGCTTATCTCTCAAATGGGTATCTACATCTACTTTAAAATTTGAATTGTGAGAAATTGGAAAAAATGCAACGTTTTAGGCCTTGGCTTGACCAAGTTTGACCAAGTTCCAAAATGGCTTACAATCCCCCAACAAAGTACATGTAGGCCTATCTCTCAAATGGGTATCTAAAAATACTTTAAAATTTGAATTTTGAGAAAGTTGACAAAAAGTGCATATTTTCAAACTTGGTTTGACCAACCTTGAAATTGGGACAAAATAGCTCCAAATCTCATAAAAATAGGTGGCCATACTTATCTCTCAAATGGTTATCTAAATATACTTTAAAATTTGAATTTTGAGAAATTGAAAAAATGCAACGTTTTAGGCCCTGGCTTGGCCAAGTTTGATCGAGTTCCAAAATGGATCACAATCCCCCAAAAAACTACATGTAGGCTTATCTCTCAAATGGGTACCTAAATAAAATTTCAAATTTCAATTCCAAGAAAATCGACAAAAGAGAATATATTCAATTTTGGTTTGACCAACCTTGAATGAGGGCCAAAATAACTCCAAATCTCATGAAAGCAAATGTGCATGCTTATCTCTCAAATCAGTATCTAAATCTAGTTTAAACTTTTAATTTGGAGAAATTGGAAAAAAATGAAACATTTTAGGCCTTGGCTTGACCAAGTTTCATCGAGGTCCAAAATGGCTCGAAACCCCCAAAAAATCTACATGTAGGGTGTATCTCTCAAATCGGTACCAAAATCCACTTTAAAATTTGAATTTTGAGAAAGTCAACAAAAAGTGAATATTTTCAACCTTGGTTTCACCAACCTTGAAATTGGGACAAAATAACTCCAAATCGCATAAAATTAGGTCTCCATGCATATCTCTTAAATGGGTATCTAGATCTATTTTAAAATTTGTATTTTGAGAAATTGGAAAAATGCAACGTTTTAGGCCTTGGCTTGACCAACCTGAACTAAGGGCCAAAATAACTCACAATCCCAGAAAAAAACTACATGTAGGCTTATCTTTCAAATGGGTACCAAAAATCCACTTTCAAATTTCAATTTCGAGAAAGTCTCTCAAAATGCATATTTTCAACCTTGGTTTTACCAACTTTGAACGAGGACCAAATTAGCTCCAAATCTCATAAAAATAGGTGTCCATGCTTATCTCTCAAATGGGTACCTAAATCCACTTTCAAATTTCAATTCCGAGAAAGTCGACAAAAGTGCATATTTTCAACCTTGGTTTGACCAACCTTGAACGAGGGCCAAAATAAGTAAAAATATCATAAAAATAGGTGTCCATACTTATCTCTCAAATGGGTATCTAAATGTACTTTAAAATTGGAATTATGAGAAATTGGAAAAAAAGCAACGTTTTAGGCCTTGGCTTGACCAAGTCTAATCGAGGTCCAAAATGGCTCGCAATGCCCAAAAAATATACATGTAGGCTTATCTCCCAAATGAGTACCTAAATACATTTTCAAATTTCAATTACGAGAAAGTCGACAAAAGTGCATATTTTCAATGTTTTAGGCCTTGGGTTGACCAAGTTTGATCGAGGTCCAAAATGGCTCACAATCCTCAAAAAATCTATATGTAGGCTTATCTCTCAAATGGGTACCTAATTTCACTTTCAAATTTCAATTCCAAGAAAGCCGACAAAAGTGCATATGTTCAACCTTTGTTTGATCAAGTTTTGTTGAGGTCTAAAATGGCTCGCAATCCCCCAAAAAAATACATGTAGGCTTATCTCTCAAGTGAGTACCTAAATTCACTTTCTAATTTCAATTCAGAGAAAGTAAACAAAAGTGCATATTTTCAACCGTGCTTTGACCAACCTTGAACGAGGGACAAATATCTCGCAATCTCATAAAAGTAGGTGTCCATGCTTATCTCTCAAATGTGTATCTAAATCTACTTTTTATTTGAATTTTGAGAAATTGGAAAAAATGCAAAGTTTTAGGCCTTGGTTTGACCAAATTTGATCGAGGTCCAAAATAGCTCGCAATACCCACCTAAAATAACATGTAAGCTTATCTCTCAAATGGCTATCAAAATCTACTTTAAAATTTGAATTTTGAGAAATTGAAAAAATGCAACATTTTAGGCATTGAATTGACCAAGTTTGAACGAGTGCCAAAATGGCTCCAAATCTCATAAAAATAGGTGTCCATTCTTATCTCTCAAATGGGTATCTAAATCTACTTTTAAATTTCAGTTACGATAAAGTTGACAAAAGTGCATCTTTTCAACCTTGGTTTGACCAATCTTGAACGAGGGCTAAAATATCTCCAAATCTCATAAAAATAGGTGTCCACGCTTATCTCTCAAATGGCTATCTAAACCTACTTTAAAATTTGAATTTTGAGAAATTGGAAAAAATGCAACGTTTTAGGCCTTGGCTTGACCAAGTTTCACTGAGGTCCAAAATGGCTTGCAATCTCGAAAAAATATACATGTAGGCTTATCTCTCAAATGGGCACCTAAATACAGTATCAAATTTCAATTTCGAGAAAGTTGACAAAAGTGCATATATTCAAGCTTGGTTTGACCAACCTTGAAATTGGGCCAAAATAGCTCAAAATCTCATAAAAATAGGTGTCCATGTTTATCAATCAAATGGGTACGTACCTAAATCAACTTTCAAATTTCAATTCCGAGAAAGTCGACAAAAGTGCATATTTTCGACCTTGGTTTGACTAACCTTAAACGAGGGAAAATAGCTCCAAATCTCATAAAAACAAGTGTCCATGCATATCTCTCAAATGGGTATCTAAATCTACTTTAAAATTTCAATTACGAGAAAGTTGACAAAAGTGCATATTTTCAGGCTTGGTTTAACCAACCTTGAAATTGGGCCAAAATAACTCCAAATCTCATAAAAATAGTTGTCAATGTTTATCTCTCAAATGGGTACCTAAATCAACTTTCAAATTTCAATTCCGAGAAAGTCGACAAAAGTGCATCTTTTCGACCTTGGTTTGACCAAGCCTGAACGATGGCCAAAATAGCTCCAAATATCATAGTTAGGTGTCCACGCTTATCTCTCAAATGGGTATCTAAATCTACTTTAAAATTTGAATTTTGAGAAATTGGAAAAAATGCAACGTTTTAGGCCTTGGCTTGACCAAGTTTGATTGAGGTCCAAAATGGCTTGCAATCCCTAGAAAAAATACATGTAAGTTTAACTCTCAAATGGGTGCCTAAATATAGTTTCAAATTTTAATTCTGAGAAACTCGACAAAAGTGCATATTTCCAGCCTTGGTTTGACCAAACTTGAACGAGGGCCAAAATAACTCCAAATCTCATAAAAATATGTGTCCATTCTTATCTTTCAAATGGGTATCTAAATCTACTTTAAAATTTGAATATTGAGAAATTGGAAAAAATGCAACGTTTTAGGCATTGGCTTGACCAAGGTCCACAATGGCTCCAAATCTCATAAAAATGGATGTCCATGCTTATCTCTCAAATAGGTATCTAAATCTACTTTAAAGTTTAAAATTAGAAAGTAGATTTTGGGCCAAAATAGGTGTAGGATTATCTCTCAAATGGGTACCTAAATCCACAATTTCAATTCCGAGAAAGTCGACAAAAGAGCATCTTTTCAACCTTGGTTTGACAAAGCTTGAAGGAGTGCCTAAACAGCTCCAAATCTCATAAAAAATTATGTCCATGCTTATCTCTCAAATGGGTATGTAAATCTACTTTAAAATATTAATTCTGAGATATTGGAAAAATGAAACGTTTTAGGCCTTGGTTTGACCAAGTTTGACCAAGATCCAAAATGGCTCGCAATCCCCAAAAAATCTACATGCAGGGTTATCTCTCAAATGGGTACCGAAATCAACTTTAAAACTTGAATTTTGAGAAAGTCGACAAAAAGTGCATATTTTTAACATTGGTTTGACCAACCTTGAAATTGGGCCAAAATAGCTCCAAATCTCAAAAAAATAGGTGGCCATGTTTATCTCTCAAATGGGTATCTAAATTTACTTTAAAATTTGAATTTTTAGAAATTAGAAAAGATGCAACATTTTAGGCCTTGGCTTGACCAAGTTTAACCAAGGTGGTCCAAAATGGCTCACAATCCCCAAAAAAACTACATGTAGGATTATCTCTCAAATGGGTACCTAAATATAGTTTCAAATTTCAATTCTGAGAAAGTCGACAAAAGAAAATATTTTCAACCTTGGTTTGACTAACCTTGAATGAGGGACAAAATAGCTCCAAATATCATAAAAATCAGTGTCCATGCTTATCTCTCAAATGGGTACCTAAATCCACTTTCAAATTTCAATTTCGAGAAAGTCGACAAAAGTGCATCTTTTCAATGAGGGCCAAAATAGCTCCAAATCTCATAAAAATAGGTCTCCATGCTTATGTCTAAAATGGGTATCTAAATCTACTTTAAAATTTGAATTATGAGAAATTGGAAAAAATGCATCTTTTTAAGCCTTGACTAGACCAAGTTTGACCAAGGTCCAAAATGCCTCACAATCCCCAAAATATCTACATGTAGGCTTATCTCCCAAATGGGTACCTCAATCCACTTTCAAATTTGAATTCCGATAAAGTTGAAAAAAGTGGATATTTTCAACCTTGGTTTGACCAACCTTGAACGAGGGCCAAAATAAATGCAAATCTCATAAAAATAGGTGTCCATGCTTATCTCTCAAATGGGTATCTAAATCTACTTTAAATTTGAATTTTGAGAAATTGAAAAAATGCAACGTTTTAGGCCTTGGATTGAACAAGTTTGACCGAGGTCCAAAATAGATTGAAATCCCGCAAAAAATCTACATGTAGGCTTATTTCTCAAATGGGTATCTACGTACAATTTCAAATTTCAATTCCGATAAAGTCAACAAAAGTGCATATTTTAAACATTGGTTTGACCAACCTTGAATGACTGCCAAAATAGCTCCAAATGTCATAAAAATAGGTGTCCATTATCTCTCAAATGGGTATCTAGATCTACTTTAAAACTCAAATTTTTATAAACTGAATCCAAAGTTTTAGGCCTTGGCTTGACCAAGTTTGACCAAGGTAAAAAATGGCTCGGAATCCCCCAAAAATCTACATGTCGGCTTATCTCTCAAATGGTTACCTAATTCCACTTTCAAATTTCAATTTCGAGAAAGCTAAGAAAATTGCATTTCTTAGACTTTGGTTTGAGCAACCTTGAACGAGGTCCAAAATGGCTTCAAATCTCATAAAAATAGGTTTCCATGCTTATGTCTCAAATGGGTATCTAAATCTTCTTTAAAATTTGAATTTTGAAAATTGGAAAAAATGCAACGTTTTAGGCATTGAATTGACCAAGTTTGACCGAGGTCCAAAATGGATAGCAATCCTCAAAAAATCTACATGTAGGCTTATCTCTCAATGGGTGCCAAAATACAATTTCAAATTTCAATTCTGAGAAAGGATACAAAAGTGCATCTTTTCAACCATGGTTTGACCAACCTTGAACGAGGGCCAAAAGAGATCCAAATCTCCTAAAATTAGGTGTCCATGCTTATCTCTCAAATGGGTATCTAAATCTAGTTTAAAATTTCAATTTTGAGAATTTGAAAAAATGCAACGTTTTAGGCCTTTGCTTAACCAAGTTTGACTGAGGTGGAAAATGGATCGCAATCCCCAAAAAATATACATGTAGTCTTATCTCTAAAATGGGTACCTAAATCTACTTTAAAATTTTAATTTTGAAGGATTGGAAAAATGCAACATTTTAGGCTTCGACTTGACCAAGTTTTACCGAGGTCCAAAATGGCTCGTAATCCCCAAAAATATACATGTAGGCTTATCTCTCAAATGGACACCTAAATCCGCTTTCAAATTTCAATTTTGAGAAAGTTGACAAAAGTGCATCTTTTCAACCTTGGTTTAACCAACCTTGAACGAGGGCCAAAATAGCTCGCAATCCCATAAAAAACTACATGTAGGCTTATCTCTCAAATGGGTATCAAAATACAATTTCAAATTTCAATTCCGAGAAGGTCGACAAAAGTGCATATTTTCAACCTTGGTTTGACCAACCTTGAACAAGGGAAAAAATAGATTTAAATCTCATTAAAAATAGGTGTCCATGCTCATCTCTCAAATGGGTACCTATTTTGGCCCTCGAATGATGTTGGTCAAACCAAGGTTGAAAAAATGCACTTTTGTCAACTTTGTTGGAATTGAAATTTGGCCTGTTGGGCCCGGGATAGAAGGGTAGAATTCATATAGAATTCTTCCTGAGTAAGGAAAGAAGAGTATAAGGAAGAGGAGGAAATACCTATGACATAGCAAAAAGCATGAAAGAAGAAGAGAAGGATGTTGCGATAGAAGCGAGAATATAAGGAGAAAGGTAAAGAGAAGGCGCGACACAAGGAAGTTGTGCCGGTTTTGTAAGCTACGACGGAAGGACATAGCAAGAATATTGAGGACATGGCAGAATATTCACAGAAGTAGGCGTGCTGATAAGGTAACGACCAGAAAGTGACAGTAAGGCATGATGTTGAGAAAGAAACAACCCTTAGTGATTGTGGGTATGAGCTCAACTAGAGCCAGCGGAAACCACACGTGTAAAGGAAATTTTGCAAGTCAGGCCGATAGCACCTTTTTGGTCATATATTGCTAGAATAGGAAAGACAACATGTGGGTTGAAGATAGTAAGTCAATTGGGATAACAACTGAAGTTGAGTATGTTAGAGTCTATATCGAGTCAGTATTAAGTCTATAAAAAGCATGCATAGGAGTATATTGAGTCTGTAATAAGTCTATTAAAGGAGAAACCCAAGCTATAAATGGGTTAGTCGGTTAACCAGTTATCCTATTAGCTAGTTCTTGTTTAGACAATTTTGAGCTGATTAGGTGATACAACAGTTTTGAGTAAGAGAATAGACTTCGGGGAGAGATGTTGGAGCTATACTAGAGGTATATATTTTTGGTTACTCACTCTGAATCCTTGTGTGATTCAGAGTAGTGGTTCTGCAGCTAAGTGCGCAAACATATAGAGAAGGTTGAGTTGATCCACGCTATGTGTGGATCATTGAGTAGGAGTAGAGTAGAGTGATAAATATAGAGAATAACAAAGAGCATGAGAGGGAGGAGAATTCTATAGATATAGAAGAGAATATCTTGAAAAGAGTCTGTAGTATTATGTATAGACAAAAGGTGCATCTATTTCCTCATGCCAATGCCAGATGAAGAGTGCCTTGTGGTTTTTGTCCGGATGGGCTTCCATGTTACATGCTGTGTATACGTGTGAATGTTGAGTAGATTAGACAAGTGCATATTTAATGTGATTAATGATTTATTGGTTATTGTGCTTTAAATGGATAACAGTAAGAATGTTGTATTTTGAGTAATGAATATGTCCATGATGTCTGTTCACTATGCATTTGCGTAAGATTGCATAAATAAGGGCACATCATACCCTATGTTGACAGAGAATGTGAAAACCACCAACCAAACTTCCTGGTCTTCATTGGAAACCTTGGTGCAGGGAAAAATACTTGAAACACGATCCCACACAAACTACGGAAATGTGGCTTTGGAAATTACCCATAGAATTGAGATATTTCACGTGAGACGATATCTTTGTCGCAGGTGCTGCTGCCTGGGATTTGCTCTGTCGGGCCGATATCTTGGGCTTTGTTGAGATGAACAAAAAGGAGGGTTGAACCTAGGTCACAGGGAGAAGAAATCTAACAAATGGTTCCATTGTCAGGACGCTAAAGTGTTGTGGTGACGGATGTGTTCTGGCATCCTACGAAACCGGAGATCCAAAACTGGGTGGACGCAAAAGAGCTAGAGTTTGCACGAAAAGAAAGTGAAGAATCTCGATGGATGCCAATGAAGTGCTTAGAACGGTACATATATTCAGATATTCATAAGTTTTTCTTTGCCGAGTTCCCCATTGTGTTGTATGAATGGTTATCTAAGTCAACAACCTAGAAAAATAATTTTCAAGGCGGAGAACCGACAGAGTGGACTTCGTTCTTGATTGAGCGATTGAAAAGAATCAACAAACCTCTATCAAGGGCTGTGGAATTTTGGATAGACAGTATCATAGAAGGATATATCACTGAGTTTTCTATTGATACAATAACCTCATACAGTGAGGACGAGCGATTTTTTTTTTCAATGACCGCGTAGTCGATATCTCTCATCTTGAAAGACGTGGATAAAAATGCTTATATGTGAAAAGGGTATTCTGCGAATGATATATTGAATAGAAAAGGGTGGCTATGTATAAACAGAACCATAGAGTGAAATGTTCCTAGGAGAATGTGGAACTGAACTAGAACCCAGCTTTTTGAGAAGCGGAAGAAGATTTAGGTCCGACAAAAGATGAAAAACTATTTTCAGACAAGGTAGTTGCAGAACAGAGCAAGAAGAAGAAGGATACGAGTTTACATCGTACCTAGATAAAGGCTCGTGTGATGAGGAAGAGGAGTATCATCCAATATCAGAAGGAGATGAAGAGTCTGAGGAGTCAACTGAAGCCCCGAAACAATAATGTGTACACAACTCGCCTACAGTACTAGAGGTAATATCGCGAGACCTGTCTCCAAGTATTTCTGTAAATACAAGTAGTACTAATGCTGTAAATAGTGGATAATGAAGTTCGACTAGTCCACATTTTGTTCCTACTATACCAGCAGTCAATACAGTACCGATCAATCCAATGGTTGGAACTGAAATTAAGCTCCCAATATTCAATGGGAATGGGCTGGAAGACACAGAACAACATTGATTTCTATGTGATATCGTCTGGACTGTACGAAAGATAGAGCATGAGAACATCAAGAAAGCATTGATGATTATGAATCGACGAGGTCATGTGCTAGACTGGTGTATGAATTTTTCCATTGTATCAGTGGGAGCGGTACCAAAGACACTCAATGATATTCGACTCGAGTTGATTGATAAATTTAAGAAAATGAAGTCTGAATCACAATACATCACTAAGATCAAGGAGATCAAGTAGCTATCAACACAATTTGTTTGGGATTTTGACTAGAGATTTAAGACATTAATATCCAAGGTGAGTTTCCAAATGTCGTATGTGCAACACAAGGAATGGTTCATTGTTTCCTTGTTGCCATACATATGAATTCCATTGATGCAATAGAAATTGGTGTCGTAGACATCTTCTCTAGAGATAACAATGAATTTAGAAGCCTCGCTAGTTGGGGACATTGGCTCAGGCATGATGCAAATTCAGTCATAGTTGGACAATCTTACGATGAAACTACATGACATCAAAAGGGGCAAGGAAGTTTAGGAGGAACTATGGTGTACCATGTGCAGAACATATGGGCACCATAAGGATAATTTCCTACCGCTAATGAATTATGCCACAACATGTGCACCAAACCTGTTAAACTCCCAAGGAATGCCTTGGTGCAGAGTATGCCGGACTAGAGGTCAAAAGTCCGAGGAATTCCTGTACTTGCAAAAGATTGTAAGTGCACTTGCTAGTCTCTATTGTAAATTTTGTAGATCAGTAGGTCATAACGAAAAGGGTAGAGCACTTCATATGATCCAAGAGAAAATAATGGATACCTACCTAATGAAGAATGAGGAACAAATTCAAGCTGAATGAGCACAACCTCAATATCAGCTTGTGTAGTTTCAAAAACAACAATACCCTACGCAAAGGGGGGGTGGGAACTTTAGAGGTTGAGGAAAAAAACCAGGAGGAGTATTTGGTTGAGGAAGAGGCCAAGTTTAATGCTATAATTGTGGGCACCCAGGACACTTTGCCTGAGATTTTTAAAGTCCTGCGAAAAATTGTACATATTGTAAAGCATTTGATCACACTGTCGAAACAGTGTCTGTAGCTTATTGCAAAATGGAAGGATAGAACTGTCGTTAACCCCAACCTAGTGTAGAATCCAAATCCAAACCCCAATCTGAATATTCAAATGATTTCTGTCGAACCAAGACAACCCAACCTTGTTGTAGTCACAAGAGGAGGTGCTACGACAGGAGTAGAACAAAACACACTGCAAGGAAACCCGTAGGTGCAACCAACGTCACAAAAGAAATCTCTACTAGATTTCCAACAAGATAAGGAAGTCTTCTTAGAGGCACGACAAGAATTTGTTGATACCAATCATCCATCCACATCTGGAAAAGTGACAGCTATGCTCGAAATATTTGAACAAATAATCAGAAGGCCTACCACTAAAAAGGTTAGTAAGCTCAAGGACTTTTTAAAAAGTTGTTTAGCACTAATCCATGACAAAGATGTTGTCGTAGAGTTGACAACACTCATAGAATACAACACATAAGATCTGTGCCCTGAAAGAAGATTCAATCAAGTCAGAAGCAAATGAAAGACAGGATAAGAACTACGGATGATTGCACAGATAGGAGATTATGATATGGACTGTATCATACTCGAAGTGGGATCAGATGTCAATATATTGATAATATAAACATGGGAAAGCATGAACAGGATGCGACTAGAATGGTCTCCTATTCAGCTAAGGATTTCAAACCAGTCGAAGGTGCTACCAATTGGTAGAGTGTCCCAAGTACCCGTGGACGTCGAAGGCTTGAGAACATATACCGACTTCGAGATCATTGACATTTTTGATGAAACAAACCCCTATCATGTGCTTCTAGGGATTGATTGGGAAATAGACAACCAAACTATCATAAACTTCAACAAAAGGATCTTGTCTTTTGAAGATTCTGAAATAAGAGTGGTTGCGCCCATTGATCCCCTTGAAGGGAAACAATATGTTGAGCCTGTGCATAGCGAAGGGCAAGAGAATTATCTGGACCAGCTATATAAAATTATGTTTTGGAAGGAATATTACATTAACCCCACAACTGATAGAAACTTGAGTTGGCGAAGTGTAAGATCGTGCATGTCCGACTCAGGTGAATCCTTAGAAAACTGGAAGAACAGGCTGCATGAAGTCTCCATGTGTAGATGTGCGAGAGTTACAAAAGTTGTTCAAAGGGTAGGAGCCGAAGCAAGCGCATTTCCTACGTATGAAGGATTGCCTAACCTTGCACCTTTCTTGGAAAAAATTGAAGAAAAGGTCACAGAATCACAACGACTTCTCGCTTTGGATTATGTGTTGAAAGATACGCCCATTAGATGGTGGGGTACACATAAATAGTCTATCTACGAATGACCGCAATGTAGAAGACTAATGGAGATCATATTTGGAGAAGAGATCAGTTATGATGATAAAGAATACACGGGATTGTAAGATCTTGGAAAACATATTGAGCATTGTTGCACGGCTTGGAAATCATATCCACGACAGGAAGGGGTTCAACGGTTCATCCACACCTTGGAAATGGTTCCAAGAGGTTGGTACACCTTAGAGGAGCCGTGACAAGGAACCGTCGAATGGGAAAGTTTTACTTTACCCACACATTTGAATTTACAAGCGAACATCCAACAATCAATCCTGTGCTACATGTACTAAAGGCTAAAATCTTTGTGGAGATAACCGTTGCGGAAACATGCCTCCATTAATGCAACATAACTACGCATAACTACATGGTTTAGTGTAATGTCATGAAGGATCTGAGGGATAGTGACCCAACTGCCATAATATCCATGTGTTAGAAGGAATGTGTGAAGTGGAAAGAGATCACACGTGTGAAAATACATGGGAGTGTGTTAGAAAAAAAAACACACACACACATGCACACATATAGCTATAGCAAGGGGAAAAGAGAAGACGAAGTCGCACGCAATGCGCCAATAAGAGGGGAGAACTCCGGTGAAAAATGGAAAAATCAACTAAAATAACACTATCATAAATCGGTACCATGATTGGCACATTAACTAAGTAAAGGTATTGACTATGTATTTGTCAGTTATTAATTCGAAAATCCCCGTAGAAATGGAGGCTATACCTTGTAGTGATAACCACCATATATAACAATAGCCACCTTTCTAAAATCCATCTCAATGATGACATGCCGAGAAAATTTCCTTAAATACCCACGTTGTTGCCCCGGGCTGTTAATGAGAGGGAGTACCTTCTAAGTACCAAACAATCGTGCATATGGAAACTGTCAAAAAGCTATAGTTCCATAATCCGCATTGTTACCATATCCCAAATCAGTGTATCCAAAACCTGAAGCAACAAGTATTGTAGGTAACTCAATGAGAAGAAACAAGTTCATCTCTATTACGATAGTCAATTTTAACTCCCCCATGACACTTCTAGACAATACTCCCATGCAGCATGGTGTAGGAAATAGAAACCCAAGGAACCAACCCCGACTAGCTACGGGACAAGTTTCACCCCGGTCCTCAGAAAAAATGCAGAGTGTAGGAGTCCCAATCGACCCGAGAACCTAAGGGGAATCCATCCAGAAGATATGAGATGCCTTTAGTTCCACAAATTACACTACTAGCATTTGATAAATGGTCTATCGACTTTGTGGGGCCTATTAGTCCAACAGGAAAGTGTACAGGAGCTAGATAAGGATTGTACTATTCCAACGACAACAAATTTTTTATTTGAGAATGTGGTAACAAGGTCTAGATGCCCCAAGATATTGATTAGCGATCAAGGTATACATTTTGTTAATCAGTTGATTGAAGAACTAATAGATGAATTTCATATACAACATAGAAAGAAAACTCCATATCACCCGTAGGCGAATGGAGCAGTCGAAGCATTTAATACGATTATGGAAATGTGCTCACCCAGGTCTGCAACACCAGAAGGGATGACTGGGATCAGAAAAATTTTGCAGTCCTATGGGTGTATTGCACAACATGTAAGAAGTTAACAGGCCAAACACCATTCAGATTAGTGTATGGACAGGAGGCTCTCATGCCTATGAAATATATTGTACCAAGTTTAAGAGTGGCGCGCATTACAGAAATGATTGATGTTGATTCTGTTGAAGAAAGATTACTTCAGCTAATCCATTTGGAAGAAGAACGTGTTGAGGCCTGGAAAATCGCAGGCGGAAACAGTAAGGGATTCTCCCCAATCAACGTTCCCAACTAGCCCGTTGACTGTTTGGTATAGGGAATCCGTCCGGTTTGCGGTCCGGCTACCGTAGGTCAAGTAACAAACAAGGCTTTACCGATTGTGGCCCGGCCCACCGAGTTTTTGTGTTTTGACTTAAGATATGAAATGCAAGTGTCTAACTAAATGCAAGGTGATCAGAATGCAAGGAGTTGTCACAACGTGATGCGCAGGTTCTTACCTTTCGTCTTAGACTCACAAGCAGCCCAGTCACATACAGAAATAAACTAACTATCTAATCTATCCCTAGGGAGCAAGGTTATCATTTCAGGTGAGTAATACATTTCATACATGCACTAAGAAGAGTTCCAAATAGTTGATACTTCCTTCAAAACACATGAACAGTCACAGATATTTAAACAACCAGATAGCCAATTGCTTTATGAACAACATTTATTACTCACGGTGGAATATCTCCAAAAGATACTGAAGAACATTCAACAAGAACAGAAGTTCAGAAAATCAAATACTCTTACAGTAAATGAACTACAGCTGAAAACGAAAAAGTTCCTCTTCAACATTATTCATTGAGTTCCATTAATACATTCCACTTTTACTCTCTCCAATAGGTAAAATTGCAGTTTCCTTTGCAAAACAAAGTAGTTCCTCTTACAAGCAAACATTTACAAGATTTTCCAGGGGAAAAAGCCCTTGCTCATTCCTACTTTTAAATATTTAAACTAGAATTTGCGACCCTTGGGCTGCCTCCTCTGTCCCCCTCTCAGCTTCCCAATGCTTCAAATTCTTCTACGAACTATTGAGTAACTGACAGATCTTCAGGTTCCATTTCTCCGTTGCCATTCACGTTGTCCTTTCTTTCGCTTGTCCTTCTGGCCTCGGTTCGATCCACGCAGAAACGCTCAGCTATTCCTTCGCGCTATCGTAGTTCCACCAACCCCTTAGATCCACCTACACAAAAACAGAAATGCATCATTTATCAGATTTACATTACAAAACAGAACAGCACGTTATACCATTGAAACGGCTGAACCATGAAGAAGACTGGGGATATCCCTAACATCGGAAAGGTGGGCCAACTAGCAGGCTGGAAGGCTATTAATAGGACGTCGGAGAGATGTCCCATCGGTGGTTGAACGGCCTTTCCATCTGCAACGGCGGACGAGACCAGGATCTAAGACATAAGCTAATCACGGGTGGGTGAGGACTAAATCGGACATCGGCAGATACTCGAATCGGAAGCTCTCTAGCTCCTCTCAGCCGCAACGGTGGAAAGGTAAAGGCTCCGGACAAGTGAGTGAAGACAAAACGAATCGGATGTTGACACGATTTGAACTTCGGATGGAAGAACAGCTTCAGAAGCCGCAACGGCGGACGGGAGAAAAGTTAAAACTTTCGACCAAGACAAGAAAGACCCCCGATCCAATGGAAAAAACTTGGAAAAAACTAAGTGCTTCAATCGGCTACGAACATTTAACAAAGGATAGTGAACTGTCATACCTCCATAACGGCGACCACAGCAGACTTAACTGGTTTGATACACAAAACAAAAATAAAAGTTACGGCTCACCATAAACTTCATCGCAATCAGAATCTGAACCTTGGTCAAGAATTAAGCTTTGTAGTCATTAAAAAATAAAACACAGATCAATACTCAAAAGATTCAACGATCAAACCAAAATCATGAGGAGGGGTCCCGAATTTTAAGAAATTTGGGGAGGAAAGTTGCAGCTGCAACAACTGGCGATTACCTGGTGAACCTAGATCTCTGGGTGATTATACTTTGAGTGACAGACTATTTAACCAAAATGCATCAAATGAATTCTTCCAGCTATCCGGATTTCTCAAATGACCGAAGTGTGTACCTTAATCATTGATGCTAGTTTAATTTGGGGAAAGCGGAAACCAAGACCTTCAAGTCCAGATAGCTCTGTTGAGGCTAGAGTATGAGTTTCATTATTACCTCTTTCTTCAGGTAGCTAACAGCGTGAACACCACAGGATTGTAGCAGATAGTAAACAACAATATTCATTTGTTCCTCGTTCCCATGCCATTTAACACTTTTGTGCTTTTGTACTTTTGTCCCTTTCAACTGAGTTCTTATGTACGCCTTTCTTACTGAATTTTAATTCAGGATCCTCTATCCCATAGTGTCCTTTTGTGTGAGTGGTGTACTTCAAGTTTCAGCCCACGGACGGAGAGGATCTTTTGGCAATTTAGTACTTATGATTCAGCACCCGCTTTGATTTATGATGCCTTTACAGAAGTTTTGACTCTTTATTTTCCTTTTGGCCTTCGTTTCTTGGCATGGGATCATTTATATTTAATACATTGTTCACCTTGCCTCTTTCCATGGGTCCTTTGCTGTTGTTTCCTTAGAACATTTTAAGTGTGACGTGGGTGGAGCACCGACATAGTACTCCAGACTTCTCGAATCCGGTTTATTTCACAGGGGTTAAGTAGGACTTCAAGGCACACAGAATTTTATTCGGGAAAACTGTTAGGCTGGAAGAAATCATGAGCAACACATAGGATGACACTCAACATATTTTCTATTCCCAAAAAGATCTTAATATCCCCCCAAACAAATGCTAGTTCGTTTCTTTTATTGAAAATCAACAACTCAAATTTAAACCAAATGAAAGCCTGACTTGAAAACAACCACATGAAAGCATGACTCGAAAACAACCAAATAGCTTATTTATGTACAAGATATAAAACTCAAAGAAACTCAAAAAAAGTAAGGCTTGAGAACCAGGCCATTAACTGGCAAGTTCTCCTCCCATCCCTGTAAATCTTGCAGCTTATAAGTAGCAGGGCCAAGTTTTGCTGAGATTTGAAATGAGCCTACCCACAACTGCTGGAACTTAGTATGCTTTCCCTTATCATCATGGGGATGATCCCATTTGAGAACTAGATCTCCCACTTCCAAGTCCTTTTTCCCAACTTTATGTTTGTCAAACCACCTTTTTACTACCTCCTGATGTTGCTTAAAACGTTCTCTGGCCTTGGCTCTGGCCTCCTCTGGTTTCAGGAGATTATATATTCTCATTTGTAAAACTTCACTCTCTGACCCACTAGACTCCTACGCCAAAATAGAAGACGGAAGCATGATATTGGGTGGCAGGATGGCTTCCTTACCGTACACAAGGGCATAGGGTGACACTCCTATTGCATACTTGGGGGTGACTCTGTCAACCCACAGGGCGTTGGGTAAGGCCAAGTGCCAACTTCTCTGGTTTTCTATCATAGTCTTCTTCAGGATTCTAATGAGGTTTTTATTAGAGGATTCAGCCAGGCCATTCACTTGAGGATAGTAGTTAGCGGAGTAATGTAATTTGATCCCTTTATCATGAGCGAATGCGGTCAATTTAATTGATGAAAAGTATTTAGCATTATCAAAAACTAACGAAATTGGAACTCCAAACCTCGTCATGATATGATCTTGTAGGAAGCTAATGACTTCGTCTTCGTTTATCTTGCACAGTGGGATAGCTTCGACCCAGTGAGTGAAATAATCAGTCGCAGTAAGAATGTACTTGTGCAGCAGGGAAGAGTTCGGCTTTATTTCTCCAATAATGTCCAACCCCCATTGCTCAAATGGTTCCGAGATCATCACAGGCTTTAGGGGCGCGGCCGCCTTAGGTTGTCTTCCCCCACACCTTTGGCAAACATCACATTTCCTGACATGTGCATGTGCATCCTTGAAGAGTGTGGGCCAATAGTAACCGGATCTAAGGATTTTGTGGGCTGTAGTGTCGCCTGAATAATGTCCCCCAGCCGGACCATCATGTAATTCTGCCATTACTTTCTTCGCGTCCTCCTTTTCTAAACATCTGAGGAGAACCCCATCATAATTCTTTCTGAATAATACGCCTTCAACAAGTTGATAGGAGGCCGATTTAACGTGCAGAGCTCTTCTTTGTTTGGAATTCCAATGTTCTGGCAACAGCCCTGACTGCAAGTAATGCACAAGGTCTCTATACCAAGACTCAGGAGTGGTAAACAAAGGACATATATCCATTACATGCAATTCGGCTTCATCTTGCCATGCTTGTTCTTCATTGTTCCTGCTTTCAGTCATCAATTTGCATAACCCTTGACCTTTCACTATAGAGGCTGGCTTGAACTCAAGGTCGTATTCTTGAAGAGTTGTTACCCAGTTGCCTCTTCTTTCTCCTAACTCTTTCTGAATGAGAAGGGATCTTGCAGCTGGGTAACGGACTATTACCTTGGTTCGATTTTTTAATATGTAAGGCCTGAATTGCTTCACTGCCTTAAATACTGCGTAAGCTTTCTTATCAATGGCTGGGTAATTTAATTCAGCCCCTTGTAGCCCAGTGCTCATAAAAGAGATTGGGAATTCATCACCCCCATCCTCCTTTTGCGTAAGCACAGCTGCCAATGAATCATCGGATGCAAATGTATACATAACAAAGTCTTTATCAAAGTCTGGACTTTTCAAGGAGGGCGCATGTGAAACATCCATTTTAATTTTGCTGAAAGCGTCTTTCTCAATATCAGTCCACTTAAATTGTGCATTTTGTTTGACCATCTGCTGTAGTGGTTTGACAATCTGAGCGAAATCAGGCACAAATCTTCTTACAAAATTTATGGTTCCCATAAACGATTGCATTCCCTTTTTATTATGTGGCATAGGAATTTGTTCAATGGCCTTAATTCTTTCTGGGTCTATAGAGATACCTCTCTTTGAAACTGTGTCCCAGCAACTTGCCCTCTGTGACTGCGAATACGCACTTCTTTGGATTGAGGGAGATGCCATATTTCCGGCAGCGTTTGAAAATTTGCTTTAGGTGAAAAGCGTGCTCTCCTCTTTTCCTCGAGAATATTGTAATATCATCCAGGTACACCACAGTGCTTCATCCAATTAGTCCGCGAAAAGCTATGTCCATAGATCTCTGAAATGTTGCTCCGGCATTAATCAGTCCAAAGGGCATCCTTCGGTAGGCGAAGGTTCCCCATTTAGTCCTGAATGTTGTCTTTAATCTATCTTCCTAGGCTACTAGCACTTGATTGTAGCCAGAGAAACCGTCTAATAATGAAAACAACTCAGAACCAGAGATCATCTGTAGCAATTGCTCCATGGGAGGCACCGGATAGTTGTCTTTATCTGAGGCGCGGTTTAGGTTTCTGAAGTCTACACACAGTCTGATTTCTCCTGACTTTTTTCTGACTGGTACCAAGTTCGATACCCACTCAGAGTGTCTGACTTTAAAGATGATTCTAGCATTTAGTAATTTCTTTACCTCACTCTGAATCAGCGGTTCCAGCTTTGGATGCATTTTCCTCAAGGGCTACTAATATGGCTTGACGCCTTCTTTAATAGGGATGATATGCTTAATGATGCTGGTGTCGTAGGTTTTTAATTCTTCGTATGTCCATGAGAATACGTCCTTGTACTGTTTAAACAGACTGACGAACCTTTCCCTTTCGGCCGGTGAGCAACATTTACCGAGATTTACGAACCTAGGATTGTTCTCAGTCCCCAAATTTATCAGCTCGAACCGCAGAGTTGAGCTATGCGTCTTTACGTTAGCGGGTCTTCTAAACTTTTCATTCAAGTCAAACATTTTTTCTAACGTTCTGACCCCTTTCGGAATGAAATTGTCATATTTCATCTCATCTTGATGTTCCTCATCATCTATGATTGCTCCTTTGAACACCTATTCATTCGTCAAGCATTCTATTATTTGTTGATCATCATCAAATACTCACAGGTTGGTGATCATATCCGATATAGAGGGCCTGAAAAGGAGTTCAACAGAACAACGATTGTTAGTGGGTACGATTCTAGCGGCTGATGTGGCCAATAGATCAGCAGCTGCGTTTTTTATTCTTGGAATTGAAATAATTTTAAATGCATTAAAACATTTAAGTAGTTCCCATACCTCATTCTGGTAAGCTTTCAAGTGAGGAGAAATGCAGTGGATTTGATTCCGAATTTGTTTCACAATAATTTCAGAATCCCCAAAAACTTTCAAATTACTTACCTTCAATTCAATCCCTTTCTTGAGTCCCTGCACCAGTGCTTCATATTCAGCTGTATTGTTAGTACATTCAAACTCTAATCTACATGACAGGAAATGTTTATTCTTTTGTGGATCAATAAGGACACAGCCAGCCCCTGACCCTTCTAATGTCTTTGAGCCATCAAAAAATAAAGTCCAAAAATCACTAACTACTGAAGGTAAATCTATTCCTACTGCTAAGTATACTATTTTACAATCAACCTCATCAGCCTGAGAAAATCGAAGGAGATCAGGCTGGGTGTCAGATGTGTCGCTGGCCTCTTCCGCTTGATAATTCCCTGGTTCCAATTTGAGAAAATAGTTGCCCAACACAGAATCGACTGATACATTCTTCTCATTCAGTTGAGTAACATTGTACTTCATTTGAGGCTCTCTTAAAATTTTAATCTGATTTGGACTCCCCTTGTATGGAAACCACAGATGCGACCAATCTAAGGCGAAATATCCATTTAATTTAGCTGACCAATCTCTGCTCAGGACTAGACCGTAAGCATCTAGTATATCAGCCACCACGATGTTAATGACTTGGCATACTTTGTCATTGGATGCCAGACGGATTAAGACGTCTTCCATCTGACCAATTACCTCAACGTCTGTCCTATCCAATTGAACCACCCTCCACGTGGTTGGCTTAGGCTGCCCATTTATTTTCTTACATACTGATATGGGCATGACATTTATTGACACCCCTGAGTCTACCAAACAATTGTGCACGTTATGATTAAAAATTTCAAATGTTAGGAGAAAAGGTTGATGCTTACATTTAGACTCACCTCCAATGCTGGTTTCTCCAATTTCTTCTTCGCCTTGAGGTTGATTGTCAGTAGGCGGCTTCTCATCCGACTCCTCAAGTGCTCTTAATAATATTTCTTTCTGTTGAGGTACTTTGCACATTTCGAATAGTGGGACGTTTGCTTTTATCTTTTTTAAATCTTCCACAATGTTATAATTCATCTGTTGTTCAGTAGAGTTATATTTATCAGTATACACCTTTTCTTCGTTTGTCTTGGGCGGTGTTCTGTGGTGCTCGGGATCTTGGCTAGTAATAGTAAATTCAGGAATTATATTAGCCACGGGTTTATGTTGGAATTTCTTCTTAACGTTTCTCTGCAGCCTCCTGATCTTTGGGAGCATCAGACTATCATCTTTAACCGTCCCTTGACTTCTTGTTGTTATGTTGGCATCCACAACTTCCTTGTATCCTTGACTCCTTTCCTCTTCAGCATCGAATAAAGCAACAGAATTCCATACAGCCATGGTTTCCTCTTCCTGCTCTTTAGTAGTAGTAGCAGCAGAATTCTCTTTTATTTCTTCATCGCCTTCCTCTGTAAATCTTGAATCCAACATTTGACTCATGACTAGTGTCATTGAATTTATCCATTGCGAACAATTCCTTTCGGAGTGAGGCTGCTGGTGAAAGGTGCAGAAATTTTCCATCCCTATCTCTGTCAGATTCATAGACGCAGTATTGTGAGGAGGAGGTTGGGACTGATTGTTTTCCTCCCTTTTCTTATAATAAGGCCTGTAGAATTTCTGTGTTTCCTTCTCTTTCTCTAAGTCTATGATCTTATTAGACAGCTTTTGCATCATTTTGGCCATATTTTCATAATCGGGTGCTTTCTCCTCTTTAGGCTTAGTGAACAATAAAGTTTTCCTTCTCTCTCCTGATTGCTCGGGGTAATCTTCAATACTCTCTCTTTTATCCTCCACCACCTCTGCTTCTTCATAGGTTTCTGTCAGAGTAGGCTTATCCCTACCTTTCGCAAACATGGCCAAATCAGGACCCAAAGCTGATGTATAGTACTCAATCAGTACTTTGTCTGAAGGCTTATCTGTCTCAGAAAAGTTCTTAAGATATGCTGCAAACCTTTGTGTGAAACTGTGCACTTTTTCCTTTCTCTCTTTCTTCAATGCACATAGTCCTTTCATGAGGGCTGCGTGAGTCTTTTGAACTGCATACTTACTTCTGAACATTCTCTCGAAAGTATCCCAATCTGGGATAGAATTAGCGGGCAACCCGAAGTACCATGACGCAGCAGCTCCTTTGAGGGTATGCGGGAAAAGTCTACACACTACATATTCATGCTCCCCGGCTCTCAATCCTTCTATCGCCAAGTAAAAACTCTGCAACTGATCATCCACTAACACCTTCTCATTTGGATCGAACTTAGGCAACAACTTTTCAAAGGCCTGAGGTAGGTCATGCAAAGGAGGAGTCAGGTTCAGGGGTGATCTGGCTTTCCATGTAGGTGGTGGATTTGGTGGATTAGGAGGAGGTTGGTTGGCGTTAACGTCGGCCATGAGTTGAGGTGGAGAATGAGGAGGTGAACCAACAGGGGTGTGAATAGGAGAAACGTAAGGGGTTTCTGGGCCCTCTTGATTCAAAGGTAGCTCAACTTCTTGCAAGGTGGTTTCCACAAGTTCTTCCTAGTCTCCCACCAGCACTGAGTGTTCTGTTATAGGACGGTCTTTCCTTTTATACTCTCTCCTGGGCAACTCAGGGATAATCGGCAATCCTCCAATCTTCTTCACGTATGCCCTAGTATGTCTTCTCAGGTCATTAACGATCTCGTTCCGAACAAGATATAGATGTTCTCTATTTACTTCCTCCGAAATTGGATTACGTGGTCCACTACTTTCGGAACTGTAACCAATGAAATAATCTCAAGAAAATGGGTTTCCTCGGCCAGCCATGCACTGGCGGCCCTCCTTCTAGCGCCAAAACTGTTGAGGCCTGGAAAATCGAAGGCGGAAACAGTAAGGGATTCTCCCCAATCAACGTTCCCAACTAGCCCGTTGATTGTTTGGTATAGGGAATCCATCCGGTTTCCGGTCTGGCTACCGTAGGTCAAGTAACAAACAAGGCTTTACCGGTTGCGGCCCGGCCCACCGAGTTTTTGTGTTTTGACTTAAGATATGAAATGCAAGTGCCTAACTAAATGCAAGGTGATCAGAATGCAAGGAGCTGTCACAACATGATGCGCAGGTTCTTACCTTTCGTCTTAGACTCACAAGCAGCCCAGTCACATACAGAAATAAACTAACTATCTAATCTATCCCTAGGGAGCAAGGTTATCATTTCAGGTGAGTAATACATTTCGTACATGCACTAAGAAGAGTTCCAGATAGCTGATACTTCCTTCAAAACACATGAACAGTCACAGATATTTAAACAACCAGATAGCCAATTGCTTTATGAACAACATTTATTACTCACGGTGGAATATATCCAAAAGATACTGAAGAAAATTCAACAAGAACAGAAGTTCAGAAAATCAAATACTCTTACATTAAATGAACCACAACTGAAAACGAAAAAGTTCCTCTTCAACATTATTCATTGATTCCCATTGATACATTCCACTTTTACTCTCTCCAACAGGTAAAATTGCAGTTTCCTTTGCAAAACGAAGTAGTTCCTCTTACAAGCAAACATTTACAAGATTTTCCAAGGGAAAAAGCCCTTGCTCATTCCTACTTTCAAATATTTAAACTACAATTTGTGACCCTTGGGCTGCCTCCTCTGTCCCCCTCTCAGCTTCCCAACGCTTCAAATTCTTCTACGAACTATTGAGTAACTGACAGATCTTCAGGTTCCATTTCTCCGTTGCCATTCACGTTGTCCTTTCTTTCGCTTGTCCTTCTGGCCTCGGTTCGATCCACGCCGAAACGCTCAGCTATTCCTTCGCGCCATCGTAGTTCCACCAATCCCTTAGATCCACCTACACAAAAACAAAAATGCATCATTTATCGGATTTACGTTACAAAACAGAACAGCACATTATACCATTGAAACGGCTGAACCATGAAGAAGACTGGGGATATCCCTAACATCGGAAAGGTGGGCCAACTAGCAGGCTGGAAGGATATTAATCGGACGTCAGAGAGATGTCCCATCGGTGGTTAAACGGCCTTTCCATCCGCAACGGCAGACGCGACCAGGATCTAAGACATAAGCTAATCGCGGGTGGGTGAGGACTAAATCGGACGTCGGCAGATACTCGAATCGGAAGCTCTCTAGTTCTTCTTAGCCGCAACGGCGGAAAGGTAAAGGCTCTGAACAAGTGAGTGAAGACAAAACGAATCGGATGTCGGCACGATTTGAACTTCGGATGGTAGAACAGCTTTAGAAGCTGCAACGGCGGACGGGAGAAAAGTTAAAACTTCCGACCAAGACAAGAAAGACCCCCGATCCAATGGAAAAAACTTGGAAAAAACTAAGTGCTTCAGTCGGCTACGAACATTTAAAAAGGACAGCGAATTGTCATACCTCCGTAACGGCGACCACAGCAGACTTAACTGGTTTGATACGCAAAACAAAAATAAAAGTTACGGCTCACCATAAACTTCATCGCAATCAAAATCTGAACCTTGGTCAAGAATTAAGCTTTGTAGTCATTAAAAAATAAAACACAGATCAATACTCAAAAGATTCAACGATCAAACCAAAATCATGAGGAGGGGTCCCGAATTTTAAGAAATTTGGGGAGGAAAGTTGCAGCTGCAACAGAACGCTTTATTGGAGGATTCCATCAAAATGTAGAAAAACAAAGGCAGAAGGCATGACACGACAGACATATCAAGAACAATAAATATTTAGTTTGGAGGTCTTGTTCTTATGTCTGACAACAATTTTTTCAAGCACTTAGGCAAGTTGAAGACACATTGGTTAGGTCCCTATGTAGTGAAGGCAATCACTAATGGAAGAGTAGTGAAGTTGTAAAAAATTGATGGTATGGAAGTCAGGGGGCTCATTAATGGTAGTCGATTGAGGCCTTATTTTGATAGTTAAAAATTAATAAAAATGATGAAACATGAGATAATGAGTGTAATGATGATGATGACCGCCATGATGTTTAGGTGAAAGAGGATGAGTGTGACCTTTACACGCAGCACGGTAAGAAAATAGTGGCACTAAAAAAAATGGTGTGTCCATACAATGATAAGGAAGGATTGCTAAAGTGACAAATGTCAAGTCCACAAACCATAATAGAACTTGAAACTGATTGCAAGCGAGGCTGAGGGTCATTTCAACCATTAATATCACGAAGTCACAACAAAAAGGGGCAGTGTAGTTGGCCCCTCCACATAAGGAGTCATATCAAGAACCCACGTGATCGTTCATGTTGTCATTATGGTACTTGATGGTGGCGCGTGTGAGGATTTGAAGGACTCATTGTTGGAATTAACAGCTAGTGCTGTTTTAGTAACCGCCCGGTTCCTTATAATGCCACAGTTAGAGACGTTCTAAGATACAGAGTGAGTGAAAATTGGTGAAGAAAAATAATGACTAACCATTGTTGTGCTAATGTCCATGGGGTTCTTGATAAGGAATCTGTGGTGATTGTTCTACTTGGGAAATTTGTTGTTCCATTTGTTTTATTGATTGTTGGGCGCTGCTTGGAACTTCAACCAATTATGGGTCTTCATGCAAAGGCAGCTCCAACCATCGGGTTAAAGATGTTCATAACATTAGGAAGATATTATGATGTTGGTAAGAGAAATATTGTCCTCAAAAATTGGCACACCATTGTGGAAGTAGTGCCAAGAGTTCCAGGAACAGAGAATATCCCACCGAAGCCTTCGAATAAGGTCGTGGAATTAATTGTCGCAGTGCATAGTATCCATTGCTAGGACCGGCTGGTCTAAATGAATGCTCAGACTGGGAGGTGGAGGAACGAAGGTGTACGCCATCACCATCATCACTGGAAATTGCGAAATCTAAAGAAGGTGATGACGATTCCAAAGATGTGTTTCACTAGCACACCCTAGGGGAAGGAGTTAGTCCAGGTAGAGGATGATGGATCTCACCAGCATTGTACCTAATAGAAATATCAATCCCTTGATGCTTTGAGTTATGGCCGTGAGATTTGAAGCTTACCCAGATGTTGCGTACTCATTCACGGGTAATGCTGAAGAATATTTTGAACAGAGGAAAGACAAACATGGGTTGAGTTGAGGGATGCAGTTTGAAATGCAAATAAGGAACATTGGTGTTCCCGATAATTCCTTTAGCTCTTGCATTCTACCACTATATCCTACCCTACTGAGCAGTAAAAACATCCAGAAGTAGACAAGAATGAATATGTTCGTGATGTCTATTCACTGTGCATTTGCATAAGATTTCATAAAGAAGGGCACATCATACCCTGTGTTGACAGAGAACGTGCAAACCACCAACCCAACTTCCCGGTCTTTGTTGGAAACCTTGGCGTAGGGCCACAGACTTAAAACACCCTCTCACACAAAATACAGAAACGTGGTTCTGGAAGTTACCCATATAACTAAGATATCTTGGGTAAGACGACATATGTGTCGTAGGTGTTGCCGACTGGACTCTGCTGTGTCGGGCCAATATCTGGAACTTTGTTGAGTTGACCAAAAAGGAGGGCTGAACCTGGGTCATAGGGAGAAGAAAGCAAACATGAATCTCATTTAAGGTTGGTCAAACCAAGGTTGAAAAGATGCTCTTTTTCCACTTTCTAAGAATTGAAATTTGAAAGTGGTTTTAGGTACCCATTTGAGAGATAAGCCTACATGTAGGTTTTTTGGAAATTGCGAGCCTTTTTGGATCTCGGTCAAACGTGGTCAATTCAAGGCCTAAAATGTTGTATGTTTTCCAATTTCTAAAAATTCAAATTTTAAAGTAGATTTAGATACCTATTTGATAGATAAACATGGACATCTAAATATGAGATTTGGAGCTATTTTGGCCCTCGTTCAAGGTTGGTCAAACCAAGGTATAAAAATGCACTTTTCTTAACTTTCTCAGAATTGAAATTTGAAACTGTATTTAGGTACCCATTTGAGAGATAATCCTACATGTAGTTTTTTTGGCGATTGCGAGCCATTTTGGACCTCGGTCAAAATTGGTCAAGCCAAGGCCTAAAATGTTGCACTTTTTCCAATTTCTTAAAAGTCAAATTTTAAAATTTAGATACCCATTTGAGAGATAAGCATGGACAACTATTTGTATGAGATTTGGAGTTATTTTGGCCCTCGTTCAAGGTTGGTCAAACCAATGTTGACAAGATGCACTTTTGTCAACTTTATTTGAATTGAAATTCGGTCCTCATTCAAGGTTGGTCAAACCAATATTGAAAATATGCACTTTTGGTGACTTTATCGGAATTGAAATTTGAAACTAGATTTAGATGCCCATTTGAGAGATAAGTGTTGAAACCTATTATTATGAGATTTGGAGCTATTTTGGCCCTCATTCAAGGTTGGTCAAACCAAGGTTGAAAATATGCACTATTTTCGACTTTCTCGAAATTGAAATTTGAAAGGATATTTAGTACCCATTTTAGAGATAATCATTGACACCTATTTTTATGATATTTGGAGCTATTTTAGCCCTCGTTCAAGGTTAGTCAAAAAAAGGTTGAAAATGTGCACTTTTTCAACTTTCTCAGAATTGACATTTGAAATTTTATTTAGGTACCCATTTGAGAGATAATCCTACATGTATATTTTTTGGGGATTGCAAGCCATTTTTGATACCTAGGTCAAACTTGGTCAAGCCAAGTCCTAAAACGTTGCATTTTTCGAATTTCTCAAAATTCAAATTTTAAAGTAGATTTAGATAACGTTCTCAGAGATAAGCATGGACACCTATTTTTATGACATTTAGAGCTATTTTGGCCCTCATTTAAGGTTGGTCAAACCAAGGTTGAAACTATGCACTTATGTCGACTTTCTCATAATTGAGTTTTGAAAGTGGATTTAGGTACCCATTTGAGAGATAAGAATGGACACCTATTTTTATGATATTTTGAGTTATTTTGGCCCTTGTTCAAGGTTGGTTAAACCAAGGTTGAAAATATGCACTTTTGTCGACTTTATTGGAATTGAAATTTGAAACTATATTTAGGTACCCATTTGAGATAAAAGCCTATATGTAGTTTTTTAGGGGATTGCAAGCGATTTTGGACCTCGGTCAAACTTAGTCAAGCAAGGCCTAAAATGTTGCATTTTTTCCAAGTTCTCAAAATTGAAATTTGAAAGTGGATTTCGTTAACCATTTGAGAGATAAGCTTGGACACCTATTTTTATGAGATTTGGAATTATGCACTTTTGTAGAGTTTCTCGGAATTGAAATTTGAAACTGTATTTAGGTATCCATTTGAGAGATAAACCTACATGTATATTTTTTTGGATTGCAAACCATTTTGGACCTCAGTCAAACTTGGTCAAACCAAGGCCTAAAAGGTTTCATTTTTTCGAATTTCTAAAAATTCAAATTTTGAACTAGATTTAGATACCCATTTGAGAGATAAGCATGGACAACTATTTTTATGAAATTTGGATCTATTTTGGCCATCGTTCAAGGTTGTTGAAACCAAGGTTGAATAAATGCACTTTTGTCGACTTTCTCGGAATTGAAATTTGAAACTGTGTTTAGGTACCCATTTGAGAGATAACCCTACATGTATATTTTTTGGAGAGTGCGAACCATTTTGGACCTCAGTAAAACTTGGTCAAGCCAAGGCCTAAAACGTTGCATTTTTCCAATTTCCAAAAATTCAAATTTTAAAGTACATATAGATACTCAAATGCAACTTGGTCAAACCAAGATTGAAAATATACACTTTTGTCGACTTTCTCGGAATTGAAATTTTAAAGTAGATTTAGATACCCATTTGAAAGATAAGCCTAAATCGACAAATTTGAAACTATAGATACCCATTTGGGATATGAGCATGGACACCTAATTTTATGAGATTTGGAGCTATTTTGGTCCTCCTTCAAGGTTGGTCAAACAAAGGTTGAAAAATGCACTTTTGTCGACTTTCTTACAATTGAAATTTGAAACTCTATTTAGGTACCCATTTGAAATTTGAAACTGTATTTATGTAAGCCTACATGTATATTTAATGGGGATTGCGAGCCATTTTGGACCTCAGTCAAACTAGGTCAAGCCAAGTCCTAAAATTTTGCATTTTTTTAATTTCTAAAAATTCAATTTTTAAAGTAGATTTAGATACCCATTTGAGACATAAGAATGGACACCTATTTTTATGAGATTTGGAGATATTTTGGACCTCATTCAAGGTTGTTGAAACCAAGGTTGAAAATATGCACTTTTGTCGTCTTTCTCGAAATTGAAATTTGACTGTGGAAGTAGGATTTTTGGGGATTGCGAGCCATTTCAGACCTCGGTCAAACTTGGCTAAGCCAAGGACTAAAACCTTGCATTTTTTCCAATTTCTCAAAATTTAATTTTAAATAGATTTACATACCCATTTGAGAGATAAACATCGACACCTATTTTTATGAGATTTGGAGCTATTTTGGCCCTCATTCAAGGTTGGTCAAACCAAGGTTGAAAATATGCACTTTTGTCGACTTTCTCAGAATTAAAATTTGAAAGTAGATTTAGATACACATGTGATAGATAATAGTACAAGTAGATTTTTTAGGGATTGCAATCCATTTCGGACCTCGGTCAAATTTGGTCAAGCCAAGGCCTAAAACATTGCATTTTTTTCCAATATCTCAAAATTCAAATTTCAAAGTAGATTTAGATACCCATTTAAGCGATAAGCATGGACACCTATTTTTATGAGATTTGTATCTATTTTGGCCCTCGTTCAAGATTGGTCAAACCAAGGTTGAAAAGATGCACTTTTTTCGACTTTCTCGAAATTGAAATTTGAAACTGTATTTAGATACCTATTTGAGAGATAAGCATGGACACCTAATTTTATTAGATTTGGATCTATTTTGGCCCTCGTTTAAGGTTGGTCAAACTAAGGTTGAAAATATGCACTTTTGTCGACTTTTTTTGAATTGAAATTTGAAACCGTATTTAGGTACCCATTTGAGAGATAAGCCTACATGCAGTCTTTTTGGGGATTGCGAGCCATTTTCAACCTCGGTCAAACTTGGTCAATACAAGGCCTAAAACGTTGCATTTTTTCCAATTTCTCGAAATTCAAATTTTAAAGTAGATTTAGATACCCATTTAAGAAATAAGCATGGACACTTATTTTTATGAGATTTTGAGCTATTTTGGCCCTCATTCAAGTTTGGTCAAACCAAGGTTGAAAAGATGCACTTTTGTCGACTTTCTCGTAATTGAAATTTGAAATTGGAATTAGGTACCCATTTGATAGATAAGAGTGCAAGTATATTTTTGGGGGATTTTCGAGCAATTTTGGCTATCAGTCAAACTTGATCAAAACAAGACCTAAAATGTTGCTTTTTTCCAATTTCTCAAAATTGAAATTTTAAAGAAGATTTAGATACCCATTTGAGAGATAAGCATGGACACCTATTTTATGAGACTTGGAACTATATTTGGAGTTATTTTGGCCATCATTCAAGGTTGGTCAAACCATGGTCTAAGAAATGCACTTTTGTCAACTTTCTCGGAAATAAAATTTGAAATTGTATTTAGGTACCCATTTGAGAGATAAGCCTACATGTAGGTTTTTTGGGGATTGCGAGCCATTTTGGACCTCGGTCAAACTTGGTCAAGCCGAGGCCTAAACTGTTGCATTTTTCCAATTTCTTAAAATTCAAATTTTAAGTAGATTTAGGTACATATTTGAAAGATAAGAATGGAACTAGATTGAGGTATGTACACAAATAGATCGCAATCTCCAAAAATTCTACATGTAGTCTTATCTCTCAAATGGGTACCTAAATCCACTTTCAAATTTGAATTTTGAGAAATTGGAAAAGATGCAACGTTTCCATGCTAGGATTGACCATGTTTGACCGAGGTCAAAAATGTTTTGAAATCCCGAAAAATATACTTGCACACTTATCTCTCAAATGGGTATCTAAATCTCATAAAAAATCTAATAAAAATAGGTGTCCATGCTTATCTATAAAATGGGTATCTAAATATACTTTAAAAATTGAATTTTAAGAAATTGGAAAAATGGAACGTTTTAGGCCTTGGCTTGACCAAATTTGACCGAGGTACAAAATGGTTCTCAATCCCCCCAAAATATACATGTAGGCTTATCTATGAAATGGGTACCTAAAACCACTTTGAAATTTCAATTACGAGAAAGTCAACAAAAGTGCATATTTTCAACCTTGGTTTGATGAACCTTGAATGAGGGCCAAAATAGATCCAAACCTCATAAAAATAGGTGTCCATGCTTATTTCTATAATGTGTATCTAAATCCACTTTAAAATCAATTTTGAGAAATTGGAAAAAATGCAACGTTTTAGGCCTTGGCTTGACCAAGTTTGATCGAGGTCCAAAATGCTTCGCAATTCTTAAAAAAAGCTACATGTAGGATTATCTCTCAAATGGGTAGCTAAATCCACCTTCAAATTTCAGTTTTGAGAAAGTTGAAAAAAGTGCATAGCTCAATATTTTAGGCCTTGGTTTGACCAAGTTTGACTGAGGTCCAAAATAGCTCGCAATCCCCAAAACCACTACATGTAAGCTTATCTCTCAAATGAGTACCTAAATCCACTTTCAAATTTGAATTCCTCGAAAGTCAAGAAAAGTGCATCTTTTCAATCTTGGTTTGACCAACCTTGAACGAGGTTCAAAATGGCTCACAATATCATAAAACTAGGTGTCCATGCTTATCTCTCAATTGGGTTTCTAAATCTACTTTAAAATTTGGATTTTGAGAAACTAAAAAAATGCAACATTTTAGGCCCTGGCTTTACCAAGTTTGGTTGAGGTCCAAAATGGCTCATAATCCCCAAAAAATATACATATGGATTATCCCTCAAAGGGGTTTGTAAATCCACTTTCAAATTTCAATTCCGAGAAAGTCGACAAAAGTGCATCTTTTCAAACTTTGTTTGAACAACCTTGGACGAGGGACAAAATAACACTAAATTTCATAAAAATGGGTGTCCATGCATATCTCTCAAATGCGTATCTAAATCCAGTTTCAAATTTTAATTTTGAATAACCTTGAATGGGGGGAAAAATAGCTCCAAATCTCATAAAAATAGGGGTCCATCCTTATCTCTCAAATGGGTATATAAATACAGTTTCAATTTTTCAATTCCAAGAAAGTCGACAAATGTGCATATTTTAAACCTTGGTTTGACTAACCTTTAATGAGGGAAAAAACAACTCCAAAAAAACAAAAAACAAGTGTCCATTCTTATCTCTCAAATGGGTATCTAAGTTTACTTTCAAATTTGAATTTTGAGAAACGGGAAAAAATGCAACGTTTTAGGCCTTGGTTTGACCAAGTTTGAATGAGGTTCAAAGTAGCTTGCAATCCACAAAAATCCTACATGTAGGCTTATCTCTAAAATAGGTAGCTAAATCCACTTTCAAATTTCAATTATGAGAAATTCGACAAAATTTCATCTTTTAAAAATTGAATGATGTCCAAAATAACTCCAGATCTCATGAAAATAAGTGTCCATTCTTATCTCTCAAATGGATATCTAAATCTACTTTAAAATTTGAATACCGAAAAAGTCGAATAGAGTGAATATTTTCAACCTTGGTTTGATAAAACTTGAAAGAGGGCCAACATAGCTCCAAATCTCAAAAAAATAGGTGTCCTTACTCATCTCTCAAATGGGTATCTAATTCTACTTTAAATTTTGAATTTTGAGAAATTGGAAAAAATGTAATGTTTGAGGCCTTGGCATGACCAAGTTTGTCTGAGGTCCAAAATGGATCGCAATCCACAAAAAACTACATGTAGGCTTATCGATCAAATGGGTACCTAAATCCACTTTCAAATTTCAATTCTGAGAGAGTCGATGCAAACTCCAAAAAATCTACAAGTAGGTTTATCACTGAAATGGGTACCTAAATCCACTTTCAAATTTCAATTCTGAGAAAGTTGACAAAAGTGCATATTTTCAACCTTGGTTTGTCCAACCTTGAAAAAGGGCCAAAATAACTCCAAATCTCATAAAAATAGGTGTCTATGCTTATCTCTCAAATAGGTATCTAAATCTACTTTCAAATTTAAATTACGAGAAAGTTGACAAAAGTGCACATTTTTAACGTTTTAGGCCCTGACTATACCAAGTTTGATTGAGGTCCAAAATGGCTCGCAATCACCAAAAAATATACATGTAGTCTTCTCTTTCAAATGAGTAATTCAATACAGTTTAAAATTTCAATTATGAGAAAGTCGAAAAAGTGCATATTTTCAACGTTTTAGACCTTGTCTTGACCAAGTTTCACCGAGGTCCAAAACGCTTCGCAATCCCCAAAAAAACTACATGTAGGATTATCTCTCAAATGGTTATCTAAATCTACTTTTAAATTTCAATTCTGATATAGTTGAAAAAAGTGCATCTTCTCAACCTTGATTTCAGAATCCTTGAACGAGAGCCAAAATAGCTCCAAAGCTCATAAAAGGATATATCTCAAGTGGGTATCTAAATCTACTTTAAAATTTGAATTTTTAGAAATTGAAAAAATGCAATGATTTAGGCCTTGGCTTTACCAAGTTTGATTGAGGTCCAAAATGGATTGAAAATCCAAAATACAATTTCAAATTTCAATTACGAGAAATTCGACAAAAGTGCATCTTTTCAACCTTGGTTTGACCAACCTTGAATGAGGGCCAAAATCACTCCCTATCTCATAAAAATAGGTGTCTATGCTTATCTCTCAAATGGGTATCTAAATCTACTTTAAAATTTGAATTTTTAGAAATTGGAAAGAATGCAAAATTTTAGGCCTTGGCTAGACCAAGTTTGACCGAGGTCCAAAATGGCTTGCAATCCCCAAAAAATCTACATGTAGGCTTATCTGTAAAAATGGCACCAAAATATAGTTTCAAATTTCAATTTCGAGAAGGTCGACAAAAGTGCATATTTTCAATATTGGTTTGACAAACCTTGAACGAGGTCCAAAATAGCTCCAAATATCATAAAAAATGGTCTCCATGCTTATCCCTAAAATGGGTATATAAATCCACTTTAAAATTTGTATTTTGAGAAATTGGAAAAATGCAACGTTTTAGGCCTTGGCTTCACCAACCTTAACTAAGGGAAAAAAATACTTGCAATCCCTAAAAAAACTACATGTAGGCTTATCTCTCAAATGGGTACCTAAATCCACTTTCAAATTTGAATTCTGAGAAAGTCTCTCAAAAGTGCATATTTTCAACCTTGGTGTGACCAACTTTGAACGAGGGCCAAAATAGCTCCAAATATCATAAAAACAGGTGTCCATGCTTATGTCTCACATGGGTATCTAAATCTGCTTTCAAATTTCAATTCCGAGAAAGTTGACAAAAGTAATTCTTTTAAACCTTTGTTTGACCAACTTTTAATGCGGGTCAAAATAACTCAAAATCTCATAAAAATAGGTGTCCATGCTTATCTCTCGAATGGGTATCTAAATATAATTAAAAATTTGAATTATGAGAAATTAAAAAAGTGAAAGGTTTTAGGCCTTGGCTAGACCAAGTTTGACCGAGGTCCAAAATGGTTCGCAATCCCTAAAAATCTACTTACACACTTATCTCTCAAATGTGTATCTAAATCTACTTTAAAATTCAAATTTTGAAAAAAATGGAATAAATGTAACGTTTTAGGTGTCCATACTTATCTCTCAAATGCGTACATAAATCCACTTTCAAAACTCAATTATGAGAAAGTCGACAAAAGTGCATATTTTCAACCTTGGTTTTGACCTACCTTGAACGAGGGCCAAAATAGCTCCAAATATCATAAAAATAGGTTTCCATGCTTATGAGATCAAAAGGGTATCTAAATACAATTCAAAATTGAATTCCGAGAAATTGGAAAAATGTGCAACCTTTTAGGCCTTGGCTTGACTAAGTTTGATAGATGTCCAAAATGGCTCGCAATCCCATTCAAAATCTACAAATATGCTTATATCTCAAATGGGTACCTAAATCCACTTTCTAATTTCACTTCCGAGAAAGTCGACAAAAGTGCATCATAAAAATAGGTGTTCATGCTTATCTCTCAAATGGGTATGTAAATCTACTTTAAAATTTGAATTTTGAGAAATTCGATAAAAGTGCATCTTTTCAACCTTGGTTTGACCAACCTTGAACATGGTCCAAAATGGCTCTCAATCTCATAAAAATAGGTGTCCATGCATATCTCTCAAACGGGTATCTATATCTACTCTAAAATTTTAATTTTGAAAAAATGAAACTTTTTAGGCCTTGGATTGACTAAGTTTGACCGAGGTCCAAAATGCTCCAAATCCCCAAAAAATATAGATGTAGGATTATCTCTCAAATGGGTTCCTAAATACAGTTTCAAATTTGAATTTTGAGAAAGTTGACAAAAATGCATCTTTTCAATCTTGTTTTAACCAACCTTGAACGAGGGCCAAAATAACTCCAAATCTCATAAAAAAATACATGTAGACTTATCTCTCAAATGGGTACCTAAATCCACTCTCAAATTTCAATTCCAAAATAGTCGAGAAAAAGCTTATCTTTTCTACCTTAGTTTGACCAACCTTGAATGAGGGCCAAAATAGTTCCAACCCTCATAAAAATACATTTCCATGCTTATCTTTCAAATGAGTATCTAAATCTACTTTAAAATTTGAATTTTGAGAAATTGAAAAGATTGCAACGTTTTCGGCCTTGGATTGACCAAGTTTGACTGAGTTCCAAAATGGTTTGGAATCCCCAAAAAATATACATGTAGGCTTATCTCTCAAATGGGTACCTAAATGCACTTTCAAATTTCAACTCTGATAAATTCAACAAAAGTACATTTCTTAGACCTTGGTTTGAGCAACGTTGAACGAGGGCGAAAATAGCTCAAAATCTAATGAAAATAGGTGTCCATGCATTTCTGTCAAGTGGGTATGTAAATAAACTTTAAAATTTGAATTCTGATAAATTGGAAAAAATGCAACCTTTTAGGCCTTGAATTTGACCAAGTTTGACTGAGGTCCAAAATGGCTCGTAATCCTAAAAAACACTACATGTAGGTTTATCTCTCAAATGGGTACCTAATTCAACTTTCAAATTTTAATTCTGAGAAAGTCAACAAAAGTGCATCTTTTCAACCTTGGTTTAACCAACCTTGAACGAGGGCCATAATAGCTTGAAATCTCATAAAAATAGGTGTTCATGCTTATCTCTCAAATGGGTATCTAAATCTACATTAAAATTTAATATTTTCAAAATTTGACAAAATGCAACGTTTTAGGTCTTAACTTGACCAAGTTGGACTGAGGTCCAAAATGGATCACAATCCCCCAAAAATATACATGTAGGCTTTTGTTTCAAATGGGTACCTAAATCTACTCTCAAATTTCAATTACCATAAAGTCGACAAAAGTGCATCTTTTCAACATTTTAGGACTTGAATTGACCTAGTTTGAATGAGGTCTAAATTGGATCGCAATCCCACAAAAATTCTACATGTAGGTTTATCTCTCAAATTGGTACCTAAATCCACTTTCAAATTTCAATCCCAAGAAAGTTTACAAAATACATATTTTCAACATTCGTTTAACTAACTTTGAACAATGGCCAAAATAACTCTAAATCTCATAAAAATAGGTGTCCATGCTTATCTCTCAAATGGGTATCTAAATCTAGTTCAAATTTCAATTTTGAGAAATTCAACAAAAGCGCATATTTTCAACCTTGGTTTGACCAACATTGAATGAGGGCCAAAATAGCTCCAAATCTCATAAAAATAGGTGTCCATTCTTATCTCTCAAATGCTTATCTAAATCTACTTTAAAATTTGAATTTTGAGAATTTGGAAAAATGCAACGTTTTAGGCCTTGGATTGATCAAGTTTGAACGAAATCCAAAATGGTTCGTAATTCCAAAAAAATATACATGTAGGTTTATATCTCAAATGGGTACCTAAATACAGTTTCAAATTTCAATTACGATAGAGTCAACAAAGGTGCATCTTTTTAACCAAGTTTGACCGTGGTCTGAAATGGCTCGCAAAGTACCAAAAAAACTACATGTAGGCTTATCTCTAAAAAGGGTACCTAAATCTACTTTCAAATTTTGATTTTGAGAAAGTCAACAAAACTGCATATTTCCAACCTTGGTTTGACCAACCTTGAATTAGAGCCAAAATAGCTCCAAATATCCTAAAAATAGGTGTCCATTCTTATCTCTCAAATGGGTATCTAAATCTACTTTAAAATTTGAATTTTGAGATATTGGAAAAAATGCAATGTTTTAGGCCTTGGCCTGACCAAGTTTTATCAACGTTGCAAATATGTACTTTTGTCAACTTTCCCATATTTGAACTTTGAAACTATATTTCGGTACCCATTTTGGACCTCAGGGATTGAGAGCCATTTTGGACCTCGATTGTGGAATTGAAATTTTAAAGAATATTTAGGCACCGATTTAAAATTTCAAAGAACAATTAGGGACCCATTTGAGAGATAATCATGGACACCTATTTTTATGATATTTGGAGCTATTTTGGCCCTCGTTAATGGTTAGCCAAATCAGGGCTGAAAAGATGCTCTTTTGTCGACTTTCTCGGAATTAAAATTTGAAATTTTATTTAGGTACCCATTTGAGAGAAAAGAATACACGTAGATTTTTGGGGATTGTGAGCCATGTAAACTTATCTCTCAAATGGGTACCTAAATCCACTTTCAAATTTAAACTCCAAGAAAGTCAACAAAAGTGCATCTTTTCAACCTTAGTTTGACCAACCTTGAAATTGGGCCAAAATAGCTCCAAATCTCATAAAAATAGGTGTCCATGCTTATCTTCCATATGGGTATCTAAATCTACTTTAAGAATTGAATTTTGAGAAATTGGAAAAAAACAACATTTTCAACCTTGGCTTGACCAACCTTGAACGAGGGCCAAAATACTTAAAATATCATAAAAATTCGTGTTCATGCTTATCTCTCAAACGGGTATCTAAATCCACTTTCAAATTTCAATTCCGAGAAAGTCGACAAAAGTGCATATTTCAAACCTTAGTTTGACCAACATTGACCTACATGGGTATCTGAATACTTACATGTAGGTTTACTTCTCAAATGGTTATCTAAATACACTTTCAAATTTCAAGTTCGATAAAGTCGATAAAAGTGTATATTTTCAACCTTGGTTTGACCAACCTTAAATGAGGACCAAACTAGCGAGCCATTTTGGACCTCGGTCAAACTTGGTCATGATTTTAACTTTGTAACTGTATTTCGATACCCATTTGAGAGATAAGCCTACATGTAGTTTTTTGGGGATTGCGAGCCATTTTGGACCTCAGTCAAGGTTTGTCAAGCCATGGTTTAAAAGGTTGCACATTTTTCCAATTTCTCGTAATTGAAATTTTAAAGAATATTTAGGTACCCATTTAGAGATAATCATGGACACCTATTTTAATGAGATTTGGAGTTATTTTGGCCCTCGTTCAAGGTTGGTCAAACCAAGGTTGAAAAGATGCACTTTTGTCAACTTTCTCAAAATTGAAATTCGAAACTCTATTTAGGTACCCTTCTAAGAGAAAAGCCTACATGTAGATTTTTTGGGGATTGTGAGCCATGTAGTCTTATTAGATTTTAACTTTGTAACTGTATTTCGATACCCATTTGAGAGATAAGCCTATATGTAGTTTTTTGGGGATTGCGATCCATTTTGGACCTTAGTCAAGGTTTGTCAAGTCATGGCTTAAAAGGTTGCACAGTTTTCCAATTTCTCGCAATTGAAATTTTAAAGAATATTTAGGTACCCATTTAGATATAATCATGGACACCTATTTTAATGAGATTTGGATTTATTTTGGCCCTCGTTCAAGGTTGGTCAAACCAAGGTTTAAAAGATGCACTTTTGTCAACTTTCTGAAAATTGAAATTCAAAACTCTATTTAGGTACCCTTCTAAGAGATAAGCCTACATGTAGATTTTTCGGGGATTGTGAGCCATGTAGTCTTATCTCTCAAATGGGTACCTAAATCCGATTCAAATTTCAATTACAAGAAAGTGGAAAAAAGTGCATCTTTTCAACCTTGGTTTGAACAACCTTGAAATTGGGCTAAAATAGCTCCAAATCTCATAAAAATAGGTGTCCATTCTTATCTTTCAATTGGGTATCTAAATCTACTTTAAGAATTGAATTTTGAGAAATTGAAAAAAACAACATTTTCAACCATGGTTTGACCAACCTTGAACGAGGGACAAAATACTTCAAATCTCATAAAAATAGGTCTTCATGCTTATCTCTCAAATGGGTATCTAAATCTGCTTTAAAATTTGAATTTTGAGAAATTGGAAAAGTCAATGCTTTAGGCCTTTGCTTGACCAAGTTTGACTGAGGTAACCTAAATGTAGGCTTGCCTCTCAAATGGTAACCTAATTGTAATTTGAAATTTCAATTCTGAGAAAATCGTCAAAAGTGCATATTTCAAACCTTTTAGGCCTTCGCTTGACCAAGTTTGACCGAGGTCCAAAATGGCTCGCAACCCCCAAAAAATCTACTTGCAATATTATCTTTCAAATGGGTACCTAAATCTAGTTTCAAATTTAAATTATGAGTGTTGATGTAATTGTAACTTCGGAATGTATTCACCTATGTATCTTGTGTCTTGTACCACGATGTTTATTTCGGGATGTGTCTGTAATGTAATTGACTCATTTCATGCCCTGATGTTCCGATCGGGAGGATCTATAATGTAAACAAGTCATGTCAAGTCATTGTGAGTAACCCTCCTATTGATCAAGGGTTAAAGTCCCCGCAGTTCCGGGGCACTAGGGTTATTAGACTCTCCTGGAGAAGTCGGCCCTCGTTGGGTTTAGTCAAGTCGGGAATTAGTATAAATAGAGAGTGAGCCTCTCTATTTATCACACAGTAACTCACACTCAGTTGTAGCGCATAGCTGAGGAAGAAGAAGACACTGGGGCTAGGAAGAAAGAGGTTGCTGCTGTCGGGAGATCATCTTACTGTTTTGGGTTTTTTCTTTTGGTGTTGATTCTATCTCTGAGGAAGTTGTGGGGTTTTCCCCATTTATGGTTTCCTCAAGGAAAAACACTGTGTTCATTGTCTCTTGTGTTTGATTGTTGTGCTTTTTTATCTCTCGGTTAAAAGATCCTAGTAATGCTAGCTTAATGTTAAAAATCTAACATGGAATCAGAGCTAACCTGAGAAGAAGACATTGTGTAGCTGCGGGAACTAGGGATTCCTACTTTGTGGATCTTCCTCCACATATTTTCAGCAAAATAAGGTTGGATTAACTCTCATCCTTAAGGCACATCTTTCTATCGAAGCAGAATCCAATTCTGAGGTTTTTCAGTTTTGGACCTGACAGTGTTGCTGGAAATTAAGGCTTCCCACATAAGTGGAATTTTTCAGTGAGCCCAAGCCTGGATTGATCTCCTCCCCAAAATCGAAGTGAGGGATAAAATTCAAAGCATTTGGTTGGACATAAATCTGGAAAAGCAAAACCCTAATCTACTCCTGAACCAGCAGTGCAGGATTTCAGCTCCAAATCTAGATCTGACATCTTGACCTGGTAAGATCTAAATCTTTTGTATTTCCATTTAAGGTTCTCAGTTAAGATGTCTCATCATACCAAGCTTAATGAAAAGCTTGAGGGAGATTATAACTTCCGAGCCTAGAAGTATAGGATCTCCCTGGTCCTGGAAGAAAATGAGTTGGACTCCTACATCCATGAGGAGGTTCCAGTTACAGAGGAAGATGAGGCTAAGGCCTTACATAAGAATAAGTTAGTTATGGCAAAGAGGATTATTGCTGATTCAATAAAGGATCACCTCATACCACAGGTGTCCTCCCTCAAGACACCTAAAGCCATGTTTGATGCCCTAACCAAATTTTTTGAAGGGAAGAACATAAATCGGAAGATGACTTTGAGGAACCAGTTGAAGAATGTGAAGATCCAGAATGCAGAAACCATCCAGTCTTACTTCACAAGGGTCTCCTAGATCAAAGAACAACTTGAAGCAGTAGATGAAGAAGTGGAGAATGCAGAGATTGTAATGACCACCTTGAATGGTCTCCCAAGGTCATGGGACTCCTTTATTCAAGGTATTTGTGCTAGAAAGATGTTAGTCAAGTTCAGTAGACTATGGGAAGAATTCTCTCAAGAAGAAGCTCAGATAGCAGCTCGAGAAGAAAATATGGGAATTGAAGATCAAGCTCTCACAGTACAATCCAAGAAATCTAGATCTAGCCACCACAGAAGTAAGTACTCTCATCAAAATAATAACTCTAGAAATCCTAGAGATTTGTCTAAGTACATTTGCTATACATGTGATGAAAGAGGAAATTTTGCTAGAGACTGTCCTAAAAATAAAATTAGATCTCACAAGAATAAGGAAAACAAGAGAAGACATCATGCTCATGCTGCAGAGGATTATGAACCTTCCACAAAGAGAAACAGACAAGTCAGTGATGATTCTTCAAGTGATGAAGAATATGTTATGATCTCCGCTCTCATGGTAACTATCACACATGGTAGCAATGATTGGCTTATAGACAGTGGTGCTTCCAAGCACATGATAGGATTCAAGGAATCCTTTGTGAAATTATCTGAACATGAATCACCTCACAAGGTGAAACTTGGAGATGACTACCAATATCCAATAAAAGGTAGTGGGGAATCCTCCTATATGCTAGACTCTGGAAAGTCTATGACAATGCAGGAAGTATTGTTTGTACCAGGACTAAAGAATAATCTCCTCTCCATATTTGCATTAGATTCAAAGGGAATAAGGGTTGCATTTATACATGGTCAAGTCATCATGTGGCCAAAAGGAAAGACCATTGATGATGCGGTAGTGATTGGGGAACAAGAAGGAGGCTTATACAAATTGAAGGGCCATCCAGAACAAGCTTTGGTTCATGACTCAATAGAACCAAATGAGATTTGGCATAGAAGGCTTGAACATGTGCATTACAGAGCACTACCACTTGCAAGCAAAGCTGTTGAAGGTCTCCCAGAAATTCAGACAAAACATGAAGGTGTATGCAAAGGATGTGCGAAAGGGAAGAACACAAAGAAGACATTTCCAAGTAGCGAGAGCAAAGAAAAAGGAATCTTGGAAATCATCCATTCCGATGTGTGCAGTCCTATGTCATATAGTTCACTAAGCGGGTATGCATACTATGTTTATTTTATTGAGGATTTTTCTAGAAAGGCATGGATATACTTTATGAAGAACAAAGATGAAGTATTCAACAAGTTCAAGGAATTCAAAGCCTTGATCAAGAACCACACTAAAAAGAATATCAATACCTTTCGATCAGATAATGGTGGAGAATTCACTTTGAATGAATTCAAAGAGCTATGTAAAGACTCAGGGATTAAGAGGAAGTTCTCCACTCCTTATAATCAACAACAGAATGGGAATGCAGAAAGGAAGAATAGAACTATCATGGAAGTTGCAAGAGCAATGCTTCATGATAAAGATATTCCTATGCATCTTTTGGCAGAAGCTTCCGGAACAGCGGTGTATGTACAGAACCGTACTCCACACAGAGTACTCGAGAACAAGACTCCTGAAGAAGTCTTCTCTGGCAAGAAACCAGAAGTCAACCATATCATATTATTCAGATGTCCTATGGACATACACATTCCGAAAGAAAAGAAGACGAAGTTAGATCCTTTAGGAAATAAGGGTATATTTGTGGGATACTCTGAAAGCTCGAAGGCTTATAGAATATACTTCCTAGGGTTCAAGAAGATTGACATCAGCAAAGATGTAACATTTGACGAAGATTCAGCCTACATCAAATACAGGAAGAAACCGGCTGAAGAACCTGAAGAAACAAGAGAACCTAGAATTCATGATACAATCATGAACGAAGAAATTCAAGAAGAAGATCGAGAACTAGAAGAACCTCAAGAAACTATAGATCCACCTCTGGAGAAGAATCCTCATAAGAGGAAACCTGCTTGGGTACGTGAAATTGTCTAAGGTGCAAAAAGATATGGAGCTTCAGAAGAAACACCCAGAGGAAGAAAGAGAACTAGATCATGTTCTAGTTACGTAGCATTACTATGTGACATTATTGATAAAGAACTTTCCAACTATGAAGAAGCGGCAGAACAGAAAGAGTGGAAGGATGCTATGATCGAAGAGTATCAATCGATCATGAAGAATGATGTTTGGGATGTTGTCCCAAGACTAGAAGGGAATTCCATTGTAACTTCCAAATGGATCTACAAGATCAAGCATGTTGCAGATGGCAGCATCGAGAAACATAAAGCAAGATTTGCGGCTCGTGGTTTCTCCCAGAAAGAAAAAATAGATTATGAAGAAACCTTTGCACCTGTAGCCAGATGAACTTCCATTAGATTAGTACATGCTCTAGCTGCAGTGATGAAATGGAAGATACACCAGATGGATGTCAAGACTGCTTTCTTGAATGGTGTAGTGGAAGAGGAAGTGTATGTGGAACAAGCACTCAGTTTTGAGACACGTGACAGAGAGTCTCATGTGTGCAGATTGAAGAAAGCCCTGTACAGTTTGAAACAGGAACCTAGGACATGGTATGGTAGAATTAATGGTTTCCTATCCAGTTTGGGCTTTACCAAGAGTAAAGTAGATTCCAACCTTTACTACAAGGTTGAATATGGCAATCCAGTGATACTCCTACTATATGTGGATGATCTGTTTGTAACAGGTATGGATGGATTGATTGCTAATACGAAGAGGAAACTTGCTGCCGAGTTTGAAATGAAAGACTTGGGAATGATGGACTCCAAGGCCATAACCACACCTATGGCATCGAACCTGAAGCTATTGAGTGATGCTTCATCAGAAGTGGTTGATTCTACGATGTATCGTCAGACGATTTTGTCCTTGATGTATTTGATGAACACGAGACCAGATATTTTAATTGTTGTGAACACCTTGAGCCAATTCTTGACAGATCCGAGACATGTTCACTTGATTGATGCAAAGCATATTCTGAAGTACCTGAAAGGTATAGTTGACTATGGGCTCAAGTACAAGGCAAATCAGAAGATTAACCTAAAGGGTTATGTTGATCCAGATTGGGTAGGAAGTGCCATCCATAGGAAGAGCACTTCAGGATTCTGCTTCAGTATGGGATCAGGTGTGATCTCTTGGTTTAGCAGGAATCAATCCCGTGTGGCATTGAGTATAGTTGAAGTAGAGTATGTTGCAGCTTGTTTAGCTAGTTGTGAGGTAGCATGGCTGAGGAAGCTACTGTCTGATTTATTTGATCTCTAGATGGATGCTACTTGTATATATTGTGGCAACCAGAGTTGTGTGAAGTTGTCATAGAAGCCTGTGTTCCATGACAAGTCAAAGCATATCGAGATCAAGTATCACTATATCAGGGATATGGTGCAAAGAGGAGCAATGAAGCTCCAGTATGTTGCGACGGAGGAACATATAGCTGATGTATTGATGAAGCCATTAGATAGAGTGAAGTTTGAGTACTTCAGGGAGAAGCTTGGTGTTATCTAGATTGAGGTTCCCTCCAAGGGGAAATGATGAGACCGAGAGCCATTCTAACATGGTCAGAGGATTAGGTTCCTTCCATGGTCAGATGTAATGGCTGAGCCATTCTGTCATGGTGAGAGGATTTAGTTCCTTACATGTCAACTATGAGTGCTAACCCATTCTGATGTGACTGTAGGATTGGTCCCTACATGATCATATGTAAGGGATAAATGCCATTCTTGGAATGGAGGGACCTGGTCAGTTACCAGGAAAACTCAGTTTAGGACTGAGGGCCATTCTGATATGACTGTAGGATGTAGTATTACATGACCAGATGTGAGCGCATGGCCATTCTGATGTGATTGAGGGAGGTGCTCCCACTTGATCAAAGATAAGGGTTGATGCCATTCTTTGGGAAAATGGAGGCACCTGGTCAGTTACCAGGAATTCTCAGTCTGGGACTGAGAGCCCTTCCGATGTGGTGCTTTTGATCATGGTCAGATGTAATTGCAAATCCCTTTCAATGCAGTGCTTTCGAGCATGGTCAAATGTAAGTGCCGAGCCTTTTCGATGCGGTGCTTTCGAGCATGGTTGACTATAAGTGTTGAGCCTTTCTGATGCGGTGTTTTTGAACATGGTTAGATGTAAGTGCAGAGCCTTTCCGATGTGGTGTGTTCGCACATGGTCGGATATAAGTGTTGACCCATTCTGGCGTGATGCGTTTACACATGGTCATATGTGAGTGATGGGCCTTTCTGAAAAGATGAGGTCATATGTGAGTGTTGGGCATGCCTTTTTGACAATATGAGGTCAGATGTAAGAGTTGGGTGGGCCATTCTGACTTAGGGTTAGATATAAGCACTGATGAAGACCTACATGAAGGGTAGGCCTACAACTAGCATGAAAAAGGGCTGGATCTGTAGAACTTTCTGTGAAAACAAGAATCAAGAGATAGCACCGTTGATGACAATGATCCAGACTTAATGATGATCCACATGTGATGATGATCCAGACTTAATGATGATCTAGATCAAGTGATGATCCAGATTTGATGATGATACAGTGATGATCCAGTAGTGATGATCCAGTGGTCGTGATAATGCAGATCCCGTGATGAAGAAGACTTGATGATGATGATGACTTGAAGATGAATAAAACTTCAATATGAAGATGACGAGATGATCCAGTCGATACAAAGAAGAAGACCAGTGCTGAAAATTGTGTCGAAAGAATACCTTCCTAGTTAACAGGGAGTGTTGATGTAATTATAACTTAGGAATGTATTCACCTATGTATCTTGTGTCTTGTACCCCGGTGTTTATTCTGGGATGTGTGTGTAATGTAATTGAGTCATGGCATGCCTTGATGTTTTGATCGGGAGGATCTATAATGTAAACAAGTCATGTCAAGTCATTGTGAGTAACCCTCCTATTAATCAAGGGTTAAAGTCCCTGCAATTCCGGGGCACTAGGGTTATTAATCTCTCCTAGAGAAGTCAGCCCTAGTTGGGTTTAGTCAAGTCTAGAATTAGTATAAATAGAGAGTGAGCCTCTCTATTTATCACACACTCACTCACACTCAGTTGTAGCACATAGCTGAGGAAGAAGAGGACACTGGGGCTAGGAAGAAAGAGGTTGCTACAGTCGGGAGATCATCTTACTGTTTTGGGATTTTACTTTTGGTGTTGATTCTATCTCTGAGGAAGTTATGGGGTTTTCTCCATTTATGGTTTCCCCGAGGAAAAACACTATGTTCATTGTCTCTTGTGTTTGATTGTTGTGCTTGTTATTCTCTTAGTTAAAAGATCCTAATAATACTAGCTTAATGCTAAAAATCTAACAATGAGAAAGTGGACAAAGTGCATATTTTCAACCTTGGTCTGACCAAGTTGCATTTTGAGTACCTAAATCTAGTTTAAAATTTGAATTTTTAGAAATTGGAAAAAATGCAACATTTTAGGCATTGTTTTGACCAAGTTTGACAGAGGTCCAAAATGGTTAGCAATCCCCAAAAAATATACATATAGGCTTATCTCTCAAATGGGTACCTATTTACAATTTCTAATTTCAATTTCAAGAGAGTTAAGAAAAGTACATTTCTTAGGCCTTGGTTTGATCAACCTTGAAAGAGGGCTAAAATAGCTCCTAATCTCATGAATATAGGTGTCCATGGTTATCTCTCAAATGGCTATCTAAATCCACTTTCAAATTTCAATTCTGAGAAAGTCGACAAAAGTGGATTTTTCCAACATTGGTTTGACCAACCTTGAACGAGGGTTAAAATAGCTCCAAATCTCATGAAAATAGGTGTCCATGCATATCTCTCAAATGGGTACCTAAATCCACTTTCAAATTTCATATCCAAGAAAGTAAAAAAAGTGCATATCTCAACATTTAGGCCTTGGTTTGACGAAGTTTCACCGAGGAGAAAAATAGCTCACATTCCCCAAAAAAACTACATGTAGGCTTATATCTCAAATGTGTACCTAAATACTGTTTCAAATTTCAATGCCGAGAAAGTTGACAAAAGTGAATATTTTCAACCTTGGTTTGACCAAACTTGAACGAGAGCTAAAATAGCTCCAAATTTCATAAAAAAACTACATGTAGGCTTATCTCTCAAATGGGTACCTATATGCACTCTCAAATTTCAATTCCGATAAATTCGAAAAAGGGCTTATCTTTTCAACCTTGGTTTTACCAACCTTGAACGAGGGCCAAAGTCACAATCTACTTTCAAATTTCAATTCCAAGAAAGTCGACAAAAGTGCATATTTTCAACCTAGGTTTGACCAGCCTTGAACAAGGGCTAAAATAGCTCCAAATCTCATAAAAATAGGTGTTCATGGTTATCTCTCAAATGGGTACCTAAATCCACTTTCAAATTTGAATTCCGAGAAAGTCGACAAAACTTCATATTTTCAACCTTGGTTTGACCAACCTTGAATGAGGGCCAAAATAGCTCCAAATCTCACAAAAATAGGTGTCCATTTTTATCTCTCAAATGGGTATCTAAATATACTTTAAATTTTTAATTTTGAGAAATTAGAAAAAATGCAACATTTTAGTCCTTGGCTTGACCAAGTTTGATCGAGGTCCAAAATGCCTCGCAATCCCCCAAAAAACTACATGTAGGCTTATCTCTCAAATGGGTACCTAAATCCACTTTCTAATTTAAATTTTAAGATAGTCGACAAAGTGCATCTTTTCAACCTTGGTTTGACCAACCTTGAACGAGGGCCAAAATAGATCTAAATCTCATAAAAATAGGTGTCCATGCTTATCTCTCAAATGGGTATCTAAATCTACTTTAAAAGTTGAATTTTGAGAAATTGGAAAAAATACAATGTTCTAGCCTTCGTTTGGCCAAGTTTAACCGAGGTCCAAAATGATTCACAATCCCCAAAAAATATACATATAGGCTTATCTCTCAAATGGGTCCCTAAATCAACTTTCAAATTTTAATTTCGAGAAAGTCGACAAAAGTGCATATTTTAAACCTTGGTTTGACCAAGGTCCAAAATGGCTCCAAATCTCATAAAAATAGGTGTCCATGCTTATCTATCAAAAGGGTATCTAAATATACTTTAAAATTTAAATTTTTAGAAAGTCTACAAATGTGCATATTTTAACCCTTGGTTTGACCAACGTTGAAGGAGGTCCAAAAGGGCTCACAATCTCATAAAAATAGGTGTCCATGCTTATCTCCCAAATGAGCATCTATATCTACTTTAAAATTTTAACTTTGAGAAATTGGAAAATATGAAACGTTTTAGGCCTTGGATTGATCAAGTTTGACTAAGGTCCAAAATTTCTCCAAACCCCCCCCCAAAAATGCATGTAGGCTTATCTTTCAAATGGGTACCTAAATCCACTTTCAAATTTCAATTCCGAGAAAGTAAAAAAAAGTGCATATTTTCAACCTTGGTTTGAACAACCTTTAACGAGGGACAAAATAACTCTAAATCTCATAAAAATAGGTGTCCCTGCTTATCTCTCAAATGGGTATCTAAATCTATTTTAAAATTTGAATTTTGAGAAATTGGAAAAAATTCAACATTTTAGGCCTTGGCTTGACCAAGTTTGACCGGGTTCCAAAATGGCTTGCAATCCCCAAAAAATCTACATGTAGGCTTATCTCCCAAATTGGCACATAAATCCACTTTCAAATTTCAATTCCGAAAAAGTTGACAAAAGTGCATATTTTCAACCTTGGTTTGGCAAACCTTCAACAAGGGCCAAATAGGCAACTAAATCTACTTTAAGATTTGAATTTTGAGAAATCGAAAAAAATGCAACGTTTTATTCCTTTGCTTGACCAAATTTGACCGATGTCCAAAATAGCTCGCAATCCCCAAAAAACCTACATGTAGGCTTATCTCTCAAATGGGTACCTAAATCCACTTTCAAATTTCAATACCAAGAAAGTCTACAAAAGAGCATCTTTTCAACCTTAGTTTGACTGACCTTGAATGAGTGCCAAAATAGCTTCAAACCTCATAAAAATAGTTGTCCATGCTTATCTGTCAAATCCGTATCTAAATCCACTTTCCAATTTAAATTTTGAGAAATTCGACAAAAGTGCATCTTTTCAACCTTAGTTTGACCAACCTTAAATGGGGGCCAAAATAGCTCCAAATCTCATAAAAATAGGTGTTCATGCTTATCTCTCAAATTGGTATGTAAATCTACTTTAAAATTTGAATTTTGAGAAATTGGAAAAAAGTAACGTGTCAGGCCTTGGCTTGACCAAGTTTGACCCAAGTCTAAAATGGTTCGCAATCCCCAAAAAAATTACATACAGGTTTATCTCTCGAATGGGTACATAAATCCACTTTAAAATTTCAATTCTAAGAAAGTCAACAAAAGTGCATATTCTCGAAGTTGGCTTGACCAACATTGAACGAATGCCAAAATAGCTCCAAGTCTCATAAAAATAGGTGTCCATGCTTATCTCTCAAATACGTATCTAAATACAGTTTCCAATTTCAATTTTGAGAAAGTCGAAAAAAGTGCATGTTTTCAAACTTGGTTTGACCAACCTTGAACGAGGGCCAAAATAGCTCCAAATATCATAAAAAAATGTGTCCATGCCCATCTCTCAAATGGGTACCTAAATCCACTTCAAATTTCAATTCCGTAGAAGTCGACAAAATTGCATATTTTCAACCTTGGTTTGACTAACCTTGAAAGCGAGCCAAAATAGATCCCAATGTCATAAAATGGGTGGCCAATGCTAATTTCTCAAATGGGTATCTAAATATACTTTAAAATTTGAATTTTGAGCAATCGAAGAAAAGCAACGTTTTAGTCCTTTGCTTAACCAATTTTGGTCGAGGTTGAAAAGGGCTCACAATCCCCAAAAAATATATATGTAGGCTTATCTCTCAAATGGGTACCTAAATGCAGTTTCAAATTTCAATTTGGCAAAATTCGACAAAAGTGCATATTTTCAACCTTGGTTTGACCGACCTTGAACGAGGGAGAAAACAACTCCAAATCTCATAAAAATAGGTGTCCATGTTTATCCCTCAAATGGGTACCTAAATACAGTTTAAAATTTGAATTTTGAGAAATTGGAAATAATGCAATGTTTTAGGCCTTGAATTAAACAAGTTTGACCGAGGCCGAAAATGACTCGCAATGCCCAAAAAAACTACATGTAGGGTTATCTCTCAAATGGGTACCTAAATACAGTTTCAAATTTCAATTCCGCTAAAGTTGACAAAAGTGCATATTTCTAACCTTGGTTTGACCAATCTTGAACGAGAGCTAAAATAGCTCCAAATCTCATAAAAAAACTACATGTAGGCTTATCTCTCAAATGGGTACCTAAATCCACTTTCAAATTTCAATTCTGAGAAAGTCGACAAAAGTGCATATTTTCGACCTTGGTTTGATCAACCTTTAACGAAGGCAAAAATAGCTCCAAATATCATAAAACTAGGTGTCCCTGCTTATCTCTCAAATAGGTATCTAAATTTGATTTAAAATTTGAATTTTGAAAAATTAGAAAAAAATGAATGCTTTAGAACTTGGCTTTACCAAATTTGACCGAGGTCCAAAATGACTCGCAATCCCCAAAAAACCTACATGTAGGCTTATCTCTCAAATTGGCACATAAATCCACTTTCAAATTTCAACTCCAAAAAAGTTGTGAAAAGTGCATCTTTTCAACCTTGGTTTGACCAACCTTGAACAAGGGCCAAATGGGCACCTAAATCTACTTTAAAATTTGAATTTTGAGAATTTGGAAAAAATGCAACATTTTATTCCTTGCTTGACCAAGTTTGACCGAAGTAAAAATTCGATCACAATCCCCAAAATCCTACATGCAAGTTGATATCTCAAATGGGTACCTAAATCCACTTTCAAATTTCAATTACGAGAAAGTCTACAAAAATGCATCTCTTCAACCTTGGTTTGAACAACCCTGAATGAGAGCCAAAATAGCTCCAAACCTCATAAAAATAGGTGTCCATGCTTATCTCTGAAATGTGTACGTAAATCCACTTTAAAATTTAAATTTTGAGAAAGTCGAAAAAGTGCATCTTTTCAACCTTAGTTTGACCAATCTTGAACCAGGGCCAAAATAACTCCAAATATCATAAGAATAGGTGTCCATGCTTATTTCTCAAATGGGTACCTAAATCCACTTTCAAAATTCAATTCCAAGAAAGTCGACAAAAGTGCATATTTTCAACCTTGGTTTGCCCAACCTTGAACGAAGGCCAAAATAGCACTAAATCTCATAAAAATAGGTGTCCATTCTTATTTCTCAAATGGGTATCTAAATCTACTTTAAAATTTGAATTTTGAGAAATTGGAAAAAATGCAACGTTTTAGGCCTTTTCTTTACCAAGTTTAACCGAGGTTCAAAATGGCTCGCAATTCACAAAAAATCTACATGTAGGCTTATCTCTCAAATGGGTACCTAAATACAGTTTCAAATTTCAATTTCGAGAAAGTCGACAAAAATGCATCTTTTCAACCTTGGTTTGACCAACCTTGAACGACGGCCAAAATAGCTTCAAATATCATAAAAATAGGTGTCCATGCTTATATCCCAAATGGGTACCTAAATACAGTTTAAAATTTGAATTTTGAGAAACTAGAATAAATGCCACATTTTAGGCCTTGGCTTGACGAAGTTTGATCGAGGTCCAGAATGGCTCGTAACCCTCAAAAAAACTACATGTAGTCATATCTCTCAAATGGCTACCTAAATCCAAAATAACTCAAAATCTTATAAACATAGGTTTCCATGCTTGTCTCTCAAATGGGTATCTAAATATACCATTTATTTGAATTTTGAGAAATTGGAAAAAATGCAACGTTTTAGGCCTTGGCTTGAGGAAGTTTGACCGTGGTCCAAAATGGTATGCTATCCCCAAAACTCTACTTGCACAATTATCTATCAAATGGGTATCCAAATCTAGTTTAAAATTTGAATTTTTAGAAATTGGAACAAATGCAACGTTTTAGGCCTTTAATTGACCTATTTTCAACGAGGTACAAAATGGCTTGCAACCCCAAAAAACCGACATGTAGATTTGTCTCTCAATTGTTCCTAAATACAGTTTCAAATTTGAATTCCGAGAAAGTCGAAAAAGTGCATATTTTCAACCTTGGTTTGATCAACCTTAAAAGAGGGGCCAGAATAGCTCCAAATCTCATAAAAATAGGTATGCATGCTTATCTCTCAAATGGGTATCTAAATCTACTTTAAATTTTTTATTTTGAGGAATTGGAAAAAATGCAATGTTTTAGGGCTTGGTTTGATCAAGTTTGTCTGAGGTCTAAAATGGCTTGTAGTCCCTAAAAAATATACATGCACTATTATCTATCAAATGGGTACCGAAATATAGTTTCAAATTTATGATTCCGAGAAACTCGACAAAAGTGCATCTTTTCCACTTTGGTTTCACCAACCTTGAACGAGCACCAAAATAGCTCCAAATCTCATAAAGATAGGTGTCTGTGGTATCTCTCAAATGGGAATCTAAATCTACTTAAACATTTGAATTTTGAGAAATATGAAAAAATGTAACGTTTTAGGCCCTGGCTTGACCAAGTTTGACATACCAAAATAGCTCACAATCCCCGAAAAAACTACTTGTAGGCTTATCTCTCAAATGGCTGACTAAATTCACTTTAAAATTTCAATTACGAGAAAGGAAAAAAAATTGCATATTTTCAACCTTAAACAAGGGCCAAAATATCTCCAAACCTCATAAGGTATCCATGCTTATCTCTCAAATGGGTATCTAAATACAGTTTCAAATTTCAATTCCGAGAAAGTCGACAAAAGTGCATATTTTTAACCTTGGTTTGACCAACCTTGAACGAGGAAAAAAAATGTCTCTCAATCTCATAAAAATAGGTGTCCTTGCTTATCTCTCAAATGGGTATCTAAATCTACTTTAAAATTTGAATTTGGAAAAACTAGAAAAATGCAACGTTTTAGTCCTTGAATTGACCAAGTTTGATCGAGGTCCAAAATGGTTCTCAATACATAAGAAACCTACATGTAGGATTATATCTCAAATGGGTACCTAAATATAGTTTCAAATTTCTATACCAAGAAAGTCGACAAAAAATCATTTCTTAGACCTTGGTTCAACCAACCTTGAATGAGAGACAAAATAGCTCCAAATCTCATAAAAATAAGTGTCCATGCTTATCTCTCAAATGAGTATCTAAATCTACTTTAAAATTTGAATTTTGAGAAATTGGAAAAATGTAGCGTTTTAGGGCTTGGCTTGACCAAGTTTGACCAAGGTCCAAAATGGATTGTAATCCCCAAAAACACTACATGTAGTCTTATCTCTCAAATGGGTACCGAAATACAATTTCAAATTTCAATTCCAACAAAGTCGGCAAAAGTGCATATTTTCAACCTTGAATGAGGGCCAAAATAGCTCAAAATCTCATATTTAGGTGTCCATGCTTATCTCTCAAATGAGTATCTAAATCTATTTTAAAATTTGAATTTTGAAAATTTTGAAAAAATGGAATGTTTTAGGCCTTGAATTGACCAAGTTTCAAAGAGGTCCGAAATGGCTCCCAATCCCCAAAAAATCTACATGTAGGCTTATTTCTCAAATGGGTACCTAAATCCAGTTTCAAGTTTCAATTTCGAGAAAGTCGGCAAAAGTGCATTTCTTAGACCTTGGTTTAACCAACCTTGAACGAGGGTCGGAATAGCTCTAAATCTCATAAAATTAGGTGTCCATGCTTATCTCTCAAATGGTTATCTAAATCTACTTTAAATTTGAAATTTGAAAAATTGAAAAAATGCAACGTTGTAGGCCTTGGCTTGACCAAGTTTGACTGAGATCTAAAATGACTCGTAATCCTGAAAAAGTATACATGTAGGCTTATCTCTCAAATGGGTACGTAAATCTACTTTCAAATTTTAATCTCGAGAAAGTCAAAAAAGTGCATATTTTCAACCTTCGTCTTACCAACCTTGAATGAGGGCCAAAATAAGTCCAAATCTCATAAAAAAGGTGTCCATGGTTATCTCTCAAATGGGTACCTAAATCTACTTTAAAATTTGAATTTTGAGAAATTGGAAAAAATGCAACGTTTTTGGGCCTTATCTTGACGAAGTTTGACCGAGGTCGAATACCTCCATATCTCATAAGAATAGTTGTCCATGCTTCTCTCTCAAATGGGTACCTAAATTCACTTTCAAATTTCTCATTCTGAGAAAGTCAACAAAGGTGCAACTTTTCAATCTTGATTTTACCAATCTTGAGCGAGGGCCAAAACAACTCCAAATCTCATACAAATATGTGTCCATGTCTATATCTCAAATGGGTACCTTAATCCAATTTCAAATTTCAATTCCAAGAAAGTCGACAAAAGTGCATATTTTCAACCTTGTTTTTCCCAAGTTTGATCGAGGTCCAAAATGGCTAAATATACATGTAGGCTTATCTCTCAAATGGGTACCTAAATATCGTTTCAAATTTCAATCCCCTAGAAGGTCGACAAAAGTGCATCTTTTCAATCTTGAGCGAGGTCAAAAATGGCTCCAAATGTCCTAAAAAATATGTGTCCATGTTTATATCTCAAATGGGTATCTAAATCTATTTTAAAATTGAAATTTACGAAATTGGAAAAATTGTAATGAGTCCATGCTTGGCTTGACCAAGTTTGACCGAGGTCCAAAATGGCTCGCAATCCCCAAAAAATCTACATGTAGGCTTATCTCTCAAATGGGTACATAATTACAGTTTCAAATTTCAATTCCGAGAAAGTCGACAAAAGTGAATCTTTTCAACCTTGGTTTGACCAGCCTTGAATGAGTGCCAAAAAACTCCAAACCTCATAAAAATAGGTGTCCATGCTTATCTCTCAAATGGGTATCTAAATCTACTTTAAAATTTCAATCCCCTGGAAAGTCAAGAAAAGTGAATCTTTTCAACCTTGGTTTGACCAACTTTGAACGAGGGCAAAAAAAACTCCAAATCTCATAAAAATAGGTGTCCATGCTTATCTCTCAAATGGGTATCTAAATCTATTTTAAAATTTGAATTTCGATAAATTGGAAAAAATTGAAACATTTTAGGCCTTGGCTTGACTAAGTTTGACTGAGGTCCAAAATGGCTAGCAATCCCCAAAAAATCTACATGTAGGCTTATCTCTCAAATGGGTACCTAAATACAGCTTCAAATTTCAATTTTGAGAAAGTCGACAAAAGTGCATCTTTTCAACCTTGTTTTTACCAACCTTTAACGAGGGGTAAAATAACTTCAAATCTCATAAAAAAACTACATGTAGGCTTATCTCTCAAATGGGTACCTAAATCCACTCTCAAATTTCAATTCTTAGAAAGTCAACAAAACACTTATATTTTCAACCTTGGTTTGACCAACCTTGAACAAGGGCCAAATAGCTACAAATCTCATAAGAGTACTGGTGTTCATGCGTATCTATCAAATGGGTATCTAAATCTACTTTAAATTTGAGATTTGAGAAATTAGAAAAAATACAACGTTTTAGGCCTTGGCTTGACAAAGTTTGATCGAGTTCCAAAATGGCTTGCAAATCCCCAAAAACTCTACTTGCACGCGTATCTCTCAAATGGGTATCTAAATCTATGTTAAAATTTCAATTCCAATAAAGTAAAAAAAAGTGCATATTGGGCCAAATAGCTCCAAATCTCATAAAAATAGGTGTCCATGCTTATCTCTCAAATGGGTATCTAAATATACTTTCAAATTTCAATTCTGAGAAAGTCGACAAAAGTGCATATTCTCAACCTTGGTTGGACCAACCTTGAATGAGGGCCAAAATAGCTCCAAATCTCATAAAAATAGGTGTCCATGCTTATGAGATCAAAAGGGTATCTAAATATACTTTAAAATTTGAATTTTGAGAAGGCGAGGTAAGTAGCCGATTGGTAAAGGTGGTCTTGCAATGACAATGTGACCCATGTTCGATTGTAGAATGCATCTCTTACTTGAATAAGCGTGTAGATTGGTGAAGGGCATGTAGGTATGCATTTCATTGTAGGAGAAATGTTCTTGGCACGAACACCCACCTTTTAAGGTAAGGTAAGTAGCCGAATGGTAAACGCACTCTTTTAATGATGGTGTGACCTGTGTTCGATTCTCGAATGCATCTCTTACTTAAATAAGTGTGTAGATCGGTGAAGGGCATGTAGGTATGCATTGCATTATAGGAGCAATGTTACGGGAATGAACCCCCACCTTTTAAACATGAATGACAAATTCGCTCTGTGAGGGTTTCCGGCTTGATTTCGACCTAGGGTTCCAGTTTTCGTGTCCTCACATGCAACCTATGTATCTGCTAGATCCAGACCCAGATGGGCGTTGTGCTGGTCTAGTGGACAGATTCCGTAGGCTTGTGGCCGCTCAACCTGTGACAAAGAACTCTCCCACAGATTCTTGCTTTGTTAAGCTAGCCAAAGTACCAAAAGTTACCCTCTCTTCTCTAGCATCTAAATTCAAATCAGTCACCCTTCACGAAAGAGGACTTGTAGGCCATTTCACAGGATTTTGGCTATCCCCACGCTCCATTGAAATTTGGCTGAATAAGAATTGGTGACCTTTGATTCAAGGATAAGTACAACAAAAATTTTGTGAAAGAGGATTATTCATTTTTTGTTTGAGAAAAAAGAAGATAGAGATCTAATCTTCAGGAGCAACCCGTATTTTATAGGCCCAAGAGGTATGTATCTCAATAAATGGGATCTATCCTTTGATCCGGAAAGGACATACCCTCTATAGTGTCAGTGTGGGTAAATTTGTCCCACCTTCCATTGCATTGTTGGAATAATGAAGATCTGAAAGCTATTGGAAACTCCTTAGGGAAGTACATAGATGAGCCAGAGCTAAAACCCCCAATGTTCTCTTGCGCCAGAAAATGTGTCGAAGTAGATCCTAAAAAACACCTACCAGAAGCAATAAATCTCAACATGGAAGGATGGAAACACCTCCAAACAATTGATTATGATAACATTCCCTTCAAGTGCAAAGTTTTCCAGGAATGTGGACACTTCAAAAGTCTTGCAAAAAAATGTAGTTAGAAGAGGGAGAGATTCCTAGAGAGGAATGGAATGAATTCAGTCGAAAAAAGGAAATAAAGCAAGCAATAGCCAAGTGAACTCACCAGAAAGAAGAAAAAAAAGTTTCAGATAATATCTTGAAAGTTTTGGCATCAGAGGCACAAGATCAACCAGAAATTATATCGTCAGATAAAGAGGAGACCCTCCAGGAGAACAAAGGAAACGAGCTAGTTGTGGAAGAGATCGAGAAAACCTGTGACATAACGTTTCCAACACAACCATATATTGAATTAAGGCCAGATGCTTCTTAGAATTCAGGTTCTGTCATGATATCTAGAGCCAAGGATCAAATGGAGGACACCTCAAAAACAAAAGTAGAAGAAACAAAACCATTAATCAAGAAAGGAAGAAAACCAAATAAATATCACAGGGAGAAAGAGACAACAAGGGAGCAGACGACATGCAAACAATCAAATCTAGATCATCTGGTCAAATCCTTATTTTTTGACAAGCAAACAACATAACAGTCAGATGGAAGAAAGGATAGAGTGGCTCCTCTATGAATAAAAAATATGAAGCTACTCTCCTGGAATTGTCAACGTCTAGGAGGACAACAAAAGGTAGAAGCAATTAAGACATTCAAATTTACAGAAAGGATAACCATCCTCACGATCCAGGAGACTAAAATGCAAGAGGCTGATAATTTGGCCATTTTCAATTTTTTTTGGAAGAAAAGAGCAAGGAAAGAGGTTAGTGCGCAAGGAGCCTCAAGTGGTTTGCTAACCTGGTGGGATTCAACTCTCTATAACTTTATATCAGTAGTCAAAAACAGGCATTGGATCTTTGTTGAGCTGGAAAATTTCTAGAGTCAAGAGAATATGTGGATAGGGAATATTTACGGACCCACAGTTCAAGGAAAAAAGGAAGACTTCTGGCTGCAATTAGAAATGCATAGGTTTGGGAAGATGCACCTCCCGTGCATAATAACTTGAGATTTTAATGTCACCATATCTCCCGAGGAAAATAAAGGAGGATCAAAATTAAGGGATCCTTTTGGGGAAATATTAGAAGATATAATAACATCATGAAGGCTCATCGATATTAAGCAAAGGAAAGGAAAATACACCTGGAATAACAAGTGATCAGATATTAATAAGTTGATCCTTTTTAGACAAGTCCCTCCTGCCACTTTCAATGATGTTCTCCGTGGAGACAATTGGAAACTTGGATCCTCAACCCTTCAAGTTTTCCCTTGTCTAGTTATTCGAGCCAGAGTTTCATGAAACCGTTTCTCAAGCATGGAAATTTTTTTTCCAAGGATCTCCAAGCTATATCTGGGAACAAAAAATAAAAAACGTTAAAAGGGAACTAAAATCTTGGCTAGCTGGCTGGTGCCATCATGGATAGGAAAAATCCACCTTTCTCAAGAATCTAGAAGAAATTCAGGAGGAAATGGAAAAGAAATAATTAACCAAAGAAATGTTTCTAAGGGAAAAAGAAATCGACCAGAAAATATTAGCCATCCATAGAAAGGAAGAAACTAAACTCATATTAAAATCCAGGTGTTTATGGTTGAAAGCAGGAGATCAGAACTCTAACTTCTTTCACTATCAGTGTAAAGAACGTAATAGGATGAACACCATAAAGGATCTTACTAAATACAATGGAGACAAGATAAGTGACCATGAGATAATAAAAAAGGAGGTAAAAGAGCACTTCCAAGAACCCTTCTCAAGAAAATATTTCATCCCTCAAGACGATATGATTACACTTAGTAGAGAAATTCCTCAGCTGCTACAGGGAAATATTAATTCTCTCATACAACCTATTACTTTTGAAGAAGTTTAGAGAGTAGTATGGATTTTTCACTGATCCCGGATGGGTTTCCGATTAGCTTCTACAGAAGTTGCTGGAACATCATAAAAAAATATCTTGTTAAAATGATAATATGGACACAATCCATGGACCTGATTGGGAGCGCCACGAACTCAAATTTTTTGGCTCTAATTCCCAAAGCGCCAAATCCTTCCTCCATAAAAAGGTTCAGACCAATATCCTTGTGCAAGTCTTCCTAAAAGAGCGTCTCGAAAGTAATTTCCAATATAATGAAGAAGGTAATCTTGCATATTATATCTGAAAATCAAGGAGGATTTATAGCTAGAAGACAGATCTACGACAATATTCTGACGTTTCAAGAAGCGATCCATTCAAGTCAATCCCGAAAGGAAGCAAGTATGGCAATCAAACCAGATCTTACAAATGATTTTGATAGAATACATCACTCGTATATTCATTAAGTCATGCAAAATTATGGATTTCCTCAAGCTTTTATCCGGTGGGTCAAGGATTTCATTATTAGGCCTTGGATTGAACCTCTCATAAATGACCATTCTACCTCTTTTTTCCAATCCCAAAGGGGAATTAGGAAATGTTTCCCAATGTCTCCTTTCCTTTACATTCTTGTAGCAGGTTCTCTCAGCAGAAGACTAAACAGACTCAGAAATAAAGGGAACATACCAGGCATCAATATAGCAAGGGGGGTTCAAGCCATTAATCATGCCCAATTTCCAGACGACAATATTCTTCTGGGTAGGGGTTCATCCCAAATCGCTAGGCATTTGAAAATCACCTTGGATATTTTCCTAAAAGTTTGAGGAAGCCAAATCAATGTCAATAATTCCTAGTTGTATGGGTGGAACATCAGTCCCAATTCTATCAAAGAACTTGCAAGAATGCTTGGAATATATGTGAACCTACAATGGACCTACTTCATATTCCTGGGAGTCCCTATTGTCAATAAGAAAAACACCATTGCGGTCTAGAGGCCCTTAGTTAAGAAATTGAAAAACAAAATACAACTTTGGAGTAACACTTAGCTTCATCTAGCATGCAATGTGGTCCTAATAAAGTACCTTCTTTCTTCCTACCCAATTTTCTCTTGTGCAATCTTCCTCTCCCCAAAGGTAGTTATCAACACCTTCAACATGTAAATCAAGAAGTTCTCATGGCAAGGAGGGAAGAATCAGGGGAGAAAGTTCAATCTGGTGAAATGGGAAGTAGTGTTAGAGGAGAAAAGCAACAGAGGACTCGAAATCAAGAACCTAGGGAGAATGAATAAAGCACTGGGAGAAAAACTGGTTTGGAGAATGATCACAGGGGGCAAGGATTGGTGGATAGAGGGATAAAAAAAATACATAAAAAGGAAAAAAGTCAATACTTCTAGATCTTCCCTGAGTGGGAAAACATTATGTTGGTCTAATCAAAGACAATTTATACTAGATACCTAGGAACGGTAGAAATATCAACATTTGGCCGGATTCCATATTGGGAAGACCCCTCTTCAAAACAAAAGTCAAGCTTCATCCTCTTTGTAGGTGGTTAGAAGACCTCCGTTATAAGTCTCTAAAATATTTTTCCATCTAGGGTTCCAGGGGTGATTAGAAAGAATTGAAGTATTTAAATCCTCCTACCCATCTCCGCTTATTATATGGCACTTTCTCCTCTTTCCTCCATGGAATCGCCCCCTCAACCTCAGAGAAAAAGATACAAGAGGGTGGGGAAAAATGGGAATATAATAAATCAAAGAGGGATATATGTCACTACAAAACACTGGAAATAGCCTTCAAAAAAGAATATGGGGGAATATTTGGGATTCATATTGCATCACAAATATCAATGCGTCCTTTTCGCTCCTAGCAAAAACTAAGCTTTTAACTGTCGAGAACCTCAGAAAACATGGCTTTCATGGGCCTTCAAGATGTAACCTTTGTCAGGAAAAGGAAGAATCATCCCAAAATTTGTTCTTGGAGTGCTCTTTTACTATATAGGTGTGCAAACTTTTCCTTGGCAATAGATGTCAGAATTTCATCCTTCAAGGGACAATCTCCACCATGGTGTCTAGTTGGAAAGGTTATTGTCTAGGGAAAATAGGGAAGAAGAATGATCCTTGGAAGAATTTGGGACACTGCTCTCAAAAATTTTGTTGGAAAATCTGGCTTTTTAGTAACAGCCTCGTATTTGATAACAAAAAAGCAGAGCCACAATGCATCTCCTGCAAAGCTGCCAACATGATCAGTGAAAAGATGAACACCAAGCAGATGAATCTTCCCTCTTCTGAGAATCTCAATGCAGAATATCTCAAATGGTGTAAATAATTTCTTCCACATAACTCTCTTAAAACCAAAGACAGGATGGTTCTCTATCCCTAGGAAATTTGGAAAATTCCAAAGAATTCTCTCAGTGGAGGGAAAGTCTAAATTATTATACCCTTTTTTCTATGGGTCTGCGAAAGGAAATCCTGGGGAGGCAGGTGCGGGTGGGATCATCTTCGATCCCGGAGGAAAAATTTTGACTTCTTATGCATGGGGACTTGGTCGGAAAACCAATAATGAAACATAATGGCTTGCTCTGTATTACAAAATGAACCTACTAAGGAAACTTAATATCGCAAAGATCATTGTGATTGGGGATTCGAAGCAAGTAATACAAAAAAATGAATAATCGAAATAACAGAGGCATGATCAAAACTAAAATAATCCATGAGTGCATTCAATAGTTTTCTAGAGAAATTGAAGCTTCTTATATCCACATCCTCTGAGGCAACAATTCAGAGGAGGATAAACTGACAAATCAAGGCATGAAGTTAAGAATTGGGTCGACTAAGGTGAAATGAATTTTATCTAATTATTTTATGTTCCCTAAGCATTTTTGGAATGCTAAGTATCTCCAAGGGTGGTCTTCCCCTAGAAATAGAACAATTCAATACCCCACAATGAGTTTGAAGAGCACAGGTTAAGGGGTCGAGGTTCTTCCCTTCCCTAATAGAGATGTTGGTCGGAGTCACGTTTTCTCTTGGCCGCATATGCGATCCGGCAAGAAGCATGGATTCCATCCTCCACCCATCATCACTCAGTCCATGTGATGGCTTTACATGAACTTACATGCATCTTTAATTGGAAAGGAAGGCTCACACGAGCCATGTAACCCCTCCAAATTCATAATTCAGCACCTATATTGGCTCATTATGCCCTACGACTCTGTGAACGTATTCCTCTCTCGGATAAAAATGTTAATTCCTGTGACGAAAAGGATCTTGTCCATGAAAATCCTAGTATAGTTGTAGGCATAGCTTCCCTGCTATTCGTAAAGCGAAGGCATTCGTCGTTGAAGAGAATATTCGTGTATGTGAAGACCTGGGAATAGTTGCAGATAGAGCCAAGACTGGTTCAATTCTCCCCGCTGTATAAAAATTTAAAAGCGGTCCTGGGACCATTTTTGTGATAGCTAATAGGTTGGAACTATCCATTGAAATCTCGTGTTCCTGTCTATTGGACACACTTATCATCTCAGGCCCCAAACGGTTACATCAGAAATATTGCGCAGCTCTACAGGAGGAAATGGCAGGAAAAGGGGCCACCCTCAAAGATATCCAGAACTCCCTCAAGAACATCAAGAAAAACATGATATGGTTATATGATATAATCAACAGAAGCATTGAAGAAAGCAACAAAACAATGGGCTAGATGGTTCAGAAGATAAAAAAAATAGGACACCGGAATAGAAGAAAACCACTGTGACCTTTATGAGGTAATGGGAAATATAGGATACATGAAGGATGACCTGAAAAAATTGGTTAATATGAATAAGGGGAGCTACATCCAAGACAACCAGAATAGAGACCAAGCAATGGAGGAAGCCTCCATGGAGAAGCCTTCCAAAGAACAGAAAGGAAAGTAGAAGGATCAAGTCTAGCCTCATGGGTATTTCATGTTTTTTATATTCTCGTTTTAGGATTTTTTGTTTGATTATACCCCTTGAGGGGATTTAGAAGCTAAATCAAGCATAGAAGCAAGCTAAATATAGTAGTTACTAGTATGAATATTTCAGTCATTTTGTTTGTTCTAGAACTTAACAGGTCCTAGTCCTACCTTTTTTGTAAGCCTGGTTGTCCAAAACTTTTTTTTAATACAATATTTTCATGATTACTGTTAAAAAAATTTGAATTTTGAGAAATTGGAAAAAAGACAATGTTTTAGGCCTTGAATTGACCAATTTTGACTGAGGTCCAAAATGGGTCGGAACACCCAAAAAATATACATGTAGGCTTCTCTCTCAAATGTCTATCTAAATCTACTTTAAAATTTGAATTTCCAGAAAGTCGACAAAAGTGAATACTTTCAACCTAGGTTTGACCAACTTTGAATGAGGGCCAAACTAGATTCGAATCTCATAAAAATAGGTGTCCAAAACGATCTCTCAAATGGGTACCTTAATCCACTTTCAAATTCCAATTTCGAGAAGGTCGAAAAAATTGCATCTTTTCAACCTTGGTTTGACCAACCTTGAACGAGGTCCAAAATAGCTCCAAATCTCATAAAAATAGGTGTCCATGCTTATCTCTTAAATGGGTATCTAAATACAATTTCAAATTTCAATTTCGAGAAAGTCGACAAAAGTGCATATTTTCAAGCTTGGTTTGACCAACCTTGAACAAGGGCCAAAATAACTCCAAATCTCATAAAAATAGGTGTCCATGCTTCTCTCTCAAATGGGTATCTAAATCTACTTTAAATTTTTTATTTTGAGAAATTGGAAAAACTACAACGTCTTAGTCTTTGGTTTGACGAAGTTTGAACGACGTCCAAAATGGCTTGCAATCTCCAAAAATTCTACATGCACTCTTATATTTCAAATGCGTACCGAAACACAGTTTCAAATTTCTCATTCTGAGAATGTCGACAAAAGTGCATCCTTTCAACCTTGGTTTGACCAACCTTGAACAAGGGCCAAAATATCTCCAAATCTCATTAAAATAGGTGTCCATGCTTATCTCTCGAATGGGTATCTAAATCTACTTTAAAATTTGAATGTTGGAAAATTGGAAAAAATCAATGTTTTAGGCCTTGGCTTGACCAAGTTTGATCGAGGTCCAAAATGGCTCAGAATCGCCAAAAAAACTACTTGTAGGCTTATCTCTCAAATGGGTACCTAAATTTACTTTAAAATTTCAATTTCGAGAAAGTAAAAAAAAATCATATTTTCAACCTTGGTTTGGCCAACCTTGAACTAGGGCCAAAATAGCTCAAAATATCATATTTAGGTGTCCATCCTTATCTTTCAAATGGGTATTTAAATACACTTTCAAATTTTAATTCCGAGAAAGTTAAAAAATGTGCATCTTTTCAACCTTGGATTTACCAACCTTGAATGTAGGCCAAAATGGCTCGAAATTGCATAAAAATAGGTGTCCATTCTTATCTCTCAAATGGGTATCTAAATCTACTTTAAAATTTCAATTTTGTAAAATTGGAAAAAATGCAACGTTTTAGGCCTTGAATTGAGCAAGTTTGACCGAGGTCCAAAATGGCTCGTAATTCCAAAAAAAACTACATGTAGGATTATCTCTCAAATGGGTACCTAAATCCACTTTCAATTTTCAATTCTTAAAAAGTCGCCAAAAGTGCATATTTTCAATCTTAGTTTGATGAACCTTGAATGAGGGACAAAATAGCTCCAAATCTCATAAAAATAGGTGACCATGCTTATCTCTCAAATGGGTAGCTAAATACAGTTTCAGATTTCTATTCCGGGAACATCGACAAAAGTTCATTTCTTAGACCTTCATTTGACCAACCTTGAACTATGGCCAAAATAGATCCAAATCTCATAAAATAGGTGTCCATGCTTATCTCTCAAATGGGTATCTAAATCTACACTAAAATTTGAATTTTGAGAGATTGGAAAAAAATGCAATGTTTTAGGCCTTGAATTGACCAAGTTTGACCGATATCCAAAATGGTTTGCAATACCCAAAAAACCTACATGTAGGGTTATGTCTCAAATGGGTACATAAATCCACTTTCAAATTTCAATTTCAAGAAAGTCGACAAAAGGGCATATTTTCAACATTGGTCTAACCAACCTTGAATGAGGGCCAAAATAGCTCAAAATGTCATATTTAGGTGTCTCTCAAATGGGTAGCTAAATCTACTTTAAAATTTGAATTTTGAAAAATTGGAAAAAATGAAACATTTTAGACCTTGAATTGACCAAGTTTGACCAAGGTACAAAATGGCTCGCAATCCCCAAAAAATATACATGTAGGCTTATCCCTCAAATGGGTACCTAAATGCACTTTCAAACTTCAAATAAGAGAATGTCGACAAAAGTGCATCTTTTCAGCCTTGGTTTGATGAACCCTGAACAAGGACCAAAATAACTCCAAATATCATAAAAATAGGTGTCCACGTTTATCTCTCAAATGGGTATCTAAATATACTTTAAAATATAAATTTTGAGAAATTGAAAAAATGCAACGTTTTAGACCTTGACTTGACCAAGTTTGATCGAGTTCGAAAATGGCTTGCAATCCCCTAAAAACCTACATGTAGGCTTATATCTCAAATGGGTATCTAAATCTACTTCAAAATTTGATTTTTGAGAAATTGGAAAAAAGTTACAATTTAGGCACTGAATTGACCAAGTTTCAACAAGGTCCAAAATGGCTCGCAATCCACAAAAAATATACATGTAGGCTTAACTCTCACATGGGTACCTAAATCCACTTTCAAATTTCAATTTCGAGAAAGTTGACAAAAGTGCATGTTTTCAACCTTTCTTTGACCAACCCTGAACAAGGGCTAAAATAGCTCCAAATCATATAAATATAGGTGTCCCTGCTTATCTCTCAAATGGGTACCTAAATCTACTTAAAAATTTGAATTTTGAGAAATTGGAAAAATGCAACATTTTAGGCCTTGAATTGACCAAGTTTGACCAAGGTCCAAAACATCTTGGAATCCCTAGAACTTTGTATGCATGGTTATCTCTCAAACGTGTACCTAAATCCACTTTAAAATTTCAATTTCGAGAAAGTCAAGAAAAGTCCATAGTTTGAATCTTTGTTTGACCAACCTTGAATGAGGGCCAAAATAGCTCCAAATCTCATAAAAATAGGTGTCCATGCTTATCTCTCAAATGGGTACCTGAATTTCAATTCCGAGAATGTCCACAAAAGTGCAGATTTTCAACCTTGGTTTGACCAACCTTGAACGTGGGCCAAAATAGCTCCAAATCTCATAAAAATAGGCATCCATGCTTATCTCTCAAATGGGTACCTAAATCCACTTTCAAAACTCAATTCCGAGAAAGTCGACAAAAGTGCATATTTTAAACCTTGGTTTGACCTACCTTGAACGAGGGCCAAAATAACTCAAAATCTAAAAAAAAATAGGTGTCGATGCTTATCTCTCAAATGGGTACCTAAATCCACTTTCAAAACTCAATTCCAAGAAAGTTGAGAAAAGTGCATATTTTCAACCTTGGTTTGACCAACCTTGAACGCGGGCCAAAATAGCTCCAACTCTCATACAAATAGGTGTCCATGCTTATCTCTCAAATGGGTACGTAAATCCACTTTCAAAACTCAATCCTGAGAAAGTAGACAAAAGTGTAGATTTTCGACCTTGGTTTGACCAACCTTGAACGAGGGCCAAAATAGCTCCAAATATAATAAAATAGGTGTCCATGCTTATCTCTCAAATGGCTATCTAAATCTACTTTAAAATTTTAATTTCGAGAAAGTGGACAAAAGTGCATATTCTCAACCTTGGTTTGACCAACCTTGAACAAGGGCCAAAATAGCTCCAAATCTCTTAAAAATAGGTTTTTATGCTTATCTCTCAAATGGGTACGTATGTCCACTTTCAAAACTCAATTCCGAGAAAGTCGACAAAAGTGCATATTTTCTACCTTGGTTTGACCAACCTTGAATGAGGGCTAAAATAGATCCAAATATCATAAAAATAGGTGTCCTTGCCTATCTCTGAAATGGTACTTAAATCCACTTTCAAAACTCAATTTCGAGAAAGTCGACAAAAGTGCATGTTTTCAACTTGGTTTGACCAACCTTGAACGAGGGCCAAAATAGCTCCAAATCTCATAAAAATAGGTGTGCATGCTTATCTATCAAATGGGTATCTAAATCTACTTTAAAATTTCAATTTCAAGAAAGTCGACAAAAGTTCATATTTTCAACCTTAGTTTAACCAACCTTGAACGAGGGACAAAATAGCTCCAAATCTCATAAAAATAGGTGTCCATGCTTATCTCTTAAATGGGTACCTAAATCGACTTTTAAAACTCAAATCTGTTAAAGCCGAAAAAAGTGCATATTTTCTACCTAGGTTTGACCAACCTTGAATGAGGGCCAAAATAGCTCCAAATCTCATAAAAAAAGGTGTCCACGCCTATCTCTCAAATGGGTACCTAAATCCACTTTAAAAACTCAATTCCAAGAAAGTCGAAAAAGTGCATCTTTTCAACATTGGTTTAACCAACCTTGAACGAGGGCCATAATAGCTCTAAATCTCACAAACATAGGTTCCATGTTTATCTCTCAAATGGGTATCTAAATATACTCTAAAATTTACGAAACTTGGTTTGACGAAACTTGAACGAGGACCAAAATAGCTCCAACTATCATAAAATAGGTGTCCATGCTTATCTCTCAAATGGGTACCTAAATCGACTTTCAAAACTCAATTCTTAGAAAGTCGACAAAAGTGCATCTTTTCAACCTTGAACCACTAATGGAAAATGAGAGATTAGTGATAAAAAAATGACCAAAATCCACATATGAAAGACTAGTTTTGGTTTGGCGATCGTTGGTGGCTAATTTACGGTCTTTTATTACGTGACCGAAATTGGTCATTTTTATTTTGGTCATTTATAGCTTGTGAGATGGTCATTTTTTTGGTCATTAATTTGGTCATGTATTTGAATCAATGACCAAATATATGACCACATTTATCACCAAATTAATGACCACATGACAAACTAGAATATGACCAATTTTGGTCGCGTAATAAAAGACCGTAAATTAGCCACTAAAGCTGCTTTTTTGTCATTGATATGCAAATTTTGGTCGTTTTTTTGGTCATTTATATCTCATTGTTTGGTCACGTAACTCTCAATTTTTGGTCATTTTTTTGTGAATTTTGGTCATTAATCTCATTTATTGGTCACTAATTTAGTCATTTTGAATCGTTTTATGTGTGGTTATTATATTTTAGTAGTTTTTAATGGTGTCCATTATTAGTCAATATAAATTTTTAATATGATATTATGTTTAAATTAAAAAAGAATCATACATTATTTATAATCTCTAATACACATGTGAATTATGCAATGTCACATTAATTAGTTAATTAAAACACTTATAAATAATATAAAGTACATCCATATAAGTTTTAAACCGCACAAATTATATTATATGAAATGTCAAGTATTACAATAAATATAAGTTTCCTCACAAACTATCTCCATATAACTTTACATGAAAATTATCTAGTACTTTGATGACTTTTCAAAAGATTACAATGGCTAAACCATCCCACTTGTACTTGGCTGCTAAGACATACTTAGATCCCGCGGCAGCTTCAAAACTATACTTAGCAGCTTGAAACTCTCAACAACATGCTCTTCATACTCAATAGAAAATCCTAAGCAACAGGTTGTTCATACTCAATGGCCCACTTTCTGATTTTTATATATGCGCACGTGCTTCTGATCTTTCTGATATTTTTGAACTTTATATCTGCGCACGTGCTTCTGTATCTGCACTGCAGCAGCCTCCCTCTTCATGTTGTTATAAATTTTGTGAGTAAGGATACCTATAAACAACACATGTTAAGCAATAAATTTTGTTGCTCGCTAAAAAGAGAAAACAAATAACTGAAAAATGTACATAGTAATTTCACAAAACTTTACATGGCAAAAAGAAACAATTCCAACAAACAATAGGTGTACTCAAAATGCATAAACATTTAGAACCAGCAGACCTACAAATACATGGACATGAAATACCTCTCCATAAGGCCTGAAGATCAATGGCAACATTGCGCAAAGCAAGAAATTATTTCCGAGCAATATATGAACGAACTTTGCACTGAAAAAAATTTGGCGAATTTCCCAATACCTCAGTTCTTCTAACATCTAATTCAACCATTTGACCCACTCTGAGGAAAACCTCGGTTTCCCCTATATGAATAGTAAAGGAAATTTTAGTTTGTTTTTATTAGCATTTTAACTTAATAAAACAACCTTAGAACTTCCATCTTCTTGGGGAAGCATATAAATCATGATCTCGGGCTTATTACATCTTTAGATGTTGAGAACACCATTTGTCAAAGCACGCTCATAATAATCTGCATACGCCATTACTTTGGTCCAACGAAACAAGTGACAAGCAACCTGCACTTGGCAAAGAACAAAGGAATTAGCTAATCAATAAATATGTAAATATATACACAAATACATACAAATGTGTATGTTAGTAATGTGTTTAAATATAAGTGACAATGCTTGTCTTTAAGGATAAATGCATTAACTTCAATATGGTTATCAAATTTATGGTTGAACGCATATCAATATGACAAATCTTTCAAATATTTTAGTATGCTCCAAGCAATCAAAAAAAAATATTTCTTCTATGCACTTGCAAATGATAGTGACAACAAGATATACATCAATAAACAAGTTAGAATCTTGATTTGAATTCAATGTACCAATTTGAATCACCGTGACAATGATTAGAAAACGTTTTAAGGTATATGTCTGTCAGAAAGTGTATTGTGTAGTTATCCCAATGTATGCTTTATATATATCAGACCTGAAGATATGATTGAGATTGGCGTTTAGACCAGGACATGCTTTGTTTCAATGATAATGATGTCTTTCACATATAAAGGGCTGTCAAACAAGAAAACTTTCAGTAGTAGGAAATTGTGAATGTAGCTATCATAAATGTCATATTCCGCAAACCTAAAGATCTCAAAAAAGACTATCCCAAAATAATGTCAATGGTGTATAACGAAATCAAGCCTTCTTTAGTAAGACATGCGTGTTTTCTATTCAAATAAACAAAGAGGACTTGATGTAATTTCCAAGCATGACATACGTGTTTCAATGACTGTCCATAGGATTCTATTTCCAATCAAAAGGAGGTGAAATGTAATTGTCCAGCACAAGGTATTTTGCAACCAAGGGAATAGCTAGAATGTCTATCCCAAACAAGGTGATTTCTAGCCCTCAATTAGTATACAACTAGGATAGTCAAACTATAATAATTTGCAACCAAATAACAACTGTCCAAAATGACAAATTCCAGCTCCTATAGTGACTATGCCTTGATGTTATATTAGACTTTCAATAGGTAAGTATGTTTGTACCTAGTGTGATCCTAGTTGATCTCAGACTAAAAGTGATTTCTCTGAACTAATCCGAAGAAATAATGGACACATCTTGAACTATGAACTATGGTACCAAAGCGTTTTCTCACATGTGTGCTTAGTCTTTAACATAAGACTGACACGAGTCAAATCTAGTCTTAAGAGTGTCCACTAAAAATATTCATAAAAACAACCAAATAAAATCAAACAACCAACAAATGGATGATAATGCATCATGATCATCTTCACCAAATTGGCTAAGCACTCTCCAAAGACTAATTAGTACTAAAATTAATTTAGAGTTTTTTTTTTTATTGCAGGAGACATTAGCATTTTAACCCTTTTTGCCATATCTTTGGCATAGGTGGTTTGTTTGAAATTTCCTAAATGTTTCACCCATACACCATCTAGGGGGCATTGTTGTACATTTGAACATGTAATAAGTGTCCATGGACCTACATACAATTGCATGACCAACATTCTTAATGCCACAATTGAATGAGTTATATGCATCACTAGTCCTATATGGTAGAAGGGAAATGTGACACTTTGAAGAGATGAAAAAAGTGCATAGTTTCTACCTAGGTTTGACTAACCTTGAATGAGGGCCCAAATAGCTCCAAATATCATAAAAAAAGGTGTCCATCCCTATCTCTCAAATGGGTACCTAAATCCACTTTCAAAACTCAATTCCAAGAAAGTCAAAAAGTGCATCTTTTCAATGTTGGTTGTACCAACCTTGAACGGGAGCCAAAATAGCGCCAAATCTCATAAAAATAGGTGTCCATGCTTATCTCTCAAATGGGTACCTAAATCCACTTTCAAAACTCAATTCCTAGAAAGTCGACAAAAGTGCATCTTTTCAACGTTGGTTTGACCAACCTCGAACGAGTGCCAAAATAGCTCCAAATCTTATAAAAATAGGTGTCCATGCTTATCTCTCAAATGGGTACCTAAATCCACTTTCAAAACTGAATTTCAAGAAAGTCAACAAATGTGCATCTTTTCAACGTTTGTTTGACCAACCTTGAACAAGGGCCAAAATTGCTCCAAATCTCATAAAAATAGGTGTCCATGCTTTTCCCTCAAACAGTACCTAAATTCAATTCCAAGATGTTAGATTTTTAACATTAAGCTAGCATTATATTAGGATCTTTAACTGAGAGAATGACAAGCACAACAATCAAACACAAGAGACAATGAACAGAGTGTTTTTCCTCAGGGAAACCATAAATGGAGAAAACTCCATAACTTCCTCAGAGATAGAATCAACACCAAAAGTAAAACGCCAAAATAGTAAGATGATCTCCTGATAGCAGTAACCTCTTTTTTCCTTGCCCCAATGTCTTCTTCTTCCTTAGTTATGCGCTACAACTGAGTGTGAGTGAGTGTGTGATAAATAGAGAGGCTAGCTCTCTATTTATACTAATTCCCGACTTGACTAAACCTAACTAGGGCCGAATTCACTAGGTGAGTCTAATAACCCTAGTGCCCCGGAACTGCGAGGAATTTAACCCTTGATCAATAGGAGGGTTACCCACAATGACTTAAGATGACTTGTTTACATTATAGAACCTCCCGATAGGAACATCGGGGCATGAAATGACTCAAGTACATCCCAGAATAAACATCAGGTTACAATACATAAGAAATACAAGTGAATATATTCCAAAGTTACAATTACATCAACACTCCCTCTTAACTATCAAGGTATTCTCTAGACAAAATTTTCATCACTGGTCTTATTCTCTTGATCATATCTTCATCTACATATTCAAGTCATCTTCATCTTTGGATCTGGATCATCACTCGATCTGGATCATCATCACTGGATCTAGATCATCACTCGATCCGGATCATCATCACTGGATCTGGATCATCACTCAATTTGGATCATCATCATTGGATATGGATCATCACTGGAGCATCATCTCTAGATTTGGATCATCACTCGATCTAGATCATCACTACTGGATCACCATCACGAATGCTATCTCATGATTCTTCTTGTCATAGGAAGTTCTACAAAGCTAGCCCTTTTTCATGCTAGTTCTAAGCCTAACCTCCATGTAGGTCTTCTTCAGCGCTTATATTTGACACCAAGTCAGAATGACCCATCCAGCACTTACATCTAACCATGAGAGGAACACATCCATGTCAGAAAGGCACATCCAGCACTCACATATGATCATGTAGGAACCAATCCTATAATCACATCAGAAATGCCCAGCACTCACATCCGATCATGTAGGAACACATCCCACAGCCCTATTGGAAAGGCTCAACACTTATATCTATCCATGTGGGAACACATCCTGCAACCATGCTAAAAAGGCTCTGCACTTACATCCAACCATGCGGGAACACATCCTGCAACCATGCTGGAAGGGCTATGCACTTACATCCAACCATGCGAGAACACATCCTGCAACCATGTTGGAAGGGCTCTACAATTACATCCAACCATGTGGGAACACATCCTGCAACCATGCTGGAAAGGTTCTCAACCCCTTGTTGAGGGTTCCTGGGAACTAACCAGGTGCCTCCATTCTCCAAGATAATGACATCAACCCTTATATCTGATCAAGTGGGAACATATACCTCAATCACATCATAATGGCCATGCACTCATATCTGATCATGTGGGAACACATCCCACAGTCATATTAGAATGGCCCTTAGTCCTAGACCAAGTATTCCTAGTAACTAACCAGGCACCTCCATTCCAAGAATGGAAATAGCCCTTATATCTGATCATGTAGGAACCAATCCTACAGCCATATCATAATGGCTCAGCACTCATATCTGACATGGAAGGAACCAATCCTCTCACCATGACAGAATGGCTCAGCCTAGTACATCTGACCATGGAAGGAACCAATCCTCTCACCATGTCAGAATGGCTCATGGACTCATCATTTCCCCTTACAAGGGACCTCGATCTTGAGAACACCAAGCTTCTCCCTAAAGTATTCAAACTTCACTTTGGCCAATGGCTTCATCAACACATCAGCTATCTGTTCATCCGTCGCAACATACTAGAGCTTCACTGCTCCCCTCTGCACCATATCCCTAATATAGTGATATTTTATCTCAATATGATTCGACTTGTCATGGAACACCGGGTTCTCCGACAACTTCACACAACTCTGGTTGTCACAATATATACAAGTAGCATCTAACCGAAGATCAAATAAATCAGATAGTAGCTTCCTCAACCATACTGCCCCACAACTAGTCGAACAAGCTGTGACATACTCTGCTTCAGCTGTACTCAGTGCCACACAGGATTGCTTCCTGCTAAACCAAGTGATCACACCTGATCCCATACTAAAGAAACACCCTAAAGTGCTCTTCCTATCGATGGCACTGAATCTTCTGATTCACCTTATAATTGAGCCCATAATCAATTCTACCCTTCAATTACCTCAGAATATGCTTTGCAGCAATTAAGTGAACATGTCTCGGATCTGTCAGGAACTAGCTCAAGGTGTTCACAACCAAGCAAATATCTGGTCTCATGTTCGTCAGGTACATCAAGGACCTAATCATCTGACGATACATCATAGCATCAACTGTCTCTAATGAAGCACCACTCAATAGCTTTAGGTTCGATGCCATAGGTGTGGCCATAGCCTTGCAGTCCATCATCCCAAACCTCTTCAGGATCTCTATTGTATATTTCCCTTGTCCAAGGGAAATTCCATATGCATTCTGCCACACCTCCATGCCTAGAAAATAATGCATCATACCTAGGTCCTTCATTTCAAACTCGGCAGCAAGCTTCACCTTCGTATCAGCAATCAACCCATCCATACCTGTTACAAACAAATCATCTACATACAGTAGAAGCATCACTGGGTTGCCATCTTCAACATTGTAGTAAAGATTTGAATCTGCTTTACTCTTGGTAAAGCCCAAACTAGATAGAAAGTTGTCAATTCTTTCGTACCATGTCCTGGGTGCCTGTTTCAAAATGTACAGGGCTTTCTTCAATCTACACACATGAGACTCCCTGTCATGTGTCTCAAAACCGAGTGGCTATTCCACATACACTTCCTCTTCCAGTACACCATTCAAGAAAGCAGTCTCGACATCCATTAGGTGTATCTTCCATTTCATCATTACAGCGAGAGAAAGTATTGATCTGATGGAAGTGTATCTGGCTACAGGTGCAAAAGTTTCTTCACAATCTATTCCTTCTTTTTGGGAGAAACCGCGAGCAACAAATCTTGCTTTATATTTTTCAATGCTACCATCTACAGCATGCTTGATCTTGTAGATCCATTTGGAATTTACAACTGACTTCCCTTATGGTCTTGGGACAACATCCCAAACATCATTCTTCATTATCGATTGATACTCTTCGATCATAGCATCCTTCCATTCTTTCCGTTCTATCGCTTCTTCATAATTGGAAGGTTCTTTATTGATGAAATCACATAATAAAGCTACATATCCAGAGCAGGATCTGGTCCTCTTTCCTTCTCTATGATTCTCTTCTAGAGCCCCATATCTTTCCGCACCTTGGATAGCTTCTCGTACCCAAGCAGGTTTCTTCTTATGAGGATTATTCTCCTGAGGTGGATCTATAGGTTCTTGTGGTTCTTCAAATTCTCAATCTTCTTCTTGAACTTCTTCATTCATGCTTGTGTCATGAATTCTGGGTGCTTCCGCCTCTTCAGGAACTTTAGTAGGTTTCTTTCTGGATTCGTTGTAAGCTATGTCTTCATCAAATGTCACATCCCTGTTGATGTCGATCTTCTTAAATCCTGGGAAGTATATTCTATAAGCCTTCGAGCTTTTAGAGTATCCCACAAATATACCCTTCTTTCCTGAAGGATCTAATTTTGTCCTCTTTTCTTTTGGAATGTGTATGTACACTGGACAACCGAATATTCTGAGATAGCTGATTTCTGGTTTCTTGCCGAAAAAGACTTCTTCAGGTGTCTTGTACTCTGTGTGGAGTATGGTTATGTACATACACCGCTATTCTAGCAGCTTCTGCCCATGGATGCATAGGAAGATCTTGATCATGAAGCATTTCTCTTGCAGCTTCCATGATAGATCTATTCTTCCTTTCTACAATCCCATTCTGTTGTGGATTATATGGAGTGGACAACTCCCTCTTAATCCCTAAGTCTTTGCATAACTCTTTGAATTCATTTGATGTGAATTCTTTGCCATTATCTGATCGAAAAGTCTTGATCTTCTTTTCAGTGTGGTTCTCGATCAAGGCTTTGAATTCCTTGAACTTGTTGAATACTTCATCTTTGTTCTTCATGAAGTAAATCAATGTCTTCCTAGAAAAGTCATCAATAAAAGAAACATATTGTACATACCCGCTTAGTGAACTTGATTACATTGGACCCCATACATCAGAGTGGATGATTTCCAAGATTCATTTTGCTTTGCTCTCGCTGCTTGGAAATGTCTTCTTTGTGTTATTTCCTTTCGCACATCCTTTGCAGGCCCCATCATGTTTTGCTTGAATTTCTGGAATACCTTCAATAGCTTTGCTTGCAAGTGGTAGTGCTCTGTAATCCACATGTGCAAGCCTTCTATGCCAAAGTTCATTTGGCTCTACTGTGTCATGGACCAAGGCTTGTTCTGGATGGCCCTTCAATTTGTACAATCCTCCTTCTTGTTCCCCAATCACTATTGCATCATCAATGGTCTTTCCCTTTGGCCACATAATGACTTGACCATCTATAAATGCAACCCTCATTCCTTTTGCATCTAATGCAGATATGGAGATAAGGTTCTTCTTTAGTCCTAGTACAAACAATACTTCCTTCATTGTCATAGACTTTCCAGAGTCTAGCTTATAGGAGGATTCCCCACTACCTTTTATTGGATACTGGTAGTCATCTCCGAGCTTCACCTTGTGAGGTGATTCATGTTCTGATAGTTTAACAAAGGATTCCTTGAACCTTGTCATATGCTTGGAAGCCCCACTGTCTATAAGCCAATCATTGCTTCCATGAGTAATGTTTCCCGTGAGAGCGGAAATCAAGAAATATTCTTCATCACTAGAAGAATCTTCACTTTCATATTTGGTTCTCTTTGTGGAAGGTTCATCATCCTCTGTAGCATGAGCATGATGTCTTCTCTTGTTTCCCTTCTTCTTATGAGAGTTAATCTTGTTTCTAGGACAGTCTTTGGCAAAGTCTGCTCTTTCGTCGCATGTATAGCATCTTAATTTAGATAAGTCCTTTCTAATGTTATCTTTATGGTGAAAGGTCTTACCTCTGGAGTGATGAGAGTTTCTTCTGCTTTTCTTGAAGTGAACTGTGAGAGCTTGATCTTCACTTCCCATCTTCTCTTCTCGAGCTGCTATCCGAGCTTCTTCTTGAGAGAATTCTTCCCATAGTCTGCTTAACTTGACTAACTTCTTTCTAGCACATATTCCTTGAATAAAGGAGTCCCATGATCTAGGGAGACCATTCAAGGTGGTCATTACAATCTCTGCATTTTCCACTTTTTCATCTACTGCTTCCAGTTGTTCCTAGCTCTGTGAGACCCTTGTAAAGTAAGACTGGATGGTCTCTACATTCTGGACCTTTACATTCTTCAGCTGGTTTCTTAGAGTCATCTTCCGGTTTATGTTCTTCCCTTCAAACAATTTGGTTAGGGCATCAAACATAGCTTTAGGTGTCTTTAGGGAGGACACCTATGGTATGAGGTTATACTTGATTGAATCAGCAATTATCTTCTTTGCCATAACCATATTCTTCTTATGTAAGGCCTTAGCCTCATCTCCCTCTCGAACTGGAACCTTTTCATTGATATAGGAGTCCAACTCATTTTCTTCTAGGACCAGGCAGATCCTATACTTCCAGGCTCGAAAGTTATTAGCTCCCTCAAGCTTTTCATCAAGATTGGTATGATGAGACATCTTAACTGAGAAACTCAAATGGAAATACAAAAGATTTAGATCTTACCAGGTCAATATGTCGGATCTGTATTTGGAGCTGAAATTCTGCAGTGCTGGTTCAAGAGCAGATTAGGGTTTTGTTTTTCCGGAGTTCTGTCCAACCAAATGCTTTGATCTTGATCCCTAACTTTGATTTTGAGGAGGAGATCAATCCAGGCCTAGGCTCACTAAAAAATTCCACTTCTTTGGAAATCCCTAATTTTCGGCAGCAGTGTCGGGTCCAAAACTGAAAAACCTCAGAATTGGATTCTGCTTCAACAAAAAGATGTGTCTAGGGAAGGAGAGTTATTCCAAGCTTCTTTTACTGAAAATCTGTGGAGAGAGATCCACAAAGTAGGAATACCTAGTTCTTGCAGCTACACAATGTCTTCTTCTCAGGTTAGCTCTGATACCATGTTAGATTTTTAACATTAAGCTAGCATTATATTAGGATCTTTAACTGAGAGAATAACAAGCACAACAATCAAACACAAGAGACAATGAACACGGTGTTTTTCCTCGGGGAAACCATAAATGGAGAAAACCCCGTAACTTCCTCAGAGATAGAATCAGCACCAAAAGTAAAACCCCAAAACAGTAAGATGATCTCCAGACATTAGTAACCTCTTTCTTCCTTTCCCTAGTGTCTTCTTCTTCCTCGGCTATGCGGTACAACTGAGTGTGAGTGAGTGTGTGATAAATAGAGAGGCTAGCTCTCTATTTATACTAATTCCTGACTTGACTAAACCCAACTAGGGCTGACTTCACTAGGTGAGTCTAATAACCCTAGTGCCTCAAAACTACAGGGACTTTAACCCTTGATCAATAGGAGGGTTACCCAAAATGACTTAACATGACTTGTTTACATTATAGAACCTCCCGATAGGAACATCGGGGCATGACGTGACTCAAGTACATCTCGGAATAAACATCGGGTTACAATACATAAGAAATACAAGTGAATACATTCTGAAGTTACAATTACATCAACACAAGAAGGTCAAAAAAAGTGGATATTTTCAACCATGGTTTGACCAACCTTGAATGAGGGCCAAAATAGCTAAAAATATCATAAAAATAGATGTCTGTTCTTATCTCTCAAATGGGTACCTAAATATGCTTTAAAAACTCACTCCTGAGAAAGTTGAGAAAAGTGCATATTTTCAACCTTGGTTTCACCAACCTTGAACGAGGGCCAAAATAGCCCCAAATCTCATAGAAATAGGTGTTCATGATTATCTCTCAAATGGGTACGTAAATCCACTTTGAAACGTAATTCTAAGAAAGTCAACAAAAGTGCATCTTTTCAACGTTGGTTTGAGAAACCTTGAACGAGAGCCAAAATAGATCTAAATATCATTAAAATAGGCCATGCTTATGTCTCAAATGGGTATCTGAATCTACATTAAATTTAAATTTCGAGAAAGTCGATAAAGTGCATATTTTCAAACCTAGTTTGACCAACCTTGAACATGGGCCAAAATAGCTCCAAATCTCATAAAAATAAGTGTCCATGCTTATCTCTCAAAAGGGTACCTAAATCCGTTTTCAAAATGCAATTTCGAGAAAGTTGACAAAAGTGCATATTTTCAACCTTGGTTTGCCCAACCTTGAACGAGGGCCAAAATAACTGCAAATCTCATAAAAATAGGTGGCCATGCTTATCTCTCTAATGGGTACCTAAATCCACTTTCAAAACTCAATTCTGAGAAAACTGACAAAAGTGCATATTTTCCATCTTGGTTTGACCAACCTTGAACAAGGTCCAAAATATCTCTAAATCTCATAAAAATAGGTGTCCATGCTTAAATCTCAAACGGGTATCGAAATCTACTTTAAAATTTCAATTAAGAGAAATTCGACAAAAGGGAATATTTTCAACCTTTGTTTGACTAACCTTAAACGAGGGCCAAAATAGCTCCAAATATCATAAAAATAAGTGGCCATGCTTATCTCTCAAATGGGTACCTGAATCCACTATCAAAACTCAATTTCAAAAAACTCGACAAAAGTGCATATATATTTGCAACCTTGGTTTGACCAACCTTGAACGAGGGCCAAAATAACTCAAAATCTCATAAAAATAGGTGTCTGTGCTTATCTCTCAAAAGTGCATATTTTCAATTTGGGTTTGACCGACCTTGAACGAGGGCCAAAATAGCTCCAAATCTCATAAAAATAGTTGGCCATGCTTATCTCTCAAATGGGTACCAAAATCCACTTTCAAAACTCAATTTTTGAGAAAGTTGACAAAAGTGCATATTTTCAACCTTGGTTTGACCAACCTTGAACGAGGACTAAAATAGCTCCAAATTTCACAAAAATAGGTTTCCATGTATATCTCTCAAATGGGTATATCTAAATCTACTTTAAAATTTCAATTCTCGGAAAGTCAACAAAAGTGCATATCTTCAACCTTGGTTTGACCAACCTTGAAAGAGGGCCAAAATAAATCCAAATCTCATAAAAATATGTCTCCATGCTTATCTCTCAAATGTGGAAATTGAACCCAGGTGTTAGAACAATTACACTCACAACAATTGCCAATTACACATGCAAATTACTCTCAAAATGAGACTGAATATGGAGCAGAACACTAATCTGTATTGAATAAGTGTACAATATCCAACCCTGTGAAGTCATAGGTTGCCACAATAAATAATTACATGAGAGATTTGAATGCATGAAGATGCCATTCGAAGGTTGTCAAAAGCAGGCTTACTAAATCTAAGCAAATACCCCATAGGTGCATAAAGCACTTTCCAAATCTGTCTAGGAGCTCACGAATTGGCAAAATCAATTAGGCAAGCTAATAGGTGGTGGAAGGACAAATCATACATGCTTTTCATAGGAGAAAAGAGTGGAGAATGTTGAGGACAAAAAACAAGTTAACTTCACCTAGTCAAACTTTCCCAATTGCCTTAAAACTCAGAAAAAGCAGATATGCGCTAGGGAGGCCAGGAATAAAGCATATTTGATTCCAAGAGGTTTCCCAAGCACTCCATGACTCAAATTTAGCAAGTTTGACCACTATGGATGTGTGGAGGACAACTTGCATAAGATGGAATATAGAAACTAGGCAAATAAGACAAAAATTGGATTAATTAATGTCTAAGGTAGCTAACTATGGGTTGATTATTCTAAAACCCCCCCTTAAGCCTGACTTATGAGTAAAATATCAAAAAATTATAGGGCCTAGCAACAAGGCTTAGTCACCCTTTACATACTGCATGTCCATTTAACCAAGGAAAGAGGCAAAAACCCAGTGGGAAAAATCTTCCCTTAAACATGGACAGTAAAACAAAATTTGGAAATCTTATCATCACTCATGCTTCACAGCATGATCAGCAATCCCTAGCAGTGATTTGAGATTGCTGAATGTCTTCTCACAAAAAACTTTGGTGAAGATATCTGCTGCTTGTTCTGAAGATGAACAGAAGAGTAGGTGAATGGTGCCATCATGCACAAGCTGTCTGATGTAGTGCATATGGATCTCAATGTGTTTGGTTCTCTGCTTCTGAACTAGATCATTGCAGATTTGAATGGTATTTTGATCATCACAGTAGATAGTAGTTGAGTATTCTGATTCGAAGCCACACTCTCCAAGTAACCTCTACAACCATAAACATTGAGTTGTTGCATTTACAACTCCTCTGTACTCTGGTTCTGTAGATGAGAGTGCAATGGCACTCTGTTTCTTGCTTGACCAGCTGATTGGCCCTTCTGCAAGCATGAAAATATATCCTGATGTTGAATTTCGATCTATGCTGTCACCTTCCCAATCACTGTCAATAAACCCAATCAAATCAAGATCAGATTTAGCTTTGTAAAAGATCCCATGAGTCCTTGTTCCCTGAACAAAGCTAAGGATCCTTTTCGCTGCTTTCCAATGGATCTCATGAGGCTGATCCATGTATCTAGAAGCCACAATTACTGCATAAGAAAGATCAGGTCTAGTATGTGTAAGATACAACAAACATCCAATCAATTGCCTATACAGTGTATTGTTTACCATAGGTGAAGAATCAGCTTCTTCAAACTTAACTCCTGAAAGGAAAGGAGTCTTGCTTGGCTTGCAATCCTTCATTTTGAATTTGTTCAGCAAATCCAAGGCATACTTAGACTGGTTTACTTTGATTCCTTCTTTGGTTTGAGCAATCTCGAGCCCCAAGAATTGGCTCAATAGCCCAAATCTGTCATTGAGAAGGCATGGTTCATTGCATCCTTCAAGGAAGCAATTTCATCCTTTGAGCTTCCTGTAATGAGAAGGTCATCAACATACAAAACAATGATCATTAATGAACCATGAATCAGCTTCAAATAGACATTTGGATCTAATTTGCATCGAACAAAATTCACTGATAGCAAAAAGCTATCAATCTTGGCATACCAAGCCCTGGGGGCTTGGTTAAGCCCATACAATGACTTCTTTAACCTGCACACAAGAGATGGGTTAGTAGCAAATCCTTGAGGTTGCTGCATGTATATATCTTCAGTGAGATCTCCATTCAGGAAAGCACACTTCACATCCATGTGGTGTACCTCCCATTGCTTTGAAGCTGCAATGGCTAAGGCTAGCCTGATGGAGTCCATCTTTGCCACTGGTGCAAAGGTCTCATTGTAGTCTATGCCATGAACCTGTGAGTAGCCCTTAGCTACCAATCTGGCCTTGTACTTCAGAGTTGAACCATTAGCAGAAAATTTGGTTTTGTACACCCACTTACACTGAACTAGCTTCCTCCCTGGGGGAAGATCAATCAGCTCCCAAGTGTTGCTCTTCTGGAGTGAGCTGAACTCTTCTTCCATGGTTGTTTGCCATCTTGGATCATTTGTTGCATATTCATATGTCTGTGGGTCTAATTCAACCATATCATTTCTCTGCAAACATAGGATCTTTCATGTACAGAGCACTCTCAAATTGAGATCTAGTCCTCCTAGGATCATTAGGATTTCCAGCTAGTTCTTCAGCTGCATGAACGGTCTTGGATGCCCATTTTGGTCTTGCAGGAATGTTAGGATCTGCAATCAAATCATCATTATCAGACATATCAAAATCATCATGTTCAACTATCTCTTCACTTACATTCAGAGGTTCTGGTGGTGAAGAGGATTCTCCAACTTCCACTGCTGCTAGCGGCTTTTCTTGAAACTGAACACACCTTTCAATGAAGGATTTGTTTGTGATCAAATTGATCAGCTTGTACCCTTTTGAATCTTCAGAGTACCCAACAAATAGACACTCTTGGCTTTGGGGCTGCAAAGCCTTTCTCTTTTCTGTTGGAATTCTAGCCCAAGCCCTTGAGCCAAAAATCCTGAAATGGGTCACATCTGGCTTGTGCCCACCCCATGCTTCGAAAGGAGTCATACCATCAAGTTGTTTATGAGGCACCCTATTCTGGATATAGGCTGCACAATTTATAGCTTCGGCCCAAAACTTTGGTGGCAAAGTCTTAGCCTCCATCATGCATGTTGCCATCTCTTTCAGTGATCTGCTCTTCCTCTCAGCAACACCATTCTGTTGTGGTGTGTAAGGGATAGAATGCTGGATATGAATACCTGCATCTACACAATATTGAATGAACTCAGACTTGACATACTCACCACCATTGTCAGATCTGAGGACCTTGAGTTTCCTCCCATACTGGTTTTCAACCAAAGCCTTAAAGACTTTGAAGAGGCCAAAAACTTCAGACTTGTGTTTCAGGAAGTAAACCTAGCAATACCTGGAAAAGTCATCTATGAATGTCAATGCATATTTGGCCTGACTCATTGACATATGAGGAAATGGGCCAGCAACATCACTGTGGATCAACTCAATAGGTGCAGAGGTTCTTTCATGACTAGCTTTCTCAAATTTATGCTCTGGGTGTTTTCCTAGGATGCAACCTTGACAGACTCCTTTGGAAAATTTAATCTTTGGTAACCCTATGACCATTATTTTTCACTAAGATCAGAAAGATACTTGTAATTAAGGGGGCCAAATCTTTCATGCCAAAGCTTGCTTGCCTCATTAGCATGAATCAAAAGAGCAGAGGGGTTTGAGTAGGGTAGGAAGTGTGAGAACATGTATACCTTCGAAGTGTGATTTGCAACTCCTTTTGCAATGAATTTACCACTTGAGATATCTATGATCTCAACTTCATCAGGGGAGAATATGACCTTCTTTGGAGACCTTGTGTGGGTCATCTGATACACTGATAAGAGGTTAGAGGCAAGACCTGGAACATACAACACATTGCTGAACTTACCATGGTCAAGATCAATCCTCCCTTTTCCCAAACTTTTAGTGAGAGAGTCATCCCACAGTACTATTGGTGGACCTTTCGACATGTCAAGTGAGGTGAATGCCTCCTTGGTCGAAACCATATGTCTTGAAGCTCCAGAATCAATGATGAAACTAGGTGAGCTTGATGTGCCAGAAACCAATGCATGAACTCTCTCTCTGTCTTCTGAATTTGATCCTCCTTCCCTCTTCTTTGAGCTGTCTGGAAGGGAGATGCCATTCTTCTCCAGGATTTGGGTCAGCATGTCTATTTGCTTCTTCATGCAGGAGCTTTCAGGATGATTTCCCTTACTGCAGTATGCGCACTTGCTCATTTCTCCTTTGTTCTTCTTCTTCTGGGGGTTCTTCTTGGAACCTTGAGGCTCCTCTGGAGACTTGTTCTTGTCTCTCTTTTGCTCAAGTGGATTTTTATCTTTCTTCTTGATTTTTAAATCCACCCTTGAATCTCCAGCAACCAGAGCTTGGTCTTTGGATGGTTTGATGGTGCCCATCATCACCAGTTTATCTTGTTCTTGTGTGAGAGATTCCATGAAATCTGCAAGGCTAGGCATTTTCCAGGCTCGAGCTGTCAACTTTGTGGCATAGAAGGTCGAAACAAACACTGAATAGTCAGGGCCAAGCTTCGAGAGTATGGCCAAGACCAGCTGATCATCCTTCTTTTCGATCCCACATTGTTTTAGCTGCAAAACAAGTGCTTTGAACTTGGAAAAATAGAGTTGCAGGGATTCAAAGCTATTGGGACTCAGGGAGATCAATTCATTTTCAATTTGATGTCCCCTCATCTCATCTGTCTTACCAAAAATATCAGTAAGTTTATCCCATACTTCATTTGGTGATGTCAATCCATCAAGATGGAAAAGGAGGTCTCTGGATATACTCAGACACAAGAGACCATAGGCCTCATCCCTCCTGTTGTGCCATTTAATCTTCTCTACAGCTGCATTGGGCTCTGCTTCTTTTTCCATAGTCACTCTGTAGAGGCCTTTTTCTCTCAAGAGTATCTCCATCTCATCTTTCCATTCAAAGAAGTTAAATGGAGTCAAGATGATCTTCTGAGATTGATCCATAGCTCAGAAATTGTCCCGTCAGTCAGCAGAATGCTCCCAGTCAATGATGTCGAACCTACAAAACAAATTGGAAGGAGAGAAATTGATCTACAAAGGCTCTGATACCATGTGGAAATTGAACCCAGGTGTTAGAACAATTACACTCACAACAATTTCCAATTACACATGCAAATTACTCACAAAAGGAGACTGAATATGGAGCAGAACACTAATCTGTATTGAATAAGTGTACAATAGCCAACCCTGTGAAGTCATAGGCTACCACAATAAATAATTACATGAGAGATTCAAATGCATGAATATGCCACTCGAAGTTGTTCAAAAGTAGGCTTACTAAATTTAAGCAAATCCCCCATAGGTGCATAAAGCACTTTCCAAATCTATCTAGGAGCTCACGAATTGGAAAAATCAATTAGGCAAGCTAATAGGTGGTGGAAGGACAACTCATACATGCTTTTCATAGGAGAAAAGAGTAGAGGATGTTGAGGACAAAAAACAAGTTAACTTCACCTAGTCAAACTTTCCCAATTGCCTTAAAACTCAGAAAAAGCAGCAATAAAGCAGAAAAAACAAATATGCACTAGGGAGGCCAGGAATAAAACAGATTTGATTCCAAGAGGTTTCCCAAGCGCTCCATGACTCAAATTTAACAAGTTTGACCACTATGGATGTGTGGAGGACAACTTGCATAAGATGGAATATAGAAACTAGGCAAATAAGACAAAATTTGGATTAATTAATGTCTAAGGTAGCTAACTATGGGTTGATTATTCTAACATCAAATGGGTACCTAATTCCAGTTTCAAAACTTAATTCCTATAAAGTTGACAAAAGTCCATATTTTCAACCTTGGTTTGACCAACCTTGAATGAGGGCCAAACTAGTTCTGAATCTCATAAAAATAGGTGTCCATGTTTATCTCTTAAATGGGTAATTAAATCCACTTTCAAAAATAATTATGAGAAAGCCGAAAAATTGCATATTTTCAACCTTGGTTTGAGCAACTTTGAACAAGGGCCAAAATAGCTCCAAATATGATAAAATTCGGTGTCCATGCTTATCTCTCAAATGGGTACCTAAACCCACTTTCAAAACTCAATTCCAAGAAATTAGGCAAAAGTACATCTTTTCAAGATGGGTTTGACCAACCTTGAAGGAGGTCCAAAATAGCACCAAATCTCTTAAAAATAGGCGTCCATGCTTATCACTCAAATGGGTATCTAAATCTACTTTAAAATTTCAGTTTTCAGAAAGTTGACAAAAGTGCACATTTTCAACCTTGATTTGACCAACCTTGAATGAGGACTAAAATAGCTTTGATTATTGTAAAATTAAGTGTCCATGATTATCTCTCACATGGGTGCCTAAATCCACTTTCAAAACTCAATTCCGAGAAAGTCGACAAAAGTGCACATTTTCAACCTTGGTGTACTAACCTTGAATGAGGACCAAAATAACTCTGATTCTTATAAAAATAGGAGTCCATGCTTAGGCCTCCCGAAGTTGACAAAAGTGCATCTTTTCAACGTTTGTTTAACAAACCTTGAAGGAGGGCCAAAATAGCTCCAAATCTCATAAAAATAGGTGTCTATGCTTATCTCTCAAATGGGCACGTAAATTAACTTTGAGAACTGAATTCTGAGAAAGTAAAAAAAGTGAATCTTTTCAACATTGGCTTCAACCACCTTGACTGAGGGCCAAAATAGCTGCAAAGCTCATAAAAATAGGTGGCCATGCTTATCTCTCAAATGGGTATCTAAATCTACTTTAAAATTTCAATTGCGAGAAACTCAACAAAAGTGCATATTTTCAACCTTGTTTTGACCCACCTTGAATGAGGGTTAAAATAGCTCCAAATCTCATAAAAATAGGTGTCCATGCTTATCTCTCAAACGGGTACCAAAATATGCTTTCAAAAATCAATTTCGAGAAAGTTGAAAAAGTGCATATTTTAAACCTTGGTTTGACCAACCTTGAACAACAGCTGAAATAACTCTAAATCTCATAAAAATAGGTGTCTATACTTTCTCAAATGGGTACTTGAATCCACTTTCAAAACTCAATTTTGAGAAAGTTGACAGAAGTGCATCTTTTCAACCTTGGTTTGACCAACCTTGAATGCAATTCAAAATAACTCCAAATCTCATAAAAATCGTTGTCCAGACTTATCTTTCAAATGGGTACCTAAATCCAATTTAAAAACTCAATTTTGACAGAGTCATCAAAAGTGCATATTTTCAACCTTGGTTTGACCAACCTTGAGCGAGGGCCAAAAGAGCTCCAAATCTCATAAAAATAGGTGTCCATGCTTATCTCTCAAATGGGTATCTAAATCTACTTTAAAATTTCAAATATGAGAAATTCAACAAAAGTGCATATTTTCAACCTTGGATTGACCAAGCTTAAACAAGGGCCGAAATAGCTCCAAATCTCATAAAAATAGGTGTCCATGCTTATTTCTCAAACGGTACCTAAATCCACTTTCAAAATTCAATTCTTAGAAGGTCGACAAAAGTGGATATTTTCAACCTTGGTTCGACCAACCTTGAACGACGACCAAAATAGCTCAAAATCTCATAAAAATAGGTGTTTGTTCTTATCTCTCAAATGGGTAGGTAAATCCACTTTCAAATTTCAATTCCGAGAAAGTCAACAAAAGTGCATATTTTCAACCTTTGTTTGACCAAACTTGAACGAGGGAAAAAATAGCTACAATTTTAATAAAAATAGGTGTCCATGCTTATCTCTCAAATGGGTACCTAAATTCACTTTCAAAATTCAATTCTGAGAAAGTCGACAAAAGTGCATATTTTCAATCTTGGTTTGAACGAGGGCTTAAATAGCTCCAAATCTCATAAAAATAGGTGTCCATACTTATCTCTCAAATGGGTACCTAAAAAGGATTTCAAAACTATACTACCCCTGATTTTATATACAGATCAAAATATTAGCTTTCTGCAAATTAGCTTAATGTTTTAAAATAAAACTTGTAAACAACCAGTCGACTTTTGAAAGCTAAGGATATAAGGGTAAATGAATTACACTTTTGGTCACAGGGAAATAGGAGAGGGAGGAAATAAAGGACATAATAGGACTGATAGAGTGTCTTCACTAACACATTTAGATTAGTGAGCATTGAGGTTTCACAGTCCAATCTGCGGAAACCTACTTCCATGTTGCTGGGTCACCTAACCGTGAAACTAGGAAGAAATTTTCTCATATCCACAACCGGAGGCTTGTATAAACTGAATAAGGTTCTGTTATAAGGTTATGAGACATTAATCATAAGTCCATGAAGTTTAATAATAGATCAGAGGAAAAGGAAAATATTCTTCAAGTTGTAGAGGTGAGACTAGCTCGCTAGGAAGCTCACTAGCTACATATTCAGGCATTTCGAAATAGGGTAAGAGTGGTTCGGATTCTATGTTTTGGACTTGGGGAACTTATATATGTCTGTTAATGAATCATAAAAAAATAATGGAGTCATTTTGATTCATACAAGTTAAAATATGGAAGGTACAACGAAACTAGTTATTTTCCAATGCAAATCTAGACTAGGTTGACTTAAAATGAGTAAATACCAGCCATTTCAAATCAGAATGTTATGAAACTTGTAAGTACTATAAATAATAATATATCAGAACCATGAGGGTTGAAATAAGTCTCATAATATTCACATAAGTCACCTCTCATAGAACAAATCCAAAATTATGACTCTGGAGCTAGGAAACCCAAGAAACTTGATCTCCAAATCTCACAAACTTTAGGAATGACCTAAAGGTGGTGTGAATATGATATTGAATAGTACATTATACATACTTATACATATAAGATCATATATATGTCTAAATGTCCATTACTTAGCTCCAAAGTTGCTAGAAAACTAGAGAACAGAGAGAAGGAGAAAAGAGGAAGAGATGCCACTAATAGGAGGCATCAAAGCTCTCCAAGCTGATCTAATAATGGATTGATACAGATATAAACACATGCAAAAAACCTCCTTCAATAGATGAAATATTCTCCTTAGATTCAGTAAGACCTACAATGGAAATGGGAAGAAGCAAGTAGAAGGGGAACAATGGACTTGGAGCACATCACCCAAGATACTGAGGCTCACCAGTCAGAAATAAAGATTAGGATTCAATCAATTACAAACATACATCAACCCAACTCAATCAATGGGGTCCAATTGTCCTTTAATAGCATCGTGGGTGACCTGTTTAGCAAGTGGAGGCCATTGGTGACCTGTGAGAGTAAGTCAACCACCTAGAATCCCTAACCCTAGCCACAAAGGAGCCTTCCTTGGGAAATATGGAATGTAGGACCATGTGGAAATATTTCCATGTCCAACTCATCCCTTTGATTTAGTAAATGCGCCATCCTTAGTCAAATAATTGTTGCTTTTGTTTATGAGAGCTTTCTTCTTTCCCATGCTTTTGAGACCGAGTCTCCATAAGGAAATTGTTCTCTCCATTTCCAAAAATTTCCTTATTTTTTCCTTACAGCTTTTCTAATTTCTCCAAGAGACAACTGTGCCCTCCTTTGCAAAAATTTCCTGCTTTTGTCTCTAGCTTCTTTTCTGTTGCTTTTAGGTGCTTTCCCCTTTTCCTCTTTGAATGCTTTGTCATAGAGATTCCTCTTTTTCTACCTTGGCAAGTTGACTTGCCCAATGCACCCCTCTGAAATGGCAAGCTTATTTCCACCTCATTAAATTGCATAATTAATAATAATGAATAAAAATTAAATACATGCCTCAATAATAATTATTAAGCAACATTCTCCTAGGCTAATTAATTAATGCCTCATAAATAATATTTGGACAAAATTCCCTAGGTGAGGTAATTAATCCATCTTTGACCCCCCAATGTGTTAGGCATGGTCAACTTTTTTATGTCCAAAATATGGGGACATGACAAAAACGTCATTCCTAGAAAGTCAACAAAAGTACATATTTTCAACCTTAGTTTGACCAACCTTGAATGAGGGCCAAAATAACTCCAAATCTCATAAAAATAGGTGTCCATGCTTATCTCTCAAATGGGTACCTAAATCCACTTTCAAAACTAAATTTTGAGAAAGTCAACAAAAGTGAATCTTTTAAACGTTGGTTTGACCAACCTTGAACGAGGGCCAAAATAACTCCAAATCTCATAAAAACAGGTGTTCATGCTTATATGTCAAATGGGTATCTAAATCTACTTTGAAATTTCAATTTTGAGAAAGTTGGCACAACTACGTATTTTCAACCTTGGTTTGACCAACCTTGAACAAGGCCCAAAATAGCTCCAAATCTCATAAAAATAGGTTTGCATTTTTATCTCTCAAATGGGTACCTAAATCCACTTTCAAAACTCAATTTCAAGAAAGTCAACAAAAGTGCATATTTTCAACCTTGGTTTGACTAACCTTGAACGAGGGCCAAAATAACTCCAAATCTCATAAAAATAGGTGTCCACGCTTATCTTTCAAATGGGTACCTAAATCCACTTTCAACACTCAATTCCAATAATGTCAACAAAAGTGCATCTTTTCAACCTTGGTTTGATGAACCTTGAACATGGGCAAAAATCACTCCAAATAACATAAAAATAGGTGTCCATTCTTATCTCTCAAATGGGTATCTAAATCTACTTTAAAATGTCAATTCCAAGAAATTCGACAAAAGTGCATATTTTCAAGCTTGGTTTAACTATCCTTGAACGAGGGCCAAAATAGCTCCAAATCTCATAAAAATAGGTGTCCATTCTTATCTCTCAAAAGGGTACCTAAATCCACTTTCAAATTTCAATTCCAAGAAAGTTGACAAAAGTGAAAATACAAAAGTGCATATTTTCAACCTTGGTTTGACCAACCTTGAATGAGGGCCAAATAGCTCCAAATATTATAAAAATATATGACCATGCTTATCTCTCAAATGGGTACCTAAATCCACTTTCAAAACTCAATTTCAATATAGTTGGCAAAGTACATATTTTCAACCTTCATTTGACCAACCTTGAATGAGGGCCAAAATAGCTCCAAAACTCATAAAAATAGATGTCCATGGTTATCTCTCAAATAGGTATTTAAATCTTCTTTAAAATTTCAATTCAAAGAAATTCGAAAAAAGTGCATATCTTCAACCTTCATTTGACCAACCTTGAACGAGGGACAAAATAGCTCCAAATCTCATAAAAATAGGTGTCCATGCTTATCTCTCAAATGGGTACCTAAATCCACTTTCAAAACTCAATTCTGAGAAAGTCGACAAAAGTGCATATTTTCAACCTTGGTTTGGCCGACCTTGAACGAGGGCCAAAATATATCCAAATCTCAAAAAAATAGGTGTGCATGCTTATCTCTCAAATGGGTACCTAGCTCCACTTTCATAACTCAATTACGAGAAAGTGGACAAAAGTGCATCTTTTCAACGTTGGTTTGACCAACCTTGAACATGGGCCAAAATAGGTCCAAATCTCATAAAAATAGGTTCGCATGCGTATCTCTCAAATGGGTACATAAATCCACTTTCAAAACTCACTATTTCAAGAAAGTTGACAAAAGTACATCTTTTCAACGTTGGTTTGACCAAGCTTGAATGAGGGTCAAAATAGATCAAAATCTCATAAAAATAAGTGTCCTTCCTTATCTCTCAAATGGGTATCTAAATCTACTATAAAATTTTAATTCTGACAAAGTCAAGAAAAGTGCATGTTTTCAACCTTGGTTTGGCCAACCTTGAACAAGGGACAAAATAGCTCCAAATCTCAAAAAGATAGGTGTCCGTGCTCATCTCTCAAATGGGTACCTAAATGCCCTTTCAAATTTCAATACCAAGAAAGTCGACAAAAGTGCATATTTTCAAACTTGGTTTGACCAACCTTGAACTAGGGCCAAGATAGCTCCAAATATCATAAAAATAGGTGCCCATGTTTATCTCTCAAATAGGTATCTAAGTCTACTTTAAAATTTGAATTCCAAGAAAGACGACAAAAGTGCATATTTTCAACCTTGGTTTGACTAAACTTGAAGGAGGACCAAAATAGCTCCAAATATCATAAAAATGGGTGTCCATGCTTATCTCTCAAATGGGTACCTAAATCCACTTTCAAAACTCAATTCCAAAAAAGTCGAGAAAATTGCATCTTTTCGACGTTGGTTTGACCAACCTTGAACACGGGCCAAAATAGCTCCAAATCTCATAAAAATAGTTGTCCATGCTTATCTCTCAAACTGGTATCTAAATCTACTTTAAAATTTCAATTCTGAGAATGTCGACAAAAGTGCATATTTTCAAAGTTGGTTTGTCCAACCTTGAATGAGGGCCAAACTAGCTCCAAATTTCATAAAAATAGGTTTCCATGCTAATCTCTCAAATGGGTACCTAAATACGCTTTCAAAACTCAATTCCGATAAAGTCGTGAAAAGTGCAAATTTTCGACCTTGGTTTGACCAACCTTGAATGAGGGCCAAAATAGCTCCAAATATCATAAAAATAGGTGTCCATGCTTTTATCTCTCAAATGGGTACCTAAATCCACTTTCAAAACTCAATTTTGATAAAGTCGGCAAAAGTGCATCTTTTCAACGTTAGTTTGACCGACCTTGAATGAGAGCCAAAATAGCTCCAAATCTCATAAAAATAGGTGTCCACGCTTATCTCTCAAATGGGTATCTAAATCTACTTTAAAATTTCAATTCTGAGAAAGTTGAGAAAAGTGCATATTTTCAACCTTGGTTTGACCAACCTTGAACAAGAGCCAAAATGGGTCCAAATCTCATAAAAATAGGTGTCCATGCTTATCTCGTAAATGGGTACCTAAATCCGCTTTCAAAACTCTATTTCGAGAAAGTCGACAAAAGTTCATATTTTCAAACTTGGTTTAACTAACCTTAAATGAGGGCCAAAATAACTCCAAATTTCATAAAATTAGGTTTCCATGCTTATCTCTCAAATGGGTATGTAAATCTAATTTAAAATTTCAATTCCTAGAAAGTCGACAAACGTGCATATTTTCAACCTTGGCTTGACCAAGCTTGAACGAGTACCAAAATGGCTCCAAATCTCATAAAAATAGGTGTCCATGCCTATCTCTTAATTGGGTACCTAAATCCACTTTCAAAACTCAATTCTGAGAAAATAGAAAAAGTGGATACTTTCAAACCTTGTTTGACCAACCTTGGATGAGGGCCAAAATAATTCCAAATCTCATAAAAATAGGGTCTATGCTTATCTCTCAAATGGGTACCTAAATCCACTTTCAAAACTCAAGTCTAAGAAATTCAACAAAAGTGCATATTTTCAACCTTGGTTTGGCCAACCTTAGACGAGGGACAAAATAGCTCCAAATATCGTAAAAATAGTTGTCCATGCTTATCTCTCAAATGGGTATCTAAATCTACTGTAAAATATCTATTCCAATGGGTATCTAAATCTAGTGTAAAATATCTATTCCAATGGGTATCTAAATCTACTGTAAAATCTATTGTTGGTTTATCCCACAATACTGAGGGGGGGTGAATCAGTATTGTTCTTTTTTACTTAAAATACACAAAAATCAACAATCAGGACTCATATTTTATCATGGGAACCTCAAGGAGCAAAGCACCAACAAAAACTCATTAATAAGATGAATTTACAAAATTGTTTATCTGCTCCTACATAAAGGATGTAAACACACCCTATGTTTTTCCTGCAACTATAGACATTGATGCTACAACACCCCTATTGTTTTCTGCTTGCTTCAATAGACAGAGATGCTACAACACCCTATTCTCCAGCTACGACTAGAAGGAGGCTTCGACCCCTTGCAGACATGTGGCCTGTCGTAGCACCACCTTACCACCTTGTACTAGTTTTCTCAGTCTTTTGGAATAGCTTTAGACTATCCACTTTGGACACTGTCAAACTTCCCAACAGAGACCCCTAATTCTTTACACATTCCTTCAATAAATACCTTGTACCTATTTTTTATCAATGCATCTCTCCATAGCTACACTCTTTCATTTTGGATCGTGACTATTTACTTATAGACACAACTATTCACCATCTACTTGTTTCAACTGTCTCATCATTTCATCGTTAAGTTTCAACAAAGGTTTCATTCTTTATCATTAAGTTTTCGCATCGTTGTTTATCGTTTTCTAGTGCTTCCGTAATCTTCTTCTCCAGATACAAACCAGACAATTGATCTTTTGTTTGAATCTCTCCAGACTGTTGATTTACTCTATAGATTTCTCTTTTGAAATCGTATTTCCACACCAAGTTTATGTTTCAATGATTCCCCACCGTTCATCTTCATAGAGATTGTCCATGAGCGTCAATCTATAGATTGCGGGATGTAGGATGCATAAATGTAACATTTCCTCAATTCGTATCTTGACTTTCCACATTCCTCTTTCTGGACTTGTCTTTTCAAAAACTCCTTTCCGCACTGCAGAATGTGGAAGTCGAAAACTCATTGTTTCATGACTTCGTCTAATTGCTTTTTCACCTTTCTGCTTCCCACACTTATTTTTCCAAACCGCTGATCTGTTTTAACGAAACTAATATCAGCCATCTGATCTTGATATTTTGCAGAACTTTGGATTTTCTGCCTAACTGTCGAAACTAATCCTTAATCGTCGGATCTAGTGTGGAACTAATATAATCCGTCTGATCTTGATTGTTGCGGAACTCACTTCTGGGCGTCGGAACTAATCCTTAACCGTCGGATCTAGAGCGGGACTAATATAAGCCATCTGATCTTGATTGTTGTGAAACTAAATTCTGGGATTTCTACTTTTCAGACTTGTCTTTCCGCAAGCTCCTTTACGAACTGCAGAATGTGGAAGTCACAACTTCGGCTAATTACTTTGTTCCTTTACACTTTCCACAATTCTTTTTTCTGAACCATTGACCTGTTTTAGTGGAACTAATCTCAATCGTCCAATATTGATCTTTTGAGGAACTTGTCCCTTCACATGTATTTAACATATGCGCTACTTAATTCAGGAAGAACATTGTAAGCCATCGATTTACTTGGATTATCGATCTCGATCGTTCAACTTGCTACAGGGTTATTAGTTTTCCATTCAACCTGCAACCTGCAACAGGGTTATTCCTTTGTTATTCTGGATACCTGCAACCTGCAACAGGGTTATTCCTTTGTTATTCTACTGGTTTCAGCCTACCACCCTATCTTTGACTTTTGTTAATAGTTTTGACATCAATGACAACTATTTTACTTGACAATATCCCCCTTTGGCATTGATGGAAAGAACTTTAATCATTCTCCCACTTTGACACCAATGACAAAGAAACCTCTTTGTATGACAGCTCCCGTGTCATCATATCTCCCCCTGAGATTGCGCTTCCTCCTCTTAGTGCTTTTGTAAAGGAATTACTCCCATCTTCCATCTAAGACACTCAAAGGATTCCTTAGGTAGTGGTTTGGTGAAAATGTCAACAATTTGTTCTTTTGTGTCAATGTATTCTAATCTGACAGTTTTTTTAGATACTTGTTCTCTTATATAGTGATACTTGATTGGTATATGTTTTTTCTTATAATGCATGATAGGATTTTTAGACATATTTATAGCACTAGTGTTATCACAGTTGATCACTATAGGATGTTCATATTTTACAAGTAGATCTTCTAGGGTTTGTTTCATCCAAATAACCTAAGTGCAACATGAGGTGGCAACAATATATTCTGCTTTTGCTGTAGAGAGTGAAATGGAGGATTTTTTTTACTTGACCATGATACTAAACAATTTCCTAGAAAGAATGCTGCTCCACTAGTACTTTTTTTATCATCAACACTTCCTGCCCAATCTGCATCAGTAAACGCTTTCAAGGTTTGGATACCATAAACCATACTCCATGGTACCTTTTAGATATTTGAAAATCCTTTTTACTACTGTTCATGTGTTTCTTTGGGAGTCGAATGGAATCTAGCAACCAATCCAACAACTTGCATCACATCTGGTCTTGTGGCTATCACTTATAGCAGACTGCCAATTATAGCAGACTTCCAATCATGGATCTAAACATGGTATGATCTACTTCCAGAGATTCATCATCCTTACTTAAATTGCAACCAGTGACCATAGGAGTACCAACAGGTTTGGAATCTTCCATTTTAAACTTTTTCAACATATCTTTGATGTACTTAGTTTGAGAGAAGAAAATTCCTTCATCTGTTTGGTAGACTTGCAATCCCAAGAAGAAAGTCAATTCACCCAACATTCACATTTCGAATTCTTTCTACATTTAAGAGGAAAAATCTATACTTAGGATTTTTCTTCCAATTATGATATCATCCACATAGACAAGAAAAATGATCATATTTTTATCTTCAATATTTAGTTAAATATTACTTTTAGTGTCTCCTCTTTTAAAACCTTGTTGTTTCAAGTAATTGTCTTGTCTTGAAAACCATGCTCTTGGAGCTTGTTTGCGACCATAGAGTTCCTTCTTCAATTTACAGACATAATATTTGTTTTTTGACAAGAGAAACCCTTCAAGTTGTTCAATATATACTTCTTCTTATAGTTTTCCATTCAGGAATGCAAACTTGACATCAATTTGATATACTTTGAAATTTGTATGGCATGACAATGCTAAAAAAATTCGGAATGCTTCAATTTGTGCTACAGGAGCATAATTGTCTTCAAATTCAATACCTTCCACTTGGGAATACCCCTTACAAACCAATATTTCTTTGTTCCTTATTAGTTGTCCATCTTGATTGAACTTGTTTTTAAAAATACATTTGGTTCCTACAATGTTCTTATCTTCAGGTCTCGGGACAAGTTCCCAGGTCTCATTTTTTTCAATCTGATCTAGTTCTTCATTCATAGCTTTGGCCCATTCATCACTTTTGCTAGATTTTGTAAATTTATTGGGTTCAACTATTAAGAGTAGGGCTTGTTCAACACCTGGTACTTGTCTTCTTGTTATGACTCTAGCATTTTTATCACCCATGATTTGTGACTCTGGATGATTCTTTTGTATCCTTCTAGAAGGAGTTTTAGTGCCAGGTCTAGGGAAGTCTTCTTCATCTTCCTGTTTATCTTCCTTCTCTTTGTCTTCTTCTTCGTTATGAATGCTCTCGCCCTTTTGCAAGTCTTTTTATGTAACATTTACTTCCAAACACTTTAAAATATGTGATTGATGCTAGCCTTCCATACAAAAATTCGTAGGGGGTCTTATCCTTATTCACTATCAGTTTCCCTCTATTAAGTATGTAGACAACTGTGTGCATAGCTTCTCTCCAAAATGCATTTGACAATTTTTCTTCATTAATCATTGTTCTAGCAGCTTCTTGGACTGTTCTGTTTTTCCTTTCAACAACCCCATTCCACTGAGGAATTTTTGCAGCTGAAAATTGTCTCTTAATTACACGACCTTCACATAACTCATTGAATTCATTGGACGTAAATTCTCTCCATTATCTTATCTAAGACACTTGATTTTCATACCTGACTCATTCTCAGCCATTTCCTTAAAGATTTTAAATTTTTCAAAGGCTTTTGATTTTTTTTTTAGGAATGCCACCCAGGTCATCCTTGTGTAATCATCAATGAGCAACATGAAATATCGATCTCCTTGTAGGATTTTAGTTATGGTTGGTCCACAAAGGCCTGTGTGTATTATTTCTAGAGGGTGTGACGTCATATGTTCTTTTATTTTAAAACTGGCTCTGGTTTGCTTCCCATGTTGACAATGTTTACACACAGAGTTTAGAGGAATGACAAATTTAGGTAGATCTCTTACAGCTTCCTTAGTTCTTATTTTGGAAATATTGTCAAAACCTAAATGTCCCAACCTTCTGTTCCATAACCAACATTCATCTACCATACTTAAGTATCATTGGTTTTCATTTTCCAAGATATATACATTGTTTGTATTTCTCATAGCAATGCCAACGACCTTTCCCCATTACTTATTCTTGATTTCACATTTTTCTGAGTCAAAGATACAAATGTGTCCTTGGTTGCATGTTTGACTTACACTGAGAAGATTAGGCTTGAGGTTTTCAACTAGCAAAACTTTTTTTTTTTATATTGTTGTTGGAAACAGCTATTCCTTTGCTGATTATTTTGGAGGATAGAATGTCTCCAAAAGTGACTTTTCCCTTATTTTCTCTTAGTGTTATGAATTTTCTTGGGTCACCGGTCATATGTTTTGAACAAACACTATCCAAGTACCATAAGTTTTGGCTTTCGGTTGCACATAAAGCAATCATGGAAATTTCCTTTTCTTCCTTTTCTCTCCAATACTTCTTTTGTTTGGTGTTTTGATATTTGATTGCAACAGTATTCCTTGTAGGAGTCTTCAGTTTACAGTCTCTTGCCATATGTCCATGTTTATTACACTTATAAAATTCTATGTCATATTTTTGGAGTAGTGTAAGAAGATTCTCATTTCCCTTCGACTTATTACTTGATGACTTCTTCTTGTATTCAAAAACCTTTCTTTCAGTTTTGCAATTTAAGGCTTTATGACCAAAATTATTAAAAGAAAAGTAGTGACCTAAAAATATCTGTAGATACTATATTTGGTCTCTTGGGTGCTATATTATTTCTATTTTATCTTGAGAAATTAATCCTGTTTTCTTGCTTCCTTCCTTTTTAGCTGGAGTTTTTAGTACTTCAGCATAGCTTTTATTACTAGGCTTCTTGGTTGGTGACAAGAAAACTCCCTGACTTATTCTCTTTAACGAACCCCAAACCAAACCTATAACTTGATGGTCTTTGGCTACTCAGAATGTCATCTAGAATCCTTGAGCTATTCTCAAAATTTGATTTGATAGATCCTTCATCAAGCTTTCTCTTAAATTGCATTATTTATTCTGCAAGCTTTTCAGACTCCTATATTCTTCTTTTGAGTTGTAGGTTTAGGTCCTTCTCAACCTTTTTGGCATCTAGAAGTTGAGCTTCCAATTGAATGATGAGAATATTTGACGGTTTGTTCTTTTTCCTACATTTCTCAAGTTCTTCAAGGATGCTAACAAGTTCAGATCTTAGGTTTAATTCTCCTTCTACATCTGAGTCACTATTTGAGGCTTGAGTATCTAGCCCCATAAATAAAACTTCAGTTTCTTCAACTTCACTCCCATCTGAATCTTCACTATCTTCCATGGTGTAACACTTTTATTTTTCCCATAGGGTTTTTTCTTGTTTCCTGGTTTACCCTTTTTGAACTTCGAAGTTTCTTTTTATTCATTCTCATCTTGTTTAGTGTAGGTGCATTTAAAGGAAAAAACATTAAAAAATGTCCAATCCTTCCACAATTAAAACATTTTAAAGGTAACTTCCCCTTGTATTTTCTAGTCCCTCTCTCAATTTTATTAATGAAAAGAGCTTCCTCATCATTTGGGTTTTCTTATTTATTTTTTCACAATTTTTTAAGGAGGCTTGAAAAGTTGCTTCTTTTCTTGAAGATCCATTTTGTCCTTTTCTCATTTCATACACAATGAGAATTCCATGTAACTCATCCATTGTTACTTTTTTAAGATCATCTCGTTCTTCTAATGTGGATACCTTTGGGTCATATCTCATTGTTAATGTTCTTAGTACCTTGCTTACCACTTCCTTTTCTTTTAATTTTCCTCCAAGCCCTCTGATCGCATTAACAACTTCATTTACACGAAGAAGGTATTCACCAATATTCTCTTATTCTTTCATTTTAAGACTTTCAAATTGAACTTTATATGTTTGAAGTTTGGATTCTTTGACCTTAGATTCTCCTTCATAGATAATTTTCAACTTGTCCCAAGCTTGTTTGGCAGATGTGCATTGCATAACTTTAGTAAAAACCGAGTTTGTTAAACCACTTAAGATTATGTTTAGGGTTTTGGCATTACCTTCATATTCACCTATTTCAACGGTGTCTGTAGGGTATTGATTTCCTATTTTAAGCTCATTTTCTGTTTCTCCCCAAAATTTCCATCCTAGGGACATCAGATGACACCTCATTCTTACACTCCAGTAAGCATAATTTTCTCCAGTAAATAGTGGAGTTTTGTTAGTGGCCAATCCTTCTTGTTCATCCATTGTTATTTTTGGATGGGATATTCCTTCCAGTGGTTAAGATGTTGTGAAGGAAGCTGCTCTAATACCAATTGTTGGTTTATCCCACAATACTCGGGGGGGTGAATCAATATTGTCCCCTTTTACTTAAAATACACAAAAATCAACAATCAAGGCTCATATTTTATCGTGGGAACCTTAAAGGGAAAACCACCAACACAAACTCATTAATAAGATGAATTTACAAAATTGTTTATCTACTCCTACAGAAAGGATGTAAACACACCCTAGTTTTTTCCTACAACTACAGACATGGATGCTGCAACACCCCTATGATTTTATGCCTGCTTCAACAAACAAGGATGCTATGAAACCCTGTTCTTCAGCTACTAATATAAGGAGGATTCGACTCCCTGTAGACCTGTGGCCTGCCCTGGCACCACCCTGCCACCCTGTACTGGTTTTGTCAGTATTTTGGATCAGTTGTAGACTATCCACCTTAGACTCTGTCACAATTCCTAACAGAGACCCTAATTCTTTACACATTCATTTAATACATACCCTTTACCTATTTTCTTATCAACACATCTCTCCTTAGCTACGCTCTTTCATTTTGGATCATGACTACTTACTTATAGACACAACTATTCATCATCTACCCATTTCAACCATCGCATCATTTCATCGTTAAGTTTCAACAAGGCACCATTTCGTTATTTACACATCTTAGAACTCATTTCCGCAACCCTGTTTATTATTTTCTGGTGCTTCCATAATCTTCTTCTCCAGATACAATCCGAATAGTTGATCTTATGTTTGAATCTCTCTGGACCATTGATCTACTCTATAGATTTCCCTTTTGAAATTGTATTTCCACACCAAGTTTCTTTTTCAATGATTCCCCACTGTTGATCTTCATCGGGCTTCTCCATGACCGTCAATCTCCAGATTCCAGGATGCAGGATGTGGGATGCGGAAATGTAACATTTCCTCAAATCGTATCTCGACTTTCTGCCTTTTTCTTTTTGGACTTTCCTTTCCACAAACTCCTTTCCGCAGTGCGGAATGCGGAAGTTGAAAACTCAATGTTTCATGACTTCAGATAATTGATTTTCCACCTTTTCGCTTTCCACACTTCTTTTTCGGAACCGTTGGTTTGTTTTAGTGGAACTAATATCAGTGGTCCAATCTTGATATTTTGCGAAACTTTGGATTTTATGCCTAACCATCGGAACTAATCCTTAACAATCGGATCTAGTGTGGGACTAATATAAGTTGTCTCATCTTGATTGTTGCGAAATTGACTTCCAGGCATTGGAACTAATCCTTAACTATCGGATCTAGTGTGGGACTAATATAAGTCACCCGATCTTGATTGTTGTAGAATTGACTTTTGGTATTTCCACTTTTCGGACTTGTCTTTCCACAAGCTCCTTTTTGTATTGCGGAATTCAGAAGTCATGAATTTGACTAATTGCTTTGCACCTTTTTGCTTTCCGCAATTCTTTTTTCGAATAGTAGATATGTTTTAGAGGAACTAATCTCAGCCGTCTGATCTTGATCTTTTACAGAACTTTGTCACTTCACACATGTTTAACCTCTATGTTAGCTCATTCAACAAGAACATAGGTGTCCATGCTTATCTCTCTAATAGGTACCTAAATCTAATTTAAAATTTCAATTCCGAGAAAGTCGACAAAAGTGCATATTTTCAACCTTAATTTGACCAACCTTGAGCAAGGGCCAAAATAGTTCCAAATCTCATAAAAATAGGTGTCCATGCTTATCTTTTAAATGGGTATCTAAATCTACTTAAAAATTTCAATTTCGAGAAAGTCGACAAAAGTGCAAATTTTTTACCTTGGTTTGACCAACCTTGAATGAGGGCCAAAATAACTCTAAATCTCATAAAAATAGGTGTCCATGATATCTTTCAAATGGGTACCTAAATCCACTTTCAAAACTAAAATCCGATAAAGTTGAACAAAGTGCATATTTTCAACGTTGGTTTGAACAACCTTGAACGAGGTCAAAAATAGCTCCAAATCTCATAAAAATAGGTGTCCATGCTTATCTCTCAAATGGGTATCTAAATCTACTTTAAATTTTCAATTCTCAGAAAGTCGAGAAAAATGAATATTTTCAACCTTGGTTTGACCAACCTTGAATGAGGGCCAAAATAGCTCCAAAGCTCATAAAAATAGGTGTCCATGCTTATCTCTCAAATGGGTACCTTGTTACACATAATTCTCGTCATGACCATATAATGAGAGCCGAAACAATAGAAATCGCTCAAATCCCCAAAATGTGAAGTTAGACCCTGGCTAGGACTCATATTTTCATACTTTTGTCCACCACCACCTTTTCCCTTTATGCAATAAGCATTACCTCTTTCAATAACACCACATGTCAGTTGACAATGAGCGGTCCCACCGCCTAATCCCTTTGAGAAATATGTGGTGCAGCCCTAGTAATGCTCTGTCTCCATAACAAAAGAGTGGTGCTCAAGTTTCAAAAGGAAAAAGAGAAGAATCATGAAGCTTCTCGAAGATCAGCTTTGTGGCATCCTCATCCCTACCTTTTTGGACCATCTGGACTCTAGATCCTCCTTAGTAGGATCTCCCTTCCACCTCATCCACCATTTTCTCAACCATGCTATCTTACCAATAGCTATAAGTACTGGTTCACCCCCCATGGGTAAGGGGAGAAAAGCTATGCTAAAGCACCAAATTTCTACTCAAATCTAGGGTGAGCATAAAGAATACAAGTTGAAGCTTTGAGGACAAGACTTGGCATGAGAGGAGACATCGCAACACTAAGGCATAATGGTTGTAATATCTCTCTTTATTTGACCATGCAATAAAAATTTTCTTTCCCATAATTCTCATTGTGTTTCAATCACAGGTTTTATTATCAAACTCCTTAGTCTTTGATATAGGATAATAGCTTGCTTTTGGTACATTTAATCTTGTGTGCTTTGTGATGTGTTTTTGCAGGTAAATTGTAAACCGTGGAGATATAACACTCTTAAAGGCTAGAGCATTACACTGTATTGTAGGTGAAAGTTTCATTCCAAACATATGTTTATCTTAGGGAAATTTTTGTTTAATGTTATTACTCATTTGTTCTAGTTTTGAAGGATTCAAGCTAGGGAAACAACTCCTGTCTGCAGGAGGTGAGTATTTCCAACAACAAATTTGACGACTCTTCTTCTTAGTTAGGTTCTTCCCTTCATAGGTAAAATAGGGGGCATGACTCCAGTCTATGTACATCATAATGGAATTAAGCTGGTAATTCCTTATGTGAAATGGGGAAACATACCAACCTCTGGATATCATGTTGCCCAAGATATGTCTATGAGCATAGTTCCTTTTCTATGTTTAAAGCTCGTTAAAAAATGAAATAGAAGTTTGTGAGCATAGTTCCTTTTCTCTGTGTCAAGCTCATTAAAAAATGAAACATATGTCTATGAGCATAGTTCCTTTTCTCTGTGTCAAGCTTGTTAAAAATGAAACATTTGTTTGTGAGCATAGTTCCCATTTTGTGTCAAGATCGTTAAAAAATGAAACAAATGTCTGTGAGCATAGTTCTGATTCTGTGTCAAGCTATTTAAAAAATGAAACAGATGTCTGTGAGCATAATTTCCATTATGTGTCAAGATAGTTAAAAAATGAAACAAATAACCTTGAGCATAGTTTACTTCTGGTTTCAAGCTTGTTAAAAAATAAAACCACTCCTCAAGCATAGTTTACCTTTTGGTTTCAGGCTTGCATAAAAATGAAACCATTCCTAAGCATAGTTCATTTTATATTTCAAGCTCGTTAAAAAATGAAATAGGATTTCTCAAGCAAAGTTTACCTTTTGGTTTCAAGCTTTCATAAAAATGAAACCATGTTTCAAGCATAATTATTTTTTTTGTCAAGTTTGTGTAAAAATGAAACAGGTCATTTTGAGTAGAGTTCCTTTTTCATGTTAAGCTCATTAAAAAATGAATCAGATTCTTCCATTCACTACAATAAAAACCTGTGATTCGCGTCTCTTTTAGCTTCCTTTTTAGCGTCCACCATCACTTTTAGTGTATTTTTCATCATTTTTTGGACAAAGTGGATGCTTTTCCATGGTATGGTGCTTTTAATGGTTTTATTTGTGTCCCTTTTTAAAATTTGGCACTATGGATGCTAATTCACATCCCAATTAGCATCTCAATTAGCGTCCTTATTAGCGTCCCAATTAGCATCCCAATGTAGCATCCCTTTTTAAAAGTTGGCACTATTTTGGACACTAATTAGCATCCCAATTAACGTCCCAATTAGCATCCCAATTAGCATCCCCATTAGAATCCCAATTAGCATTCTAATTAGCATCCCAATTAGCATCCCTTTTTAAAATTTGGCGCTATTTTGGATGTTAATTAGCATCCAAATTAACGTCCCAATTAGCATACCAATTAGCATCCCAATTAGGATCCCAATTAGCGTCGCAATTTGCATCCCAATTAGAATCTCAATTATCGTCCACTTTTAAAAGTTGGTGCTATTTTGGATGATAATTAGCATCCCAATTAACGTCCCAATTAGCGTCCCAATTAGCATCACAATTATCATCCCAATTAATGTCCCAATTAGCGTCCACAAAAGCATCTCGTATAACGCCAAGAATAGCCTCCGAAAAAATGTCATGAATAGCATATTACCATATATTAATCTAGGGTTAGCAATAGGAATTGCGCCATGAATTTCAACAGGAAAAACATTCAACATAACGATAAGTATAGAGCTAGGAATTGCACCTAGAAAACATCCAACATAGAGGTGGGTATAGACCCAGGTATAGCACATGGAATAATGCCAGAAATTTTGAAAGAAACTGTGCTAGGAATTGCACTAGGTTTAGAGCTAGGAATTGTGTTTGAAAAACATCCGACATAACATCAGATATATCATTGTCAATTTCAATGATCATGATTCATGTGATAGTACTTTTGTATATTGATTATCATAGTGGCACCTAAATGATCGTAATCATGGCACTTTTGGATCTTGATTAATCCTAATGAGGGGTAAATTACCATAATGTCACCGAAATTCCTCTAATGGAATTTGAGTGTCCCCAACAACATTTGATAGACCCTAATGGCATATGATTGGCCCTAACATAATGATGATGCATTACGATAATTATGGTGGAGTGTATGGATATGATTCAATAAGTATAAGACTATATCATCCATTCTTATGAGGTACTATGGTTCCTTCCTCATTATAACCACAATTATATTGATGATGACTATGATTTTGACAATGATGTTGATTTATTGTATGATGATGATGATGATGATGTGGATGTGGATGTCAACGATGATTATGCATGTGGTATCACTTTTGGATCCTAATTGATTCTAATGGCACCAAAATGTCTGTAACGACATGTAAACAACCCTATTATCATCAAAATGACTGTAATGACATATAATTGACCTTAACAATTACATGACATGAATCCTAATGTTGATTAGTGATTAAGAACACTAATGGCATATGCATGACCACAATGACAATGATGACGATGATTTTGTTGATGATGTACTTAATACTGACGATGATGATGATAATGAGGGTGATGATCAATATCATGTTGATGTACCATATGGTATTAATGATGATGATGATGACAACATCGATGTCCACGATGATGATTCATGTCATAATACTTCTGGATACTGCAAAACTTGAGATATTGCAGTCAATAACAAGTAATAGAGGTTGTGAGTTGTTGACCATAAAACTATTGTTAGCCATTGGGTTTTACATTAACTGATTTGGCCATTGGCTTTAGTTGTTCCCCAACCCCCCCTACACCCCCCTTGCATAAAGGTAGTACAATACCACCTATCATGGTGCTACCAAAATGTCACCCTACAAGGTTGTTTTGGACAAACCCCCTGATCCATACCCTCATTTTTACAAAGAACATTCAAGGCACAAGAAGTGGATATCAATATTAACACAAAATTTAACTTTATTTGTACTCATAAGGACATTTTGGTCTTGGTTTAAAATGGAATAAAGAAACAATCATTTCAATAATTCCCATAGTGTTACTTTGAAGAAGTGGATAAAATGTTTTTAAATCTTTGGCCTTATAAGCAGACATATCTCAAGGAAAAAAACAGCTAGTTGATCAAGTTTTATGGCATTGGTGGATTTTTCGTTAAAGATTCAGAATAATTGGTTCAATTTTTGACGATTCTTTTGAGGATGTCAAATTTCTATTAAAGTTTAAAGCTGTTTTGTTTGTTATGCGAAATTCCCTTGAACTGACATATCTGTGTATTATTTTTCATTTTACCTATTGTAAAGCCAAGCGACGGACTTTGATAGAATTTATCAGATATCTTTACTGTGCACTATGGAAAAGATCAAATCACGGAATGTAGGAGTGTCTTCGGTTGTAGAGGAAACCCAAACATATCCACATTCCGAGGATAAAAATATGTCGACGAATTACAAAACAATCAGCAGTCATCGAAAGGGCGGTGGAGATCTTGGGACTACCACAAGTGTTTTCATTACAATAAGTGTCAGGAGAAGCACGAGACTCAATGCTAGGGTAAATCCTGTACTGTTTTCTCCAGGTAGTAACCTTGAGAAATACTGGCCTTCAACTACAGTAATAAATGATGGTGGTGATGGAACCATGGTAGATTGACCAAATTCTTCTATCAAGAAGAATAATGGGCGAAGTTTGAGGAGAGGCATGGGAAAAGGCAATGGAAGCAGCAGAGGTTGAGGAAAAATAAAGGGTAAGAATAATTTCTCTGACACTTAGAGAGGCATATTGTTATGATGTTTATGTTTTTGTTTTGTTTTAACCTCTTTCGAAACATACCTGGTCTACAAGGTTCTTCTCTCAGAATCATACTTGAATTGGTTGTCAATGTGGGCTCCAAAGTTTTGGTTTTCTTTATTCATATTAAGAATAAATAAACAAGGGAAATGGAGTGGGCTATAGAGAAAATGAATTCACATTAATATCCATATTCCAAATATGTTCAGAAATTTAATTGGGTGGATAAGCACATATGGACAAGAACAATATGGAAATAGTTGGTATTTAAATTAAATTACCTATTTCATATTCATCGTCATCATCATCCTCATCATGATCATGATCATGGTCATCATCATCATTATTATCATCTATATTGCCATCAACATCATCATTAGCATCACCACCATCATCATCCCATCATCGTCATCCTCATAATAATCATCATCATCGAAATCATCATTGGCATCATCATCATCATCATTTTCATTGCCATCACCATCATCCTCATTGCCATCATCATCATCCTCATCGCCATCATCATCATCATCATCATCATCATCCTCATCCTCATCATCATTGTTATTATCATCATCATAGTCATCATCATCATTATCGTCATCATCATCAATATCATCATCAACATCATCATTAGCATCATCATCATCGTCGTCATCATCCTCATCATCTTCATCATCATCATCATCATCATCATCGCCATCATCATCATCATCATCATCATCATCATCATCGACATCATCATTAGCATCATCCTCATCATCCTCGTCGTCATCATCCTCATCCTTGTCACCATCATCCTCATCCTCATCGCCATCAGCATCATCCTCATCCTCGTCCTCATCACCACTGTTATCATCATCGTCGTCATCATCATCATAATCATCATCATCATTATTATCATCAGTATCATCATCATTAGCATCATCATCCTCATCATCCTCATCGTGGTTTTCATCATCATCATCATCATCATCATCATTAGCATCATCATCATCATCATCATCATCATCATTAGCATCATCATCATCATCATCATCATCATCATTAGCTGCATCATCATCATCCTCATCGCCATCATCCTCATCCTTGTCTCCATCATCATCATCATCATCACTGTGCTACAGCGGCAACTTTTTCCCAAATTTCTAAAAAATTGGGACCCCCCTTTCAAATTTTGTCTTGCTTAGTTTGATTAGGATTGCTTAATGTTACTACAAGTTTGATCTTTGAGGATGCTTGTTGAATGGATGTCATTGTTTGCTGATATTTCCTTCTGAATTTGAGTTTTGATTTATCGGTTATTTCATTTTCTTCGTTGTCGAAAGTTTTTAGTACAATGTATCGGAGCTGTAGTTCCTTGCAGAGCCGTTGTTGCGGAAGCTAAACGACGAATGTTCTGATGCATAGCTCCTGTCTTAACCGATCCCATGGACTTATGGATTTTCTTTGTGTTTTCTTCACTATCGGAGCCATTTATGACTTTGGGTAGAGGCCGTGTATTTTTGATGCCCACCGTTGCAGTCCCTTAGCAGTCTAACCGTCTAATTAAATAACTTTCCAACTGTCGATGTATGACGCCCATTTTAGTACTTTATTTTTTCGTCGACGAGTTGTTGTGCTCCAGAACCCCTAGACCATGGTCACCCGTTGTTGCGGCGTTCTAGTGAACTAACTGACCGATGTCAAGTGTTCCAATTTGCCGATGGGGATTTTTATATGCCCGATGCTTGGTCATTTTCCCACCGTTGTTATGAGCTTGTAACTTGTTTCATGAATGACGAAATGTTCTTTTTTTTTATCAAGTTAAGATTTACAAGTTGAAAATGCAGTACTAGGTTTCACTTTTAATGCTGGTTTTATTGGTAATTTGGTTTATGTTTATTGAAGGTAGTCCGGATTAATGATGAGTTGTTCGTCTGATTACAGACAAACTTAGGAGATTTTCTAGATTTAGTTGATGATTACTGCTGCAAAAAAGGAAATTGGCTGAAGAAAGGAAAAGCTGAAGCATAAAGAAGAAAGCAAAAATCTGAGACTGACAGGATATCAAAAGGACCGTCGGATTACGAAGCATAATCCTTAAGAACACGGTCTCGTGCTTCGGGGGTTTGTTGGTTACCAAGCCGGTCTTGTTGTAAATCTTAATCTTGGTTTGAAACGTAACATTTGTATGAATCATGACCACTCACAAAAGACAAAACAGTTTGGGGAACCCAAAAGTCACGAGTCCGGGGGGGGGGGGGGGAACCCAAAGGTTTTGCTGGTTTTTGTGTAAATTGAGGAAAGTGAGAGGAAAAGAGGGAATTTTTCCCATTTAGACTTGTGAGAATAGATTGTAAGAGGAACTATTTCGTTTTGCAATACAAATTACAATTTTGCTTGTTGGAGAAAGCTTGGGTGGAATGTTCAAATGTTGTTCAATGAATGTTGTTGAAGGGGAACTATTTCGTCTTAACCTTTTATTCATTAACTGTGAGATCGTTCTAACTTGTTGAACCTATGTTCTTTTATGAATGTTTTCTGGTTTATTTTATGATAATTTCCACTATGAGTAATGAATGTTTTCATAAACAATGAGCTATCTTGTTGTTCATCCATTCATTCATGTTTATGTGTTTTGAATCAAAGAACAACTACCTGTGATTTTTCTTAATGCATGAACAAGTAATACATTACTAATTAAATGATAATCTCACTCCCTAGGGACAGCTTAGTTAGTTTTATTTCCTGCTGTGTGTGATTTAGATGCGAGAGAGTTAAAGACGAGAGGTGAGAACCTGCGCATCACATTGTGACTGCTCCTCGTTTTCTTTATCAAATCTGCATGTTTAGATAGGCACTTGCATATCATACTTAAAATTAAAAAAAAAACTCGAAAATATATACGGTGGACCGGGCCGCAATCGATAAAATTTTTATTTTTGTTGCTTGACCTACGGTAGTGTTGATTGCATGGGCAGACCCGGGTTTACTATAATCAACCAACAACACCCCTAGCTCACTGGCCCTTTCGGCGACAGACCGCACAGCGGCCTGAAGTCTCACCCGAAGTGATTCTAATGGGTTGGCCAAGGACTCAAGCATCTTGGACCAGGTTCTGTCGCAATCCTACTTGCGGCTCGCAACTCTTCTGACTGCAAGATCTCCCTCTGTGTCTGTGCGTCGCGCAACCTCTTGCTCGCGTCGCGCAATCCTGTTGTCACGCAGCTCTTCTAGCCGCGGGATGTTCCTTTACACCACCGTGCGGTCCTTCTCTATGATGCGCACTTCCCCTGTCTTGCGGTATCTCCAGCCTTATCGCAACGCCGCGCACCGTGCGACACGCAGCTCCTGCCCAACGCGAAGTCCTCAACCTGCGGTATTGAACACCGCAACTTCTCTGGTGGTGCGGTATCACCTCTCTATGATATCCTATCTCCGTGGTTTAGCGCACTTAGCGTTGCTCGTGTCGACATGCAAGACTTAACATACAAAGCTATTCAATACTGCAACCAGTAGCTGTTTACGCAAACATAAATGAAACACATGCAACATGCCAAAGGCTTTTAACTTATGATTATTCTTCTGTGCTGTGGTGAACTGATTAATACATTCATCCATTAAACTACAACGAACTCCATGAAATAACTGAGCAATGCATAAGTAAACATAACACATAAACTAGTCACATAACACAGGTTTTAACGTGGTTCACCTCCAGGATGGAAGTTACGTCCACAGAACTGTGTTTTCTATTATAGCTCAAGGGGAAGGTAAAACACAGTTCTGCTGCACCGCATATGCAGCTCAAGATCTTCTCTCTTAGATCTCTCTTCTCTCTATATCGCTCTCTTACAATATACTCTTCCCTCTCAGTTGATCCCTGCGGATTGTTACATGCATGCTCTAAAGCCAGCTACTGGTTTCAGTAAGATTGCTACAGCTAAGACCAGAACCAGAGCTCGGCTTTTACAACAGTCTACTTCTCCTTATTGCCTATTTTAATCACGACTGTCTACTGTCTACCCAACCAACTAGCTAACCTTTTTCAGTACAAAATTACATTCTTTTATAAGTAGCCCGAAGGTCTTGCATTTACAACACTGTGGGCCTGTCCCAACAGTAACCCAAACCCTAATTAGTGACAGTCGGTCCTCTCTGTCCTTGAGGTAGCCGCTTCCTGTCACACCACAGCTCTCTGCAGTCTTCCATGCTTCTCGGTACTGACCATGGGTACTATGCACCGCTTCTCTGTTTTCTATCCTTCGCCTTCAATGCTTGAGCCTCGTTGCTCCTTCTTCTTTATGAGGGTCGCTGAGCCCTCTTGTCTTCCGCCGCTGCCTTCAATGCAGTGGGTGAGCTCTCCCTTCTCGGCCGCTTAGGTACCGTTGCCCTTCTTTGACTTTCGTATCTCAAAAATTCACAGTTTTCGGCTCTGCTCTCCAGCTGGAAACGTGCTACGGCGTCGTAGCTCTGCCTTAACTTCTTTCCGCTAAAGCTTATCATTCCACCAAAACAAGCAACTTCTTCTGTAGCTGCGGGACCCTGCTCCAACAGTCCCCTAACACTTACTTGTGGCTCGTCCTCGAGCCACCTGCAACAGGCTTCTCCTGCTGTAACTTCTCCTGCTGTAGCTTCTCCTTCGCCTCCTACGAAGTCTTTTGCAACTTCTGCCGAAGTCCTTCGACTTCGTTCTTCATTACCTCGACACGTTCTCTTGCCGAGTCAATCAGGGCTTGATCAACTTTGGAGTCGTCGGTCTGATCAATTTCTTCTCTTACAGTGGTGAATTCCTTCATTTTCTGCTCGGCTACGTCGACCAGCTCAGTGATTTGCTCCTGATAGGGTTGAAGCAGGTCGCTAATGTGGACCTCCTATGTTCTTAGCCGCTGCGCTTCCTGCTGCAGTTGGTTCATCTCCTTTGTCTTCCTCATCTTCTGGAGAGCGGCTAAGCTCTTAATTTATTCTTTCATGGTCGTTGTAGTAGCCTCTACCCGCTGAATATTCTGTTGGATTTATGCCCTCTCCAACAACTCATCTAACTCGGCCCATGTGTCTGTGGCTTCCTTGAGTATCGACACTGCTTCTTCAATGCGATATTTCACCTGCGCAGAAGTGAGTCGAAAAGCTTCTACTCGCTCTTTCTGGTCTGCCACAGCGGTGTCTCGTATACGAGCTTCAATCTCGGTGATCTGTACTTTATGTTCTGCCTTCAACCTGGCCACCTCTTCATCCATTCTAACCACAGTTTCTTCCAGATCCTTTGCTCTGTCTGCTACTCTCCTTAGCTTTTGGGGGGTAGGCAATGCGAACTCAATGTTGCATTTGGGTAGCTCCAAGGCAATACTCTGTAGTGCCTGAGAGAGTTCCTGATCCCTGTCCTGACATGTTTTTAACTCAGCTACCGTTTTCTGATAGTTGGTAGCGAGTGCTGCATTCTGCTTCTTTAGCTGCGTGTTCTGCTTGTAAGTCGCGAGCTCTCTTCCCTTGAGCTCTACGGTTAGCTGCTGTTGGATCATGTATAATTGGTCAATGTGGAATTCCGCAAGGTTAACCTCAATGGATTGCCCCAATTGAACTTGGGGGTCCTTCATTGTCACAGGGAATCGGATACTCCCTGGTGGAATCAACACGGTGTTGAGGCGATCCATTGCTAAGCTCTCTTCGCGGGACATCGGTGGTGACGAAGTCTCTCCAGTGTTTGTCTTGTCGGGTGGAATGTACCCCATGGCAGTTTTTTCTATAATCATTCTTAAGTCTAGAAGTTGTTTTTCGACTGCGTTGTGGCTCTTTTCCTGTGCCTCCTTCATCGCGTCAAGTGAGTCCTTCAGTGTATCGCACGTCCTTGTTGCGATGAGTTCATAGTCATCGTCTGTCAGTGCTGTGTTCAGGGTTGGCTTTGAGGTTTTCTGCTTCTTTCTCTGCTGTGTCTCTGTGGTCCCTTGGCTTCCATTCTTTGTCGTAGGCATCTCTGTTGATCCTTCCGGTAGGTCTTTTCTCTTGTCGCGTGGTGGTGGCACTTCTGTTGTACCTTGTGCCTGGGTGTCCAATTTTTCTTTGCCCTTTTCTAGTGGGTCTGTCTGGTCGGTCTCCATTGGTAGTGGCGTGGTATCTTCGTATTCTTGTTGCCATTGGTCATCAAAGCCTTTGATGACATTCTCAACATCCTGTATTGTCATTCTGAACCAGCTGGGAGCCCAGTCGTCCCTTTTAGTCCTTTTAGGCCTTAGGTAGATTCGATGGCTGTCCGCCATAAAATTAAGCCGGTTATCATATGCGTCCACAGTCTCTGTACTGATCATTGGTGATTGCTGGATAAGGTTCTTCAACATCAAATAGTATTCATAAAATACTATCGTGTTAACCTGTTTCCTTGCTTGACTATTGGTGTCCCATAAACTGGCATAGCACACACCCCTGGGCGCTCCTCCTGCGATCTGTGGAAATTGGCTGTTGGGCGGTTCCTTCCATGCGACGAATGCACACAGTATGAGTAGCCACAAGAAGTGGAAAGGGTGGTTGGCTTGATCTTGGACCATAGTGCTGGATATGGTCGACTGTCGCCAATGATTTCTATAACCTCGAAGTCTGCAAAAGTACGAACTCCATCAATATCAACTGGCACCTGCGGTAGTCGACCCAATGGTGATACTCGCTACTGATTAGCTAATCTCAGGTGGATAGGCGATAGGGCTAACTGAGGACTACCCATCTGTTCCCAAGTCTGCTTAGTTACAAAATTCACCTCTGATCCTAGATCTAAGACAACCTCATCCATTTCAAACTCACCAATTTGCGCTGTGAATTTCATCTCTCTTCCTGTCCTTGTATGTCTTGTAATATTATGGACAGCGCGGTGTGCACTGCCCGAGAGAGAGGGTTGCTGACACTGATCTATCATGCGCTATAGCTCACCGACAGCTTTGTCATTCCTCAGGAGTTTCAAGCAGCTGTGCAGGAAGGATTGTACACTTCCTGTCGATTCATCCTCGTCGCATCTTCCCGATGTGGTAGCCTGCTGTGCCTGCTCAGGGCTATCGCCACAAGGTGTTTGCTGCGATACGCACCTAGACGGCGATACCTGCGGTCCTGATAGTGTAGGTTCATCAAAGGAAACCTTGGCTTCATGAAAGGTCTCTTTATTCTGCTGTAGGTCGAGTGCTGTTGCTTTACTAGGAGCTCTGCGCACCCACCCCTAACTTGTGTTCTTTCCGGTCTCCTGCGATGTGCCACTGGTGGAAGCACCGCTCCGAGTCACAATATTGACTCTTGGTTCTGGTTCTGCCTACTCAGCAACGATAAGTTGGATGTTCTGGTGTGCGGCTGGTTTAGGGTCTTTGATCTTAGCTATCAAGATAAGACACTCCTCTATAGTATGATCATAAGATTTGCAGTAGTTACAAGTAGTAGTGGCGTTCTGACAGTCCCTAGCATAGTGTCCTACAACTCCACAATTATAACAAGTGATTGGCCCACGACCTTGGCCAAAACCTCCTCCTCGGCCAAAGCCTTCTCCACATGCAAAGCCTCCTCCACGGCCTTGTCCTCTGAATCCTCCTCCTCGTCCTCCGTAAGCCTGATCCGGCTGAGGTCCTACTACTGGACCCTGTGTGTCTGCTTGGACTCTGTACACATCATGTTTTCTATCTAACATGAGATCATAGGCTCGGCAGTCCTGTTCATCATGCTCGACGGATTTACAGAAGACACAGTATAGATTCTTAGGTGTCTGTACATACTTCTGAAGCAAAGGGCATTGCTGAGGTGGATGTCCTTATGTTTTACATATTTCACACCATGGCCCTTGTGTTCGTGGTAAGGGGTTAGGAGCTCCTGATCCTAAATATTCTGCAAAGACTGGACAGTTGTCTTTAGTATGACCCTGTGCTCTACACTTTATGCACCATATGTCTTGCATAACCTCTTTCCCTTTCTTAAGTTCGTG
>LPNX010704503.1:576613-643056 GCA_001517045.1 Pseudotsuga menziesii
TTTCTGTCCTTCGGCTTCAATGCTTGAGCCTCGTTGCTCCTTCTTCTTTATGAGGGTCGCTGAGCCCTCCTGTCTTCCGTCGCTGCCTTCAATGCAGTGGGTGAGCTCTCCCTTCTCGGCCGCTCAGGTACCGTTGCCCTTCTTTGACTTTCGTATCTCAAAAAGTCATGGTTTTCGGCTCTGCTCTCCAGCTGGAAACATGCTACGACGTCGTAGCTCTGCCTTAACTTCTTTCCGCTAAAGCTTATCATTCCGCCAAAACTAGCAGCTTCTTCTGTAGCTGCGGGACCCTGCTCCAACAGGTAGCTGGACCGTAAACTGGACAGATTCATCATCACCATCATCATCATTAGCATCATCATCATCATCGTCGCCATCATCATCATCATCATCATTGACATCATCATCGTCATCATCCTCATCATCATCATCATCATCATCGTGTCCATCATCATCACCATCATCCTGTATGCAATATGAAGTGGAAGACTATTAGGTAGTTGAGCACAAATCACTAATTCAAACATCAACTACTCAATGAATTAAAACCAAGAGGATACAATCAATGGACAAAGGCATTTAGAGACATCCTAGGAGGAAACCAATGAGGACATTGCTATAAGGATGTCTAACATAAGAAGTGAATGGAATGGTACGAAGTCCAACTTGAGAAGAAATGAGATATACTGCATCATCAAAGATGTCAAGTCAACCAGAGTGATTTAATGAATAGTGATAGCCTAAGTGGTAAGGATGTGCTACCAAAACATTTGCTACAAATTCTTGCCCCTTTTATTCTTCAATGTTAGCTTTTCAATGAATAAATTTATTGATGTCTTAAGGATAAGGAATTATATATGTACTAAGTGAAGAGTTGAATGGATGTTTATACAATACTAGATAAAGTGGATGCTATGTCCTTTTTGTTAAGAATAATGAAAAAAAATTGTGAACACATTTATCGAAAACTAGTTGTTCCATTAAGTGGATGTTTATACAATAGTTGTTCCACTGTTATCATCATCATCATCATCATCATCATCATCATCACCATCATCATCACCATCACCACCACCATCATCATCGACATCACCATCACCACCATCATCATCATCGACATCATCATCACCATCATCATCATCATCATCATCATTAACATCATCATCGTTATCATCCTCATCCTCATCATCATCATCATCATCGTGTCCTTCATCATCATCATCATGACCATGATCCTCATGATCCTCATGATCATCATTAGCATCATCATCATCATCACTATCATCTTCATCATCATCATCATCAACAACATCATCATCATCATCATCATCATTATCACCATCATCATCATCCCTCATCCTCATCACCATCATCCTCATCCTCATCATCATCCTCATCCTCATCCTCATCCTCATCCTCATCCTCATCCTCATCATCATTGTTAAAAATTCCCATTATGTACAAATCCTTGAAATGCACTTCCATTCACTACACCTCTTCCATGTACAAATCCCTGAAATGATGATGATGATGATGTACAAATCATCACCATCATCGTCATCATCATCATCATTTACCTATGATCATCATCACCATCATCCTCAACATCATCATCATCCTCATCGTCATCATCATTAGCATCATCATCATCATCATCATCACCATCATTATCATCGTCATCATCATCGTCATTTATCTATGATCATCATCACCATCATCCTCAACATCATCATCATCCTCATCGTCGTCATCATCATCATCATCACCATCATTATCATCATCATCATCGCCATCATCATCATCATCATCACCATCATTATCATTGACATCATCATCGTCATCATCCTCATCATCGTCCTCCTCCTCCTCCTCATCATCATTGTGTCCATCATCATCACCATCATCATCATCACCACCATCATCATCATCATCGACATCATCATCATCATCATCATCATCATCATCATCATCACCATCGTCATTATCACCATCATCCTCATCATCATCATCATCCTCATTGTCATCATCATCATCATCGACATCATCATCATCATCATCATTGACCTGTGATCATCATCACCATCATCCTCAACATCATCATCATCCTCATCGTCATCATCATTAGCATCATCATCATCATCACCATCATTGTCATCATCATCATCGACATCATCATCACCATCATCATCATTAGCATCATCATCATCGTTGTCGCCATCATCATCATCATTGACATCATCATCGTCATCATCCTCATCATCATCATCATCATCGTGTCCATCATCATCACCATCATCCTGTATGCAATATGAAGTGGAAGACTATTAGGTAGTCGAGCACAAATCACTATTTCAAACATCAACTACTCAATGAATTAAAACCAAGAGGATACAATCAATGGACAAAGGCATTTAGAGACATCCTAGGAGGAAACCAATGAGGACATTGCTATAAGGATGTCTAACATAAGAAGTGAATGGAATGGTACGAAGTCCAACTTGAGAAGAAATGAGATATACTACATCATCAAAGATGTCAAGTCAACAAGAGTGATTTAATGAATAGTGATAGCCTAAGTGGCAAGGATGTGCTACAAAAACATTTGTTACAAATTCTTGCCCCTTTTATTCTTCAATGTTAGCTTTTCAATGAAAAAATTTATTGATGTCTTAAGGATAAGGAATTATATATGTACTAAGTGAAGGGTTAAATGGATGTTTATACAATACTAGATAAAGTGGATGCTATGTCCTTTTTGTTAAGAATAATGAAAAAAAATTGTGAACATGTTTATCGAAAACTAGTTGTTCCATTAAGTGGATGTTTATACAATAATGAAAAATTTGATTTTTGTAAGCTAATAAGGCAAGAACAAATATAAAAATTACATATAATAAGTCTTTAATTAACACTATCAACTGATATTTGACACGTTGGATTGTTGTCATCTTCCTATCATTCCTAACCAATGTGATTGCAGGGAATTCTTTGAAGGCGAAGTCCATAATTTGAGGTTTTCTTCCTCGTTATCATGCCTTTTGGAAAGACAATAAAGAGGGTAGTGGCCTGCATCAGCATGGAAAACGATTTAGACATAAAGGTATACACATTAATTGTTTTCATTAAATAACTTAAATTCCTGCCTGTGACTGTGGATTCACTGAATTGTGGAGTGGTACAAAACACAACAAATTTTAGAGCCCCGAGCCCTTAATTACTCTCACTTAGAACTTTATCAAATCTAACCATTAATAAACTTCTTTTGGTATTTTTGGTTCAATTTAAAAGGTGGATTGTTGAGACTCATACATGCACTGAGTTGCAAGGATTCAATTGACTTAGGCTTGATTCCAATGCCCCTCCATCCCATACATGTATGATTTCACGACAAGTGTTGAACAAAAAAAAATGATGCCCCGACCCTGGTTATGCTAGCTTTTCTAACTTGCTTGGTATGTAGGCAATTTTTTGTAATGCTTCCTAAGTTGTGTATAAATTTTTCGTAGGTACCCAATCCTTTTAATTCTTACATCTCTCAAGCTTGGATTGCACGTGGATTCCCAATATGGTTATGACATATTCTAAGTAGATTTTTTATATAATGAAGTGTGCTCCAACTGGAAAAAATACAATAGAATAATTGTTATGTTACTCAACTGTAAACTAAATGATACATATGACAACTTAATGTGTTCAAAATAAATTTTATTGAAAATATATTATTTTTTCATATTTTAAGGAGTAATTAATTATTAAAAATTATAAAAATCTGAAAAACCAATATTTACTTTTTGTATTTTTTTAGTGAAAGGGTCTAGTTAATTTATAATTGTCAATTAAAGTATGCTTATTTATAATACTCTTCATTTTAAAAGGACTCCAAAAAAATAAATGTCCTTCCCATTGAAATTAAAACCAACTCTTCAATTTGATCACTGGCTAGTAGTCCAAACCCCACGACATCACAATGGGGGACACGGTAAGCGGAATGACCTGGCATTAGATTGCCACAATTACGAATAAAAACAAATAGAACCTTAGTTAACTACGACGAACGACCAGGGTGGTCGTTAACATACTATACTGTAATAGGCCGCCCTGGAGGAGCAGGTGCGCGAGGGTCACCATAGCCGTTCCATCAGATGCTCAAAAGGTGCTCCCATTTTCCACACATCGATTTCGAATTCAGTTTCCAGTGGGTGGTCTCCAGTTTCAAATTCAGATCTCTCTGGAAGTTGAGGTTTCAGGTTTTTGATACTTTTGTCTCCTCTTCTTTTTCTCTGTTATTTTTCGCTCGACTAGTTCTTATTTGTTTTTAATGGGAAAGTATACAATGTTCGACAAGTATGATGAATGAATTATATGCATGAGGTGGAATCGATTTTTCGTCCTTGAATGTTAAAATATGAGGCATTTACGATTTCTATGAACTTTTGCTACTCTTGAAATGCACTACATGTTTAGGGTTAATTTAGCGACTGCAGTAGTATAAATAGCAAATGGTTATTTTTTGAATACAGGCCGAAGGTTACAGCAGGGGCTATTAGGGTAGGAAAGAGGAGGCCAAGGGTTGGAGTGGGATGTTAGGGCAGGTCTTAGGGTAGAAGAGGAGTGTGGCCTAGGGTCTTAGGGAACTATGGAAGAGGGCGAAGGCTAGGGGATGGAGGAAGATGGGCCTGAAAGGCCAAAATTTTTGGATTTTGAAGTTTTAAATGTTATTAAGGTTTTCTAATAAAAATTCCAGACCTAAAACTACCCTACTTCTACAACGCCTACTTGTATTAACATTTTTTCCCTTTTCCCTTCCTGCTTGGACTTTTGGGATTGGGTACTATAACATTAGATCTCTGCATATTGATTCTGTATTATCACTTTCTCTGAAGTTCAATTGAACCCTTACCTCATCATTCTGTGCATCCTTTTGTTGGGTTGGGTTCCATATTATTTGCCATAGAAGTATATCATCTCCTCCTATTGTCTTCATCTAATTCCTTTGATCTTTTCCATATATCTACTAGCTCCTCCCTAGACACAAATGCATACTTCTGTAGTGCTTCATCCCCCTTACAATCCACTAGTTCCTCCTCCATAATGTCAAGCTTTTGGGTTAACTTCCTCCTCACCACGATCTTATTAACGTATGATATTTGATGTTTAAAAATATTTTGAAACCCTTATGTGTTCATCTTGATCTAGCAAAACACACTATGCATCCTCCTTTAGTGCGAGGAGGGTGCATGTCTTCCAAGTTCCAAATATATTGCTTCTCTATTTCGATATTCCAATTATTACATGGAGGGAAAAAGTTTAATCCCCAATCTGATCCCAACTTCAAAAATAAATTTTTAGACTAATGGATGAAACAAAGATGTAACTTTCTTATAAAAACTTTCAAGTTATTGGATCCTGTAAGAGATTTATTTCAATGGGAAAAATCAATGATTTAACTTGCCACAGGAAATGATTCCAAACAAAAACAATAACCCTCCTTGAATAATGGCCTGCAAATTTTTGTTTTTCATTTAATGGATTTGGTTTACCTCTGTTTTCCATGTCTTAAAACCTGACTTGCTTTAAATCCTATTCCTTATTGATTATTTTATAACCCGATGCATGGTTTAGTTAATTGTCCTTTCATGGGGCTAAGTTACACATTATGTGAAGGAGGTGGTCCTAAGGGGATTCCACTGATTGATGTCGATATAATGTAGTCAATATTTTTGTAACCACAACTGGAGCAGTTTGGATGGTTGGTATTGAGCTTTGGACATTTCCTTAGTTCTGCTCCAATAATGATGCTTTGCATTGACTTCTGATGACTGCACACTAAGAGCTCTGCTATGTGGACAGATACGGGTCATACAAACATGTAGCCAAATTTAATAAGGGAAAGAAAATTCCATATTTTTCCAAAAGAGGCGTTATTTGGATCCATAGAACCCCCTCCTCATAATATGTAGTTTAGCCTTCCATCCATAGTACCATGACCTAAATCATACTTTTGGTTTTTGGGTGATTTAACGCTTGGAAAACAGAGGTGAAACGATTCATTAGATACATAGAGCATTATGCCATTATGGAAGGAGGGATCTTATTTTATTTGGAGTTGTTGTTTGAGGTGGTGTCTAATCGTGGAGGTTGCCCCTTGAATGAATACATTTTTAAGAACCATTAAGTTAAAAAAATTTACATGGAAGTTACAACCATGTTTTATTATCTTGCGTGAAAATCTCTAATTTGAATTTGAGGATGGATTGGGGAGTTAACTTTTGATTTGTACACAGTAAATTTATATTATTGTTTTGTCTTTATGTTAGAGCACTGCCACTCTCTTGTTATTATCTGTAGCCTCATTTAAGACAACATTTCCCATGTGCTTAAAAGTGCTACAACCAACCACTTGTGAAAGTGGCTCTACACCTGTACCCAGTATCCAAGCATTCTGAAATATTGTGCGAAGTATTAAGGTAAGTGGACATATTGGTGTTTTCAATTGGCAACCACAGGGATGGGCGAAAGGCATTGAGTAACCATTAGAATTGTTGCTGCTCCCACTCCAAAATCTTATCATAATCTTCTGCTAATGTCATGAAGGGATTTGTGACAATGCTGTATACTGTTATTCAAGGCTAGTGTCCCTCTAATCAATTGACTGAATTGCCCAAAATTAACAAGAAATTTTCCCTTAATTTCATCTAAATTCCCTCTATTCCACCATTGCAATGCATAATTGTGCATTGCATTGGGAAAGACCATATCCACGTTTCTATTTCTTTCTTGGTGAAACCGCCAAGATGATTTTTTTTTTCAAAAGAGAATACACAATTTACTTAAGTTGTCCAGTGATAGAAAGTTACTGTTGGAGGATGGTTATTTAGTGGTGGTTGTGCAGACCATGGTTGTGATTATTGGTGCAGTAATTGAACCTAAGACTTGATGAAGCAATTGAAGTACAATTGGAGGTGAAGTTGTCACCTAGGCATGTAGAGGTGGTGAGGAAGTTGATGTTGTGAACACTGCTTCTCTCTTTCTTCCCCTCTACCCCCTGTTAAGGTGGACCTGATTGGGACTTGAAGATAATATATTCCATCATACATTCATTTCAAATGCTTCCCTTCGTTGTGTGCATTATATACATGACAAAAACTAAGTTCGTTTGGAAATGAAATGAAATAGGGACCAGAAGGTTATGACATTTAACTGATATCATCCAAGAAGGTGATAATACAATATATGCAGCTCAACTTACATAAACCAGACTAAATTTTGGGTTTTTAGTTGATCAGCTTCCCTTGACAGATGTATGATCCAGAAACCCTATCCTCTTTTTCCTCTCTCTTTCTCTATGTTGCTTTATGTTTTTTATTGTAAATACCTAGGGTTTTAAGTAAATTCCTTAGTATTGGCATCCTTAATGGCCAAGATCCTTGGATGATCTAGCTTAGGGAAGTATTGTGCCATTGATGCCATGTATGGGTGGCCAGGCTAAGAAAAGCAAAAATCATTTCCATTTCTTAACTTTTTTGATGCCATGCATGGTAGCCATTGATCAAGTTTCCGTCTCTGTTATATTTCCATATTTTCATAAAATTTCTTAATCATCTGGTCTATTCCTACAGCCGCTTCTGATGCCTGTCACCATCCTCACAAGACTGCGCGTAGATATCTGAGAATTTCGTTCAGTGATGACTACATTTTGACTGTATTCATAAGGATGCCAATAATATCTCTTTATATCCTAAGAAGGTTCCCACCCTCGACAATGTTGATCTAGCTTCCTCGCGCATTTAAATGACAATGTTTTTCTTAGATTTTGACTGTCCAAGAATCTTGAAGCTTTGCTTCTAGATTTCTGCTCCTCGTATCTGGTATTCTCTTCTCATTATTCAAGGTTTTCTTCCCATGCCATGCTCTTGGCTCCGTGGAGGATGTCTATTATGTCAAAAGTCATATGATTTGGACTATGCCAATAACTCAACGAGCCAACGAATAAGATTCAGTACACAGACTAGATGAAATTCAGAAAAAAACAGGGAAACTATCATCAGTCTAAAAGGTATAAAAATGATTTAAAAAGCTAGTCGAAGAATATCTGTGTTCTGATCGATTAGCTGAATTTTGACCAAGTTTAGCCAAGTTTTGAACGAGTCTAAGCAAGTTTTTTGAGTTGTGAACAAGTCTTGAATTTGCTAATTCTTGACTGGGTCAAGCCAATTATCTTGTTTGGAGGGAGAGCTGATGTTTCTAAGCAAGCTTAACCAATACCTGATTTTATCATTGTATATGTTGGATCAATCGCAATGTTCAAGAATGTCTTATCTGCTGCTTACTGTCACAAAATCTAGGGTGATACTTGCTGCATACTGGGTGTCTTATTATGTCATAACTTAGTATGGCTGTCAGTACTACTGTATCATAAGTAGCCACTTTACCGCTCTCTTTTCTTCAAGATACAATTTCAGTTGTAACTTTTTGCCAAACTTAACAACAAGAATCTGCCTCCATCATGGGATGCTCTTATTTACGGCTGGGTTGGTGCTTAATTGTGGATATAGAAATCCTAGATGTAGCTTTGTTCAAACTTTGATTTCCTTTTTATGCAAGAATTCAGCATCTTAGGGATTTTTGTGGACAGATTCCTGATCTTCTCCTTTGCGTCTTGTATTTCCTGATTATTAGAAATTAGCATTCTTTTGAAGAAAGTACCCAGGAGTAATCAGGAAAATTAATGTGTTAGGATGACATAGTCAATATGGTCCCTATTCACCCCTCCACCTCCTTATGTTCCTGCATTTCCTTAATCAGTCATGTGAAAATTCAGTTTCTACAAACATGCTCTGGTTTGATTTTTGGATGTTGGGGTCCTTTGGGGAAAAAGTAGTCTGAACTCTAAAGTGTTAATATTAAATTGTTAGACAATTTTTCTTGAATACTCCTAGTATTTGTACTTCATTATCAATGGTTATAGTGTTGTCTGTTTGTGATCTATCTTAGGCAATTTTATGTTTGAGTGGATTCTAGATTTTTTTCACTTTCTCTTGTGAATGGTTTGAAACTTTGAACCCTACTCACATCTTTGTCTTTCATAGGAATTTACATCTACTGGCATCAAGAAAGGAGAGTTTTTTCTAGAAGATCTGAACACACACCTGAATAATAATAATATTACGACTAATATTAAAGTGGATACAAGTTCCAATGTATGGTGTTATGTATTTGTTTTATATTTTCCATCATTTATTTGATTGCTTTTACTTACTCAATCCAAATCTCATCATCAATCCCAGAAGATGAAACTCTTCTCGTGGCAATATGTAGAGTTCAATTTTTTTTATCTAAAGTTGATTTTCTCTTACTGTTTTCATCACACAAATTTGATATTAATGTAAGAGGGGTGTGCTTGATAGTGTTGTCACGTACTGCTTTTCTCACATGCAGTATTGAAATATTCATGGTTTTCTATTGTGTTTGGTTAACAGTTATTTCCGACTGTCACAATTGATGAACCGACACCGGGTTTGAAGACAATTCTGAGCTTTACTGTTCCAGATAAAAGATCTGAAAAGGTATGAGACTTTGCTTTTATGAATACAAAGTAAGCATGCCTATGTTATGGTTAAAACATTAATTATGCATACAAGAACTGTAAATTCTGTAATGTCAAGGCTTAAAACTATGCTAAAGTTTAAGGCACTGAGATTTCTATTGTAGGTTTGAGTTGGGTCCTCTTTTATGCTTACACATATCTTTGGCTAGAAAAGGGTTTGCCTACTGAAATAATACACACCTTTAAATCTGGGATCCTTTCGCAAAGGACAACAATGCAGTAAAGGTTAAAATAACATAACGTGACAAAGAATTTTACAATAAATTTTTTAACTTTATGTTTCTTCTATATTAGATAATATATTGTTCCCTGAAGGCTTCCTAAAAGGTCTCAATTTCAACCAAAGTTTATGACCAATGTTATTCAAACAAACAATCAAAATCACTTTTTGTCATTTCCGTGATACATTCACTATTACAAGTGCTGCTTTTTCAATCTCTTCTGAAATTCTCTCAACTTAGAGTTCTGCTCTTTGTTGTCATTGATGCTATCCTCTACCCTGGATTTTCCAATTTCTTTCTTATGTTCTTGAAGCACTCTGCAGACTTATTACTTGTTTAAAGGATTTTTTTTGTTAGGTTGATTTCTGTTTCAGATCCGAAAGCCTCATGACCATATTCAAAATAGGTTCTACACCTAAATACACCAATTTTATAATCCAAATTGTGTTCACAGGTAAACTTGGAGAAATCTAGAAAGATTTTTTCTATTAAACATTTTCCCAAATCCATTTCAATATAGACTTTGGCATAGATAAGTAGAAGTTCTTCCTATGTATTATCTAGGATGGAGATGAAGGTTTTGGGAGAGGTATTAAGGACAAGAAATGAGTTCATTCCTCCTTATTTCCAGTAGCTTGTGGTCCTTTATTTTAAGGAGGGAGCAATATTTTTTCCGATTAATCATTGCTAGCCCAGGGCATTGAGCTAAATTATGCTTAAGCTTTATATGCATATCTTTGTATTTGCAATTATACCACTTTATTCATGGGGAAGGAGCCAGGATCATGGGTGGGTTTTGTTGTCGAGTGAAATGAATGTTTTGAATGGAGGAGTCTTGAGCAGCTTCTAAAAAGAATATGATCAGGAAGTCAGAGTTTTCATGATGGTGGTTGGAAGGGTAAAGAAAGTAGGGAGAAAATGTAGTAGCTGGGACTTGTTATCTAGGGCATAGTGTAGCCAGTCTAAGTACACATTTTAGGAAAAAAAGGAATCAATAGAGGGTGATCAGATGTTAAAGGTCATTCAGAGTGTGATAGATATGCAGAATGGTAGAGAGGTTGGTCAGCACATAATCGATCCCACTAGCATGCCCTTTATGGGGAAAGCAAATAAAATTACTAATAGACTTGGTGAGGTAGAAAATTCTGTTCAAAATAGAGAGATCATTGGACTCATCTATCTCCAGATTATGTCTTACTAGATGATTGGGTTTGTTTTGTATTCCGAACCCCAGTTGAGACCAATTTCTTCAAGATCAAGATTGTTAAGCCATTTTGTTACTTTGGTCATTGAATCATATCCGGTTCCCTATTCTATTGATGCATATGCTTTCACCTATTCAGGGTTATGCCATTCGGTTTTAGTATGCCTCCAATATAAATTGACTCACTTCTTCACATTATTTGTATTAATCTCATTTCTTCTAATTGTTCGGGTTCGTATCTATTCATTTTCTCTGAACCTCTATTGTTTGTTCATTTGATTTTTCTTCTTCTTTTAATTTGAATTTCTCTTTTCCTATTGAAGTGCTACTCTTGCAAGTGCCAATCCGTGTTTTGTCTCTTGCACTTTTGCTGTTATACGCTTATTGTCAGTGCTTGTCAGTATGTTAACAGCCCTGCAGTACTCTGTATTAATTTGTATATTGCTACATTCCATAAATTGAATCACTCTTTTAGTTATAGTCATTTATTTTTTATCATATAGAAATATAAGACAATTAAAGTGACCATACATTTGTTCCAATTGTGCCTTGTATTCCCTTTGATAGTCAGTTAATAAGATTTTATATTCTATGGTCCCTGATTTGAGGGCAGATGGAAAACTAGTTGCATTAACTATGGTCCATTGCCCATGTTCTTTAAAGCATTTATTTGCTATATGTTCTAGTTTTTACCTAGAGTTTGCTCTCCCACTCCCCCATTCGAGAAGGGAATCAAATTGCCAGTTCACCAATTTGAAATAGGCCTTTTGAAAGGTTCTAAAAAATAGTAAATTGTATGTATATGTGAGAAGCGTTGCAATAAGAACATTTTTTTGTTTGTTTGTGTGGAACCTTTTCTTTATAATATTTTGGGCATTTTCTCAGACATCTGTATAAGTCAGGCTTCAGCTTGTTTCCTAATTTTGATTATCAGTAGTCACAAGGTTATATATGTTGTGAAATTTCAAGCTGGTATGTTGTGATAAACACAATGCTAAAGAGAATTCTTCAATCTTTATATTGATAAAAATAGGAATTGTTCATGACATTGATTCTACTAAAACTTTGCTTACATTATATACTATATTGTTACCAGGTTGGGCTTGAATATCTGCATGATTATGCAGGGGTCAACATAAGCATTGGGTTGAAACCATCTCCTTTAACACATTTCTCAGGAGTAATTGGAAATGAGACTTTTTCTGTAGGTGGTGAAGTTTCTTTTGACACGGCATTAGGACACTTCCTGAAATATGATGCAGGATTGTGTTTTTCAAATCCTTATTTTGTTTCTTCTTTGACCTTGTAAGATTTATCTCTTGTCATCCCTCGAAGCTGAAATAGTTGGTTTTAATGTGTTTTCTAGAAGAAGATAAGGCAATTGAATTTTTTTTTATGAAGCATTGCATAGAAATTTTTCCAGTTTCATACTGAATGTGAGCTATGCTTTTGCAGAACTGGTAAGGGTGATACCTTGAAGGCATCCTATTTGCACACTGTGAGCCCTCTCACAAAATTTGTTGTAGGAGAATAGATATCTCACATCTTTTCAAGGAGTGAGAATACATTCACCATAGGCACTCAGCATGCTTTGGACCCGCTAACAACAGTTAAGGGGCGCCTCAAAAACTATGGAAGGGCAGTTGCACTACTTCATCATGAGTGGAGGCCTAAAAGTTTTGTTACTCTTTCTGGAGAGGTGGACACCAAATCCCTTCACAATAGTGTGAAAGTGGGGTTATCTCTGATTTTGAATCCTTGAAGGATCTGTCAAAATTTGATTGGAATATTTGAGTTTTTCCTTTCAGAATAATTATTTCAATGCCTATGTTTTCAGTTGAAGCACAGAACTAGTTCAACACCTTGACTTAATTATCTAGGTGATTTTTTTAAGTGGATACTGGTAATTGTTTAAGGCTATGCTCTTGAAAATGGGTGTTGCCAAACAGGGTTTGCTAGAGCTTTAATCTGGTTGATAAAAACATTTTTTTGGTTTAGGCAATGGTAAGGAATATTAAGCGAGCTCTTTAGCATTTGATATGGGTGGGGGATTTGATAGAGGATGCTTCCTGAATTTTATGAGAAACAATTTGGATTATTCAACATACATAATTTATGCACATTAGTTTTGGTGTATTTGGCATATTATATTACTCAGCAGGAATGACTTCAACTTGCGACTCGAGATGTGTTTTGTTTACTGATATGACTATTTGTTTATCAATTATCATTGATGATTATTTTAAAGATACTCATCTTGTCAGTGATAGCTTTCAATATCAGGTCACAGTTGCAAAGCCTGCAGATAAGGCTAAGAAGCGTAATCGCGAGGAAGATCAGAAGATTGTGGCTAATAAATTTGATGGTTTGGTAAAGGCGCCCACATATATTACAACTAACAAAGCATTGGATTATTTTAACTTGAATGCAAAAGTTCCCTGTCTTGATGCCACACCTATGGAGGTGCGAGTCATATTGCTAGTATGTGAAAAATTTGTTTTCCTCTAGATATTTTTAGATTATTACCAACGTCTGGTGGTGTGAACTATAAATGGAAATCCTTAATTTAATGTGAGACTTGTAATATCTTGGACATTTGATTTGGGTGCCAAGTGTTGTTTGTATGAGCTTATCGCTTGCTATATGTCTAATGTTAAACTTATTTAATGTTGTATTCAAGGTTCCAACTGTGGCAGATCCATATGAAGTAGCTATTCTTCCATTTCCTACTTATGTTATAGATCACTTGCTTCAGATCTTTCACCAAGGTCTTGCTACTCAATATGATGTAAGTGGTAGTTTTTGTATGATTTTACAAACTGATTTTTGGCTATAATAATGACTTTCTATTATGGCATAAAATTAAGCATGTCCCTTCCACTAACATATTTTGAAGACGTACCTAAAGTGGACTGAATTAGTGTTTGGTCAAAATTATTGTTATTTTCTAGAGAAGAACTCCTATAAAGAATTATCCAATATTAATGGTCAATCAAAAATAAGAAATGTAGCCAATCAGTTAACCTAGACATATATCTATTCCAGAAAAACAGTTCAGTGTTATTATTATTTCCCTGATTTATCTGGATATCTCTCATCTCTTCTAAAACCTGATATGGATTTATATCTCTTATCTCTTCCACACTCACAAAAGTCCGAGACTTGAAATTTTTATCATTATGACTTCCAGGCAGCAACGAATTAGCCTTTTGAAAGTCTCTTCTTTGCTTCTCTCCTTCACAGAAATTGGGTACAATGCTACTGAGCACAATTTAACCAGGAAGGTTGTTGTCTTTTCTTCTAAGTAGGCATGTTGATGGGAATTTTACTCCTCTTCGCCCCTAAGTCTTTTTCCAAACCTATTAGCACAGTAGATTTTTTCATTTTAGACTATTCTTGTTTGGCTTCTTCGGGCTAGACAAGCTCACATCTTGATTGGGCAGATAAATATAAGATAATTTTTCTATTGTCCAACTAGTGACCATATATTAGTAAAAGGGACTACAAGGTACATCAAAAAAAATATGTAGATATTTTCCACTTGCATTAAGTTATTAATGATAAGGAATCTCTAGCTTTTCCTTTGAAGGACTTGCCGCTAACATCATGCACTCAAAACGATGGTCAAGCAAGAGCTAAAGTTATATTATTTCTTGTAGAACAACTGAAATATTGTAATTGGGATCTTGGAAAGGATAATAGCATGTTGTCCCTTCCATCTCATGTTTTGGATCTAATTTTACATGAATACAATACAACTTGTGAAATTACTGCTGAAAATGGTCTTGTTAGTGTTTTGCAGGATATCTTGTCTAGTTTTTACTTGGATCCAGATCCATAAAAAAGTGACAGCCTTCCATATTTTAATTATGTGATCCCCATGCTATTAGTTGTTGATAATTTTCTATATTTGAAGCAAAAATTTGATTCTAATATTATGGTATTTAAATAGTCCAAGAAAAAATATGGTGATGTTGAGAACACTGAGAACTTGGAGTCTAATCATCAAAATCGTACAAAGCACATGTTGGTTGTGGCTGAAGGGTACATAACTACTGAAGAGTATAAAAAAACTATTAACATAGTCTGCAACTTCATTCAGATGAATCTTACCTCAATTGTTGTACAATCTCTTCTCCAACTATGTGCAAGGCTAAAAAGGGTGCATGCCATAGCATTGTGTTTCCTTGAAAGAGGTGGATTGGTTTCTTTGCTCATATTTCTTACAAGTTTCTTATTTTCATGGTTTAATAGTGTTGAATCAACTATTGTTTGTCATATTCTTGAGGATCTTCATACGCTTCAGGCAGCTATGGAATCAGAAATTTGACAAGATATTGTAGCTTCTTTAAATAAAAATATAAGTGGAACATTGAGTCCTCATACTTTTATATCAAACCAGAAATTTGACAAGATATTGTAGCTTCTTTAAATAAAAATATAAGTGGAACATTGAGTCCTCATACTTTTATATCAAACTTAGCTCTTGTTATCTCAAACTTAGTTTGGTTGAGCTGAAGGTGATTTTCTGTTTGATTCGTTTCATGTGATGCCTATTGAAAAACGTTTTGGGGGGAATCGACGATAGGGAAGTACTACTTTTATCTATAATCTTATAGGAAAGACTGATGATTGTGGAATGACATTTCAAGATCTACTTCTCATTAGACCATCAACCCCATTTAGATCAGTTTTTCATTGAGCAATATGTAATTTTTAAAATTTCTGGTCGTTGAACATTTGCTAGATTATAAATTGTTTTTCTTGGATTCGAACTTTAGAATTAAAAGTTAAAGGACATAAATAATGTAATGTGTCTATGATCGTAGAGAATGATAGGGTTGTAACAGAGAGTAATATTAAAATTACTTCAGCTCCGTCCCATTTGGATTCTATTTATTGAACACTTCAAAGTGGGTGACCAATAAATCGTTGAGTAGCTGGGTTAATGATAGTCAACAACTTAGAGGAATGAGTGGAAATACAATAGAATTAGGAATTGAGGATAATTTTGTTTCTTAGTTATAGAGGGCTCAACAAGTTGATGACACTTGATCAGATTAGGCCCATGATACCACCAGATCATAGGAAAAAGGTGATGATATTGCCTCACAAGCTGTAGATGTTGGTACTGTAATGATAGAAACTTTACAATCATAGGAAAATGATATACAGAGAACCAAGGAATGTAATCAATCCCATGTTGAAGTTAATACAATCTATCATCCTTTGTCGACCATTAGATACTCAAAGTTGTGTATTGATCATTTTTACCATTATAGAGGAATTTGTAAGTTAGATTCCCAAATTCTTAAAGGGTTTTAGCTCAATCGAAGAGCGCCTTCCTTACAAGGAGGTTGGTGGTTTGATTCCTCCATGCCCTAATGATATTATAATATTAGTTAAAACAACTAAATTAATAAGCAAAAAATAAGATATGAGTGACAAAAAAATGACCAAAACTCGTATATACAGTTACTAAAAACGACTAAATTAGTGACCAAAACATGAGAGATGTGAAACTAGGCATTGAAAATGATGCAACACGTGGCGTTAATGATAAAGCCAAACATCGCGTCGATATGGTAGAAAAATAAGATGTTACTTTCGATGCAAAACATGGCTATAGGAAGCAAAATATGGTGCAACAATAGAAGAAATATTTGGCGTTATTTTGGTAGCAAAACACGATGCAAAAATGGAAGCAAAAATTGGTGCAAATTTGGAAGTGAAAATTGGTACATATTTGGAAGTAAAACATGGTGCAAAATGGGATGCTAAAGTGGTAGAAAAAATGGATGCAATATGGGATGCTAACATGGTGCTATTAAGGATGCAAATATGGTGCTAACGGAGGTGTCATTTAAGAAGCAAAAGCAAACACTTGCTAGGAAGCAAAATATGACATTATTTAGGAAGCAAACCTCGATGTTGTTTAGGAAGCAAAGTTAGATGCTATTCTAGAAGCAAAAAAAAAGACGCTATTTTGGACGTTATAAATGATGCTATTTAGGAAGCAAAAATGACGTTTTTTTAGAAGCTTAGTTTTGTCCATGACACGTCCCATTTAGCGTCTAGTTTGACCAATCAATGTAAAAAAAATTACACTAAAAAGGGACGCTAATTCTAGGATTTGTTGTAGTGATTATGTGAAGCCTTGAACCTTTATTTAACCTTCTTGTATAACTTGATCCTCTTTCTTCCTTTGTTTCTAGTGAACCTTTTCCTGGTAGTAACCACAAATTTAGTTGGATGAAGAAAAGAGTAGTCAAAAATGTTGGCATGTATCCAACCTATTTGCATTATGTTGGAGTTAAGCTACTTGAAAATTATACCAGGGGAAAGTACCAAACACTGGACATCATGTTGGGAAATCACCCATCAATGGGAGTCACTTTGAGCATACTTTCTTTTAGTTTCAAGCGCTTTAAACCATGAAACGACCCTTCAAGCATAGTTATTTTATGTTTCAAGCTTGTGTAAAAATGAAACAGGCCATCCCTTTGAAGTGAGTCTCCCATCCTTTTTAGGATTGGAACCTTCATTTCATTACCCTTTAAATACTCTTTCTTCTTTGGTCTCTAGTGAACCTTTTCTTAGTAGTAGACCAGGGTTTTATGTTTGGTAAAGGAAAAAGAGTGCGTATATGAAACGAAGCTTAGGGGTCATGTATTCAACCTATTTATGTTGAATTTGAGCCACTAGATAGTTTAATTGGGGGAAAGTGTTGACCTATGGAAATCATGTTGGGAAAATACTGCCAAAAAGACTCGTGTTGAGCACAGTTGATTCTCTGTTGAAAGATCATTAAAAAATGAAGCAGATACCCTGAGCATTCTTCCAACTAATATTCGAGCTCGTTTAAAACAGTAAGATGGTGTTTAGTTTACCTTTTATTTTTCGTGCTCTGGTTAAAACATGAAAAGTGGTTTTAGATTACTTTATCACTTTTTTGTGCTCTAGAATCAAACATGAAAAAGATTCCGAGTGCCTTTTATACATTCGACGTGCTTGTTAAAAACTTAGTGAAAAGATATCGAGTATAATTTTACTCTTTTTTCGACTCGTTAAAATTGGTTTATGAAAAAAGAACCCTAATAGTGTCCTCTTTAAGCTCTTTTTAGACCCTTAAAATGTGTAAAGATAATTGAGTGAACTTGTCTTCTTCACGCTCGTAAAAGGACCTGAAGAGTCATATTTCTGGTGATATTTTACCCCTTTTTCGGACTAGGGGTCACTACTTACAAAAAAATGTATACTACGACCAATCATGACTGGAAGAGTTCTCTTGGGTATTATTTTATACTTTTTCGGGCCCTAGGGACTAAATCATACGAAAAATGACATTTTTGAGTCTTCTTCTATTTCTGTTCAGACTCTCTAAGCATGAATGATACCAAGCTAACTTTCAATGGACTCGTTAAATTAAACATCGAGAGATCCTTTGTTGGGAATAGACCCCTCATTTCTTAGGTTTGTAAAACATATGAGAATGGACTCATCGTATGCTAAGCTGCAACAAGTGTCTGTTACCCTTTTTGAACTTGTAAAAAAGTAAAGATGCACTCATCAATCATGTTGGGGAAATTAAGGGAAGGGAACTATATTTCATTTGCAATAAATGGAAGTTATTAGTCACCTTTGAACATGACACTTGTCTACATTTCATTCAATCAATTGGGTATTCAACTTGCTTCTGATTCTATCCACTTTAATGAGTCATTTCACTCTTTTGAGTCTTTTAAAGAATGCATCTTCCACCGTCGCATTATGTTTTGGTATTTGCCTAGTCAAGTCAATTCTTTCAACTCTTCGGTCGTGTCACCCAATGTTCAAAGGGAATTCATGTTGAGAGTTTGCATCTGCAGTCAAAATTTTGTGGCAGCTATCTTTGAGCCAGTCCTATGGTTACATGATACTCAAAATTCCAGAATTTTGTTCCGAGTTTCATGTCGTCAATGTGGGATTCATCATGGTCCTCCTTCGACGAGACTATTCATGTCGACTTCAGCTTGTCATATAGAAATTACTATTAGAAACAAACAATAAGTACCTTGATATCTGTATGCATCAATGACAGATCGTCTCGCTTTCGACATACGTTCACATCATTGACCTTTGATCTAAATATTCAACTGAGTGTTCGACATCAAATCATCTATTCACACGCAAGATATTGTACTAGGGTACCTTGGGAATCATCGACATCAATGGTGATATCCCTTGCACTTGTTAATGGTTCTCATCATTGACTGGTAATCAAATGGTTTCTACCATGTTCGACAGCAATACCTTGTAATCGCATGGATAGAATTGTACTTCGTTGAAAACGAGATGAAGACCCAGGGTATTTGTTAGGAACTCCTTGCTTTATGGAAGATGAGATGAAAACCCTGGGTACCTATTAAGTGCTCATTGCTTTTCCTAGGTAGCGATGGAGTATTTGTATGAGTCATAGCATGGATCCACATTTGCATGGTCATGGATGTGCTCAAATTTGTGTCCATATGACATAGATCTACATTGTATGTTTGGTAGCTATGTCCAAGTTTGAGTTTTATTCGCATGGATCTATGTTGTATTATAGTAGCCATGATTGTTCATCCCTCACATAAATCTACTTCGTATTGGTCTGCATCCATGGTAAGAAGTCATTTGGATATGAGTCAAAGTATTGATGTATTGCAGAGAAGGCGGGTTGATGAATATCTCCGATCAATCGATTTCTTACCTCGAAGCGATAACTTGTTCTTACAAATATTTCACCTATCCTATTCGTCTATCCTCATGCTTTGGGGGAATTCTATTACACAAAATTCTTGTCATCAACATATAATGAAAGCCAAAACATCAGAAATTGCCTCAAATCCTCAAAATCTGAAGTTAAACCCTGTTCAGGACTCATATTTTCATACTTATGTGCACCACCACCTTTTCCCTTTATGCAATAAGCGTTACCTATTTCAGTAACGCCACATGTCAGTTAACAATGAGTGGTGCCACAGCCTAATCCATTTGAGAAATAAGCGTTGCATCCCTGGTAACACTCTATCTCCATAGAAAAAGAGCGGTGCTCAAGTTTCAAAAGGAAAAAGAGAAGACTCGTGAATATTCTCAAAGATTAGCTTCGTGGCATCCTCATCCCTACCTTTTTGGACCATCTGGACTCGAGATCCCCCTTAGTAGGATCTCTCTTCCACCCCATCCACCATTTTCTTAACCATTCCTATCCTCCCAAGAGCTATAAGTACTGGTTCATCCCCCATGGGTAAGGGGACGAAAGTTATGCTGAAGCACCAAAAATCTGCCCAAATCTAGGGTGAGCATAAAGAAGACAAGTTGAAGCTTTGAGGACAAGACTTGAAATGAGAGGAGACATCTGAACACTAAGGCATAATGGTTGTAATCTCTCTCTTTATTTGACTATGCAATAAAAATTTTCTTTCCCATAATTCTGATTTTGTTTCAATCACAGGTTTTATTATCAAACTCCTTAGTCTTTGATATAGGATAATAGATTGCTTTTGGTACATTTGATCTTATGTGCTTTGTTATGTGTATTTGCAGGTAAACTATGGAGATCTAGCACTCTTGAAGGTTGGAGCATTACACTGTATTGTAGTTGAAAGTTTCATTTCAAACATCTGTTTATATTAGCGAAAGTTCTCTTTACTGTTATTATTCATTTGTTCTAGTTGTGAAGGACTAAGCTAGGGAAAAAACTAATGTCTGTAGAAGGTGAGTACTTCTAGCAACATACCTAAACATGCTTTCAAAAATTAATTCTGAGAAAGTAAACAAAAGTGCATATTTTCAACCTTGGTTTAACCAACCTTGAACGAGGGCCAAAATAGCTCTGGATCTCATAAAAATGGGTGGCCATACTTATCTCTCAAATGGGTACCTAAATCCACTTTCAAAACTCAATTCCAAGAAAGTAGACAAAAGTGCATCTTTTCAACGTTAGTTTGACCAACCTTGAACGAGGGCCAGAAGAGATCCAAATATCCTAAAAATAGGAGTCCATGCTTATATCTCAAACGGGTATCTAAATTTCGATTTTGAGAAAGTCGACAAAAGTGCATATTTTCAACCTCGGTTAGACCAAATTTCAATGAGGGCCAAAATGGCTCCAAATCTCATAAAAATAGGTGTCCATGCTTATCTCTCAAATGGGTACTTAAATTCGCTTTCAAAACTCAATTCCGAGAAAGTCGAAAAATATGCATATTTTCAACCTTAGTTTGACCAACCTTGAACGATGGCCAAAATAACTCCAAATCTCATAAAAATAGGAGTCCATGCTTATCTCTCAAATGGGTACCTAAATCCACTTTCAAAACTCAATTCCGAGAATGTCAACAAAAGTGCATAGTTCAACCTTGGTTTGATAGACCTTGAACGAGGGCCAAAATAGCTCCAATTCTCATAAAAATAAGTGTCCATGCTTATCTCTCAAATGGGTATCTAAATCTAATTTAGAATCTCAATTCCGAGAAATTTGAAAAAAGTGCATATTTTCAACCTTGGTTTGACCAACCTTGAATGAGGGACAAATCACTCCAAATATCATAAAAATAAGTGTCCAAGATCATCTCTCAAATGGGTACCTAAATCCACTTTAAAAAGTCAATTCCGAGAAAGTCGACAAAAGTGCATATTTTCAAACTTGGTTTGACCAACCTTGAATGAGGGCCAAAATAACTCCAAATCTCATAAAAATAGGCGTCTCTTCTTATCTCTCAAATGGGTACCTAAATCCACTTTTAAAACTCAATTTCGAGAAAGTCGACAAAAGTGCATCTTTTCAACTTTATTTTTATCAACCTTAAATGAGGGCCAAAATAGTTCCAAATCTCATAAAAATAGATGTCCATGCTTATCTCTCAAATGGGTATCTATATCTACTTTAAAATTTCAATTCCGAGAAAGTCGACAAAAGTGCATATTTTCAACCTTGGTTTGACCAACCTTGAATGGGGGCCAAAATAGCTCCAAATCTCATAAAAATATGTTTCCATGCTTATCTCTTAAATGGGTACGTAAATCTACTTTCAAAACTCAATTCCGAGAAAGTCGACAAAAGTGTATCTGTTCAACCTTGGTTTGACCAACCTTGAACGAGGGCCAAAATAGCTCCAAAGCTCATAAAAATAGTAATCCATTATTATCTTTCAAATGGGTATCTAATTCTACTTTAAAATTCAATTATGAGAAAATTGAAAAAGTACATATTTTCAACCTTGGCTTGACCAACCTTGAATGAGGGCCAAAATAGCTCCAAATATCATAAAAATAGGTGTCCATGCTTATGTCTAAAATGAGTACCTGAATACACTTTCAAAACTCAATTCCAAGAAAGTAGACAAAAGTGTTACACCTAAATTTTGTCACCATCATGTTATGAGATAGGTATTCCCTTGTCTGCTCCAATCCCTCAGAGTTTGTCCTAGAGAAATTAAAGGAATAAAATTGTTTTCTTGTATTTTTCCTTGTTTTGAGCCAGTAACGCACCTTGTCCATTGAAAATAAGTGATGTCCAAGTCAAAAACACACTTTTTACATGTGCAAAGTGACGTGTTGTCGCTTTTTTCCTTCATGAAAGAGGCCTTACCCCCTTAAGATCTCTTGTTCCCCTCTTTAAAAGGGTGGTGCTCAAGTTTCAAAGGAAAAAAAAGAAGCTTCAAGACGCTTTTCAAAGCTTGCCTCCGTGGAGCCTCATTCCTATGGATTAGTACACCTGGAGCTCGAGATCCTTCATTTTAGGATCTTCTCTCCATCGCACCCATGATATCCTCAACCTACCCTATCCTCCCATGCCTTTAAATAATGGCTCACCCCCAATGGGAAGGAGGAGGAAGAATTGTGTTAAACACCCAAAATCTATCAAAATAATTCTTGAGATGTTGAAGGCAAGGAGCCATTGGAACGAAATCTCAACACCAAGGCATAAGGGTTGTAGTCTCTCCAATCATTTCTAATACAATATGTCTTTACTTTCCCATATTTACTGTATCATTTGTATCTATTTCTTGATTTCTAGGTCACACACATAGAACTGGTTTATTATCTTGTGTGCTATCATGTTTCTCTTCTCGTCTTCAATCTTTTACATGTTCTTCTACGGTAACAGAGGGGAAAGCTTCAAGAATAGCGAGGACAACCTTTACGGGAAGTATTGTGCCATTATATTTAAGCAATTGACCAGATCTAGGGAAAGTTTAACATTTTGGGTTTCTGTTTTGTTCTAGACTTGTATCATTCTGATCTAGGGAAACAACTTCTGTCCGCATAAGCAGAGAATTTCCAACAACAAAAAGTGCATATTTTCAACCATGGTTTGACCAACCTTTAACAAGGGCCAAAATAGCTCCAAATCTCATAAATATAGGTGTCTATGCTTAGCTCTCAAATGGGTACCTAAATCCACTTTCAAAACTCAATTATGATAAAGTAGAAAAACGTGTATATTTTCAACCTTGGTTTGACCAGCCTTGAATGAGGGATAAAATCGCTCCAAATATCATAAAAATAGGTGTCCCTGCTTATCTCTCAAATGGTATCTAAATTTTCTTTAAAATTTTGATTCCGAGAAAAGCGACAAAAGTGGATATTTTAAAACTTGATTTGACCAACCTTGAACGCAGGCCAAAATAGCTCCAAATATCATAAAAGTAAGTTTCCATTCTTATCTCGCAAATGGGTACCTAAATCCACTTTGAAAACTCAATTCCGAGAAAGTGTACAAAAGTGCATGTTTTCAACCTTGGTTTGACCAACCTTGAACGAGGGCCAAAATAGCTCCAAACGTCATAAAAATAGGTATCCATGCGTATCTCTCAAATGGGTACCTAAATCCACTTTCAAATTTAAATTCCGAGAAAGTCAACAAAAGTGCATCTTTTCAACCTTGGTTTGACCAACCTTGAATGAAGGCCAAAATAGCTCCAAATATCATAAAAATAGCTGTCCATGCTTATCTCTCAATGGGTACCTAAATCCACTTCCAAATCTCAATTCTGAGAGAGTCGACAAAAGTGCATCTTTTCAACCTTGGTTTGACCAACCTTGAACGTGAGCCAAAATAGCTCCAAATATCATAGAAATAGGTGTTCATGCTTATCTCTCAAATTGGTACCTAAATCAACTTTCAAAACTCAATTCCGAGAAATTCGACAAAAGTGCATCTTTTCAACCTTAGTTTGAACAACCTTGAACGAGGGAAAAAATAGCTCCAAATATCATAAAAATAGGTGTCCATGCTTATCTCTTAAATGAGTACCTAAATACGCTTCCAAAACTCAAATCCGAGAAAGTCGAAAAAATTCCAACTTTTAACCTTGGTTTGACCAACCTTGAACGAATGCCAAAATAACTTCAAATCTAAAAAAATAGGTGTCCATGCTCATCTCTCAAATGGGTACCTAAATCCATTTTCAAAAGTCAATTCCAAGAAAGTCGAACAAAGTGCATCTTTTCAACCTTAGTTTTACCAACCTTGAAAGAGGGTCGAAATAGCTCCAAATCTCATAAAAATAAGTCTTATCTCTCAATTGGGTATCTAAATCTACTTTAAAGTTTCAATTTTGAGAAAGTCGACAAAACTGCATACTTTCAACCTTGGTTTGAACAACCTTGAACAAAGGCTAATATAGCTCCAAATCTCATAAAAATTGGTGTCCATGCTTATCTCTCAAATGGGCACCTAAATCCACTTTCAAATGTCAATTCCAAGAAAGTTGACAAAAGTGCATATTTTCAACCTTGGTTTCACCAACCTTGAACGAGGGCCAAAATAGCTTCATATCTCATAAAAATATGTGTCCATTTTTATATCTCAAATGGGTACCTAAATCCACTTTCAAAACTCAATTATGAGAAAGTCGACAAAAGTGGATCTTTTCAACCCTGGTTTGACCAACCTTGAATGAGGGCCATAATAGCTCCAAATCTCATAAAAATACGTGTCCATGCTTATGTGTCAAATGAGTATCTAAATCTACTTTAAAATTTCAATTACGAGAAAGTGGACAAAAGTGCATATTTTCAACCTTGGTATAACCAATCTTAAACAAGGGCCAAAATAACTCCAAATGTCATAAAAATAGGTGTCCCTACTTATCTATCAAATGGGTATCTAAATCTACTTTAAAATTTCAATTTCGAGAAAGTCGACAAAAGTGCATATTTTCAACTTTGGTTTGACCAACCTTGAACGAGGGTTAAAATAGCTCCAAATCTTATAGAAATAGGTGTCCATGCTTATCTCTCAAATGGGTACCTAAATACACTTTCAAATCTTAATTCCGAGAAAGTCAACAAAAGTGCATATTTTTCAACCTCGGTTTGACCAACCTTAAACGAGGGCTAAAATAGGTCCAAATCTCATAAATATAGATGTACACACTTATCTCTCAAATGGGTACGCAAATCCACTTCCAAAACTCAATTGCAATAAAGTCGACAAAAGTGCATCTTTCAAACATTTGATTGACCAACCTTGAACGAGGGCCAAAATAGCTTCAAATCTATAAAAAATAGGTGTCCATGCCTATCTCTCAATGAGTATCTAAATCTACTTTAAAATTTCAATTCCAAGAAAGTAGAAAAAAGTACATATTTTCAACCTTGGTTTGACTAACCTTGAATGAAGTCCAAAATAGACCCAAATCTCATAAAAATAGGATCCCATGCTTGTCTCTCCAAGGGTAGCTAAATCCGCTTTCAAAACTCAATTCCAAGAAAGTCGACAAAAGTGTATATTTTCAACCTTGGTTTGACCAACCTTGAACGAGGGACAAAATAGCTCCAAATCTCATTAAAATAGTTATCCATGCTTATCACTCAAATGGGTACCTAAATCCACTTTCAAATTTCAAATACGAGAAAGTCGACAATGGTGCATCCGTTCATCCTTGGTTTGACCAACCTTGATTGATGCCCAAAATAGCTCCAAATCGCATAAAAATAGGTGTCCATGCTTATCTCTCAAATGGGTACCTAAATCCACTTTCAAAATTGAATTCCGAGAAAGTCAACTAAATTGCATATTTCAACTTGGGTTTTTCCAACGTAGAATGAGGGCAAAAATAAATCCAAATCTCATAAAAATAGGTGTCCATGCTTATCTCTCAAATGGGTATCTAAATCTAATTTAAAATTTCGATTCTGAGAAAGTTGACAAAAATGCATATTTTCAACCTTGGTTTGACCAACCTTGAATGAGGGCCAAAATAGATCCAAATCTCATAAAAATAGATGTCCATTCTTATCTCTCAAATGGGTACATAAATCATTTTTCAAAACTCAATTACGAGAAAGTCAACAAAAGTGCATATTTTAAACCGTGCTTTGACCAACCTTGAACGAGGGCCAAAATAGCTCTAAAAAATATAGGTGTCCATGCTTAACTCTCAAATGGGTACCTAAATACGCTTTCAAAACGAAATTTTGAGAAAGTCGACAAAATTGGATCTTCTCAACCTTTGTTTGACCAACCTTGAATGAGGGCCAAAATAGTATCAAATGTCATAAATAAAGTGTCCATGCTAATCTCTCAAATGGGTATCTAAATCTACTTTAAAATTTCAATTCCAAGAAAGCCGACAAAAGTGCATATTTTCAACCTTGAGCGAGGGACAAAATAGATCCAAATCTCATAAAATAGGTTTCCATGCTTATCTCTCAAATGGGTACTTAAATCCACTTTCAATACTAAATTCCGAGAAAGTAGACAAAAGTGCATAATTTCAACCTTGGTTTGACCAACCTTGAACAAGGCCAAAATCGCTCCAAATCTCATAAAAATAAGTGTGCATGCTTATTTCTTAAATGGGCACCTAAATCCACTTTCAAAACTCAATTCCGAGAAAGTTGACAAAAGTGCATCTTTTCAATATTGGTTTGACCAACTTTGAATGAGGGTTAAAATAGCTCCAAATCTCATAAAAATAGGTGTCCATGCTTATCTCTCAAATGGGTATCTAAATCTACTTTTAAATTTCAATTTCGCAAAAGTCGAGAAAAGTGCATATTTTCAATCTTGGTTTTACCAACCTTGAATGCAGGCCAAAATATCTCCAAATATCATAGAAATAGGTGTCCATGTTTATCTCTTAAATGGGTACCTAAATATGGTTGCAAAACTAAATTATGAGAAAGTCGACAAAAGTACATATTTTCAACCTTGGTTTGAACAACCTTAAACGAGGGCCAAAATAATTCCAAATCTCATGAAAATAGGTGTCCATGCTTATCTCTCAAAGGGGTTCCTAAATCCACTTTCAAAACTCAATTCCGAGAAAGTCGACAAAAGTGCATCTTTTCAACCTTAGTTTTACCAACCATGAACGAGGCCAAAATAACTCCAAATCTCATAAAAATAGGTGTCCATGCTTATCTCTCAAATGGGTATCTAAATCTACTTTCAAAATTCAATTATGATAAAGTTGACAAAAGTGCATATTTTCAACTTGGGTTTGACAAACCTTGAACGAGGGCCAAAATAGCTCCAAATCTCATAAAAATAGGTGTCCATGCTTATCTCTCAAATGGGTACCTAAATCCACTTTCAATACTAAATTCCGAGAAAGTAGACAAAAGTGCATAATTTCAACCTTGGTTTGACCAACCTTGAACGAGGCCAAAATCGCTCCAAATCTCATAAAAATAAATGTGCATGCTTATTTAAAAAATGGGCACCTAAATCCACTTTCAAAACTCAATTCCGAGAAAGTCGACAAAAGTGCATCTTTTCAATATTGGTTTTACCAACTTTGAATGAGGGTTAAAATAGCTCCAAATCTCATAAAAATAGGTGTCCATGCTTATCTCTCAAATGGGTATCTAAATCTACTTTTAAATTTCAATTTCGCAAAATTCGAGAAAAGTGCATATTTTCAATCTTGGTTTTACCAACCTTGAACGCAGGCCAAAATATCTCCAAATATCATAGAAATAGGTGTCCATGTTTATCTCTTAAATGGGTACCTAAATATGGTTGCAAAACTAAATTATGAGAAAGTCAACAAAAGTACATATTTTCAACCTTGGTTTGAACAACCTTAAACGAGGGCCAAAATAATTCCAAATCTCATGAAAATAGGTGTCCATGCTTATCTCTCAAAGGGGTTCCTAAATCCACTTTCAAAACTCAATTCCGAGAAAGTCGACAAAAGTGCATCTTTTCAACCTTAGTTTTACCAACCATGAACGAGGCCAAAATAACTCCAAATCTCATAAAAATAGGTGTCCATGCTTATCTCTCAAATGGGTATCTAAATATACTTTCAAAATTCAATTATGATAAAGTCGACAAAAGTGCATATTTTCAACTTGGGTTTGACAAACCTTGAACGAGGGCCAAAATAGCTCCAAATCTCATAAAAATAGGTGTCCATGCTTATCTCTCAAATGGGTACCTAAATCCACTTTCAATACTAAATTCCGAGAAAGTAGACAAAAGTGCATAATTTCAACCTTGGTTTGACCAACCTTGAACGAGGCCAAAATCACTCCAAATCTCATAAAAATAAATGTGCATGCTTATTTCTTAAATGGGCACCTAAATCCACTTTCAAAACTCAATTCCGAGAAAGTCGACAAAAGTGCATCTTTTCAATATTGGTTTGACCAACTTTGAATGAGGGTTAAAATAGCTCCAAATCTCATAAAAATAGGTGTCCATGCTTATCTCTCAAATGGGTATCTAAATCTACTTTTAAATTTCAATTTCGCAAAAGTCGAGAAAAGTGCATATTTTCAATCTTGGTTTTACCAACCTTGAATGCAGGCCAAAATATCTCCAAATATCATAGAAATAGGTGTCCATGTTTATCTCTTAAATGGGTACCTAAATATGGTTGCAAAACTAAATTATGAGAAAGTCGACAAAAGTACATATTTTCAACCTTGGTTTGAACAACCTTAAACGAGGGCCAAAATAATTCCAAATTTCATGAAAATAGGTGTCCATGCTTATCTCTCAAAGGGGTTCCTAAATCCACTTTCAAAACTCAATTCCGAGAAAGTCGACAAAAGTGCATCTTTTCAACCTTAGTTTTACCAACCATGAACGAGGCCAAAATAACTCCAAATCTCATAAAAATAGGTGTCCATGCTTATCTCTCAAATGGGTATCTAAATCTACTTTCAAAATTCAATTATGATAAAGTCGACAAAAGTGCATATTTTCAACTTGGGTTTGACAAACCTTGAACGAGGGCCAAAATAGCTCCAAATCTCATAAAAATAGGTGTCCATGCTTATCTCTCAAATGGGTACCTAAATCCACTTTCAAAACTCGGTTCTGAGAAAGTCGACAAAAGTGCATCTTTTCAACCTTGGTTTGACAAACCTTGAACGCAGGCCAAAATAGCTCAACATATCATAAAAATAGGTGTCCATGCTTATTTCTGAAATGGGTATCTAAATCTACTTTAAAATTTCAATTATGAGAAAGTCGACAAAAAGACATATTTTCAACCTTGGTTTAACCAATCTCGAAGGAGGGCCAAAATAGCTCCAAATCTCATAAAAATAAGTTTTTGTGCTTATCTTTGAAAATGGTACCTAAATCAACTTTAAAAAATCAATTCTGAGAAAGTCGACAAAAGTGCATATTTTCAACCTTATAAGTTTGACCAACCTTGAACGAGAGCCAAAATAGTTCCAAATCTCATAAAAATAGGTGTCCATGCTTATCTCTCAAATGGGTTCCTAAATCTATTTTAAAATTTCAATTCCGAGAAAGTCAACAAAAGTGCATATTTTCAACCTTGGCTTGACCAACCTTGAACGAGGGCCAAAATAGCTCCAAATTTCATAAAATTAGGTGTCTATGCTTATCTCTCAAATGGGTACCTAAATCCGTTTTCAAAATTGAACTTCGAGAAAGTCGACAAAAGTGAATCTTTTCAACCTTGGTTTGACAAACCCTCGAATGAGGTCTAAAATAACTCAAAATGTCATTAAAATAGGTGTCCATGCTTATATCTCAAATGGGTATCTAAATCTACTTTAAAATTTCAATTCTGAGAAAGTCAACAAAAGGGCATATTTTCAACCTTGGTTTGACCAATCTTGAAGGAGGCCCAAATTAACTCCAAATCTCATAAAAATAGGTTTTCTTGCTTATCTCTCAAATGGGTATCTAAATCCACTTTCAAAATTGAATTCTGAGAAAGTCAACAAAAATGCATATTTTCAATGTGGGTTTGACCAACGTTGAATGAGGGAAAAAATATATCCAAATCTTATAAAAATAGGTGTCCATGCTTATCTCTCAAATAGGTATCAAAATCTAATTTAAAATTCCGATTCTGAGAAATTCGACAAAAGTGCATATTTTCAACCTTGGTTTGACCAACCTTGAACGAGGGCAAAAATAGCTCCAAATTTCATAAAAATAGGTGTCCATGCTTATCTCTCAAATGGGTACCTAAATCTTATTTCAAAACTCAATTTCGAGAAAGTCGACAAAAGTGGATATTTTCAACCTTGATTTGACCAACCTTGAATGAGGGCCAAAATAGCTCCAAAACTCATAAAATTAGGTGTCCATGCTTATCTCTCAAATGGGTACCCTAATCCACTTTAAAAACTCAATTCCCAAGAAACTCGACAAAAGTGCATCTTTTCAACGTTGGTTTGACCAACTTTGAACGATGACCAATATACATCCAAATGCCATAAAAATAGGTGTCCATGTGTATATCTTAAATGGGTACCTAAATCCGCTTTCAAAACTCAATTCCCATAAATTCGACAAAAGTGCATATTTTCAACCTTGGTTTGACTAACCTTTAGTGAGTGCTAAAATAGCTCCAAATCTCATAAAAATAGGTGTCCATGCTTATCTCTCAAATGGGTACCTAAATCAACTTTCAAAACTCAATTACAAGAAAGTCAACAAGAGTGCATATTTTCATCCTTAGTTTGACCAATCTTGAACGAGGGCCACAATAGCTCCAAATTTCATAAAAATAGGTGTCCATGCTTATCTCTCAAATGGGTACCTAAATCCACTTTCAAAACTCAATTCCAAGAATGTCAACAAAAGTGCATAGTTCAACCTTGGTTTGATAGACCTTGAACGAGGGCAAAAATAGCTCCAAATCTCATAAAAATAGGTGTCCATGCTTATCTCTCAAATGGGTATCTAAATATAATTTAGAATCTCAATTCCGAGAAATTTGAAAAAAGTGCATATTTTCAACCTTGGTTTGACCAACCTTGAACGAGGGACAAATCACTCCAAATATCATAAAAATAGGTGTCCAAGATTATCTCTTAAATGGGTACCTAAATCCACTTTAAAAAGTCAATTCCGAGAAAGTCGACAAAAGTGCATATTTTCAAACTTGGTTTGACCAACCTTGAATGAGGGCCAAAATAACTCCAAATCTCATAAAAATAGGCGTCCCTTCTTATCTCTCAAATGGGTACCTAAATCCACTTTTAAAACTCAATTCTGAGAAAGTTGGCAGAAGTGCATATTTTCAACGTTGGTTTGACCAACCTTGAATGAGGGCCAAAATACCTCCAAATCTCATAAAAATAGGTGTCCATGCTTATCTCTCAAATGGGTATGTAAATCTACTTTAAAATTTCAATTCTAAGAAAGTCAACAAAAGTGCATATTTGCAACCTTGAACATACGCCAAAATATCTCCAAATATCATAAAAATAGGTGTCCATGCTTATCTCTTAAATGGGTACCTAAATCTACTTTCAAAACTCAATTCCGAGAAAGTTGACAAAAGTGCATATTTTCATCCTAGGTTTGACTAACGTTCAGCAATGGCCAAAATAACTCCAAATGTCATAAAAATAGGTGTCCATGCTTATCTCTCAAATGGGTACCTAAATCGACTTTCAAAACTCAATTATGAGAAAGTCGACAAAAGTGCATATTTTCAACCTTGAACGAGGGCCAACATAGCACCAAATCTCTTAAAAATAGGTGTTAATGCTTATCTCCAAAATGGGTACCTAAATCCACTTTCAAAACTCAATTCTGAGAAAGTCAACAAAAGTGCATATTTTCAACCTTGGTTTGACTAACCTTTAGCGAGGGCCAAAATAACTCCAAATTTCATAAAAATAGGTGTCCATGTTTATCTCTCAAATGGGTACCTAAATCAACTTTCAAAACTCAAATACGAGAAAGTCGATAAGAGTGCATATTTTCAACCTTAGTTGACCAACCTTGAACGAGGGACAAAATAGCTCAAAATCTCATAAAATAGGCATCGATGCTTGTCTCTCAAATGGGTACGTAAATCCACTTTCAAAATTCAATTCTGAGAAATTCGACAGAAGTGCATCTTTTCAACGTTGGTTTGACCAACCTTGAACGAGGGCAAAAAAACTTCCAAATCTCATAAAAATAGGTGTCCATGTTTATCTCTCAAATGGGTATGTAAATCTACTTTAAAATTTCAATTCCGAGAAATTCGACAAAATTGCATATTTTCAACCTTAGTTTGACCAACCTTGAGCGAAGGCCAAAATAGTTCCAAATCTCTTAAAAATAGGTTTCCATGCTTATCTCTCAAATGGGTACCTAAATCTACTTTAAAATTTCAATTCCGAGAAAGTCAACAAAAGTGCATATTTTCAACTTTGGCTTGACCAACCTTGAACAAGGGCCAAAATAGCACCAAATCTCACAAAAATAGGTGTCCATTCTTATCTCTCAAATGGATACCTAAATCAACTTTTAAAACTCAATTACGAGAAAGTTGACAAAATTGCATATTTTCAACCTTGGTTTGACCAACCTTGAACGGGGGCCAAAATAACACCAAATCTCTTAAAAATAGTTGTCAATGCTTATCTCTCAAATGGGTACCTAAATCCACTTTCAAAACTCAATTTTGAGAAAGTCGAGAAAAGTGCATTTTTCAACGTTGGTTTGACCAACCTTGAACGAGGGCCAAAATATCTCCAAATCTCATAAAAATAGGTGTCCATGCTTATCTCTCAAATGGGTATCTAAATCTACTTTAAAATTTCAATTCCAAGAAAGTCGACAAAAGTGCATATTTTCAACCTTGATTTGATCAACCTTGAACACATGCCAAAATATCTCCAAATATCATAAAAATAGGTGTACATGCTTATCTCTCAAGTGGGTACCTAAATACCCTTCTAAAACTCAATGCCGAGAAAGTCGTCCAAAGTAGATATTTTCAACCTTGGTTAGACTAACATTTAAGGAGGGCCAAAATAACTCAAAATGTCATATAAAAAATAGGTGTCCATGCTTATCTCTCAAATGGGTACCTAAATCCACTTTCAAAACTCAATTATGAGAAAGTCGACAAAAGTGCATATTTTCAACGTTTGTTTGACCAACCTTGGATGAGGGCCAAAATAGCTCAAAATCGCGTAAAAATAACTGTCCATGATTATCTCTCAAATGGGTATCTAAATCTAATTTAAAATTTCAATTCTGAGAAAGTCGAAATAGTGCATATTTTCAAGCTTGGTTTGACTAACCTTGAACGAGGAACAAAATAACGCCAAATCTCATAAATAGGTGTCCAAGCTTATCTCTCAAATGGGTACCTAAATACACTTTCAAATTTCACTTCCAAGAAAGTCAACAAAAGTGCATATTTTCAACCTTCTCTAGTACAAAATGAGAAATTAATGACTAAAATCATGCTATAAATGACTATTTTTGAGTCGGCGACTAATAGTAGCTAATTTCTACTATCTAATAGCTTGACTAACTTAGTTGTATTTCACTTAGTCATTAATAGCTTGACTTATTAGTCATTGATACTCATTGATTTAGTCATTAATAGTCACGGGTTTAGTCACCGATTTAGTCACTGATTGTAGCAATTAATGACCAAATATACGACTAAATAAACTACTAGATGATAACATATTAATGACTAAGATAAATAGGACTAAACGTTAGCTGCGCTATAAGATACAGGAAATTAGCTACTAATAGTCGTATATATGTGAATTTAGTAATTTGTGTAGTCACAAATTTATGATAAGGAACGGAGGAATCAAACCATCAACCTCCTGCCTATAATTAGGAAAGTGCTCTACCATTGAGCTATCACCCTTTAAGAAGTTGTTATTACTTGATAATGATGACATTCAAACAAATTTTGCATCATTCAAGAATACAAAATAATGATTATCAAGTTACTATAGATCCATAATGACTTACCATGTACTAGTCGTTCAAGTCCTTCTTGCACTTAATAAATGCATTTGAAAGACTTGAAGGACTATTACAAGGTAAGCCATTATGTATCTATAGTAACTTGATAATATTTATTTTGTATGCTTGAATGATGCAAAATGAAAAAATACCAGAAATTTATAGGAATGACAAGCATGCGTCCAATGTTAAACTATCTACCAAGTCATCTAGAGTCATGCCAAGATATCTGAATGTGACTGAAAATTCATAAGTAACTTGAAGATAGTGGTGGATGATGTCATGGAAAGGAGAATTTTAGTTTATATAGAAGCAAAGGATGAACAAATGGAGCAACTCATCACCCAAAATGTATATAGAATAGTAAAAAGAAATATACAACTAGTTCCATTTCACATCAAGAAGAATGGGCATTAACTTTAAGTACTCTTAGCTACTAGATAAATGGAAATGAAATGAGATGAAATATTAGCAACAATACCTTCGATTTTTCTTGTTGACAATAAGTATGAATACTTATGTGATCATTTTATTCAGAGGTATATAGAATAGTAAATGGAGCAACTCATCACCCAAAATGTATATAGAATAGTAAAAAGAAATATACAACTAGTTCCATTTCACATCAAGAAGAATGGGCATTAACTTTAAGTACTCTTAGCTACTAGATAAATGGAAATGAAATGAGATGAAATATTAGCAACAATACCTTCGATTTTTCTTGTTGACAATAAGTATGAATACTTACGTGATCATTTTATTCAGAGGTGACTTAAACAACCACAAACCTGCAATCCAGGCAGTAAACCATGTTCAGATTGATATATACATACAATAAAATAAAATTTAAATATAGACTATGTGAATCCCACTATCATCTATACCTCGAAAGAGAATAACAAATCTCCCACAATTGTTCAACTTTTCCAAAATGCCCACTTGGAATGCCATTGTTTAAGCAAAACAAAAAGAAATTGAAAACATGAAAGTAGTAATTTACTCTACATGTCTATTGGATGCAGAGTCTCATAGATGTACAACATAATTAGTCAAGCACATGCAATAAAATTATAAATGGACAAAAAGAAGAAAACAATGTATTAAGGAATATCAATGTATATTATAATTTCACACTAGAAATATCAAATATAAAGTATTTTTTCTTGCATATTGAAAAGATTAAAATATAAAATTAAAATTAAAAATTTATTCCAGCATAAAAGTCTCATCTGAATATGAACTTCAAATTCAATAAGATTATGTATCGAAATAACTTTCACCCGTTATCACTAAATGTGGTAGTTGGAAATGAGTTTGTAAAGCTTCTAGCATTCTTCCTATATAACTACAAGCAAGGTTTTGACCCAAATATTTACACTCTGTTTATATGTTTTTTAAAATTGTATTATATTCTCATATCTTATGAATATAGATAACCATCATCTTATATCCTATAATTAAAATATATAGTTGTCTATAGGAAAACATGTTTATTGTGTCCAAATGAAAATAGGAAAAGTGATTTTCCATGAACATTATGTACCTACCCTTTTCATTGTTCCTGCAATAACAACCATTAACTTCTTTCTACTAGCTGTTGATCCAGTGTGAATGTGATTTTCCTCACTTGATGAAGCAGTAACTTGATACTTGAAACACTGTCCAAAAAGAGGAAAATTGGAAATAGAAACTATCATGTATTTGATAGTTCTCCGTAAATTAGAGAGAAAGATCAAATACATGAAAAATGATTTCCACTGATAATTTAGGTAGAAACCTATGAAGATGCAAGTAATGTGTCTCCAATCTCAACATCATTACCCATAACAATATGTAGGGCAACCTGCATAAAATATACTTCACAGATAGTAACAATAGTTTAATGGAGTGTTGTAATTTTACTAGTTAAACTGAAAAGAAAATTTTGGCTTTATGAGATACACTCATTTTAATATTCTCAGAGGAGTATTCTATGGTATGAGATAAGCGATGTCTAGGAAATTCATAGAAGCATATTGATTTTGAGTATTTCATCTGGAGAAAAATTAAGAGTATATAACTTTTGAAAAAACAGTATCAATTGAAACAACCTTAGTGTTTTGCTATTAACAGTTCAACCATAAGCATCTTAATACTTAAAATAATTCCCATTTCCATTTAATTATTCAAGTGAGTGACAAGAAATAAGATCCTTTATTTTATTATGAAATTAATTTATGTTAGAAGACTTTCAAAAAAGGGGAAAAAATCAGGATAACTAAGTTGAGAACCCAAGCCTTCTGGACCATAGGACTTATTCAAAAAAAACATTAGGGTAAAGAGTATAATGTTACTGGAGGAACTCCATCTTGAAGTGAAAGCTCAACAACTACCAATGCTGTCAGAGGATTCAACTCATATCACTTAACCACAATTGTATAGCCAGAAGCAAGATCTAGAGAAACCTGCAACAAATAAACATGAGTACAAAGTTCAGTGGTGTAGTACATGCACATTTGAAAGTTTCCGTAGGAGTATGAAACCATATTAAAGTAGATGGAAGTTTTTCATAACCAATATTCATTCTAGATATTACAAAGGTTGAAAATCATGGGAGGAATTGCAATCAAAATAACACATCTTCTTTATCCTTTAAGTTTTTTTAAATGATGAAGCATGTTATGGCTTGGATAAGAATTCAACACAAAAAAAACATGTATTACCATTTAATGGCATCCATACAGATCCTTAATGACAGACTCAATATGCATTAATAATATATGTATTCCTCAAATGAAATGAATAATACACATTAAGTGATATCTAAACCTCTCTTTTTTCTTATAAGACCTTCCTTAATTTCTATACTCAGATATATATTACGATCATACTTTCTCTCTTAGGAGACAAGTCACTAACGAAACAATGGACATACCTGAGAGAGAGATAGGTAGTTGTAGGGAAAAGTGAGACAAATACAGACCTCAAGGTATGTTAAATTTTCATATGCTTAGCTTAGACATCAGTATTTCATTTCATTTTTGTGACAAAAGCATATAAACAGGATCACTGAAAGATAGACAAGCACAACCATAAAAAGGAACACAAAGCTTTATATTGGGAAAACCCTAAAGGGAAAAACCCAACAAAAGCTTCCTCAATATAGATGCCCCAAAAAGATAAAAGATAAAACCAGCAAGGAGATCAAAGCCTGATCCTCCTCCTTCTAGAGCTACTTCTTTTCTCCACTAATGCGCTACCCAAGTGAGAGAGTGTGTGTGTCACAAATGAGGAGCACTACACCTCTATTTATATTCATCCGTTCACTTAAGTTAACTCATTTGACATGTAGGCTCGAGTTAAATCATGTAGGCTCGAGTTACACATGTAGGCAAGTAACCACACTGGGGTGCTAATGACCCACCTTTACAATTAGAGGGGACTACCTCATGACTCTTATTAGTTCTTCCGATTAGGAGCATCGGGGGTACAATGTAATACAAGTGGTTCTCCCGGTAGGACCATCGGGGACCACAAAAAGATACATATAGAATATTCTTCGAAGTTACAATATTTTCAACACTCCCCCTTAACGAGAAGGGTATTCTACAACAACATCATCAACAACAAGAGTAGAGATAGGGGACATCATCAACATTAGCAGGGTAACACATCTATAAATCATTGGAATCTTTTCAACATCATGTAGTCTTCATCTTCAATCTTCAGTCTTCATCATCAACAACATCTTCAGTCTTTGATCAGCAACATCTTCAGCATTTTGGTATTTCAATTAGCAACGACATCTTCAGCACTTGGACCTTTCGATCAGCAACATCTTTAGCACTTTGACTATTCGATCAGCAATAACATCTTCAGCATTTTGACCTTTCGATCAGCAACATCTTCAGCACTTTGACTTTTCGATCAGCAACAACATCATCATATTCTGATCTGTCGATCATAATCATCATCACATTCTGATCTTTCGATCAGAAACATCATCAACATAGAAACATCATCATCATACTCTGATCTTTCAATCAGAAACATCATAATCATAGTGCGTCATCATCATACTCTGATCTTTAGATCAGTACGTCATCATCATCATACTCTATTCTTTCGATCAGTACGGCATCATCATCATCAGCAACAACCTGCAATCCACAAATCAAAGACAAAAAAGTCTCTGGATCACTCTTGGACTTAAATTCCAGGGATGATACAATCCCACCACATTCTCGACAACCGAAGTTATCGGATTGATTACGGGAGAATCAATCCCTATCACTTTAGGACTAAGTCCAAGGACGATGCAATCCTACCACATTCTTGAGGACCGAAGCCACCGGGTTGATTACGGGAGAATCAGTCCCTATCACTTTAGGACTATGTCCAAGGATGATGCAATCCTACCACATTCTCGAGGACCGAGGTCACCGGATCTATTATGGACAGATGTCCCAGGATGATACAATCCCTCTTCATTCTCGAAGACCGAGGTCTCCGGATCACTTTAGGGAAAGTGCCCAGGGATGATACAATCCCACTGCAACATCACTACTCCCCCTTTCGGGGAAGATCTTTTCGAACCACACCAAGCTTGTCTCGAAAGTGTTTGAAATTCACTTAGGACAGAGGCTTTGTCAACACATCAGCAACTTGTTCATCAATACTCACATACTGGAGCTTTATGGCTCCCTTCTGCATCATATCTCGAATGTAGAGATATATGATTTCTATGTGCTTTGATCTGTCATGAAACACAGTGTTCTCTGTCATCTTTATACAACTTTGGTTATCACATAGAATCACGGTAGTGTCCAACTCTAGGTTGAATAATCCTGACATTAGCTTCTGAAGCCATATGGCTTCACAACTAGCAGAGCAAGCTGCTATATATTCTGCTTCTGCTGTGCTTAGTGCAACACTGGATTGTTTTCTGCTAAACCATGAGATCATAGCAGATCCCAGACTATAACATCCTCCTGATGTGCTTTTTCTATCTGAGATACTTCCGGCCCAATATGCATCTGTATAGCCATACAATCTATACTCATGGCTATTATCATAATATAGAACAAAGTCTATAGTTCCTTTCAAATATCTCATCACATGTTTTGAAGCTACCAAGTGAAACCGTCTAGGTTGAACTAGGTATTGACTTAAGGTGTTCACAGCAAAACAAATGTCTGGTCTGGTATTTGACAAATACATCAATGACCCAATGATCTGTTTGTAATGAGTCACATCCACTAACTCTGATGAGTCATCAGTTAACAACTTCAGGTTGGAATCCATGAGTGTGGACAAGGATTTGCATTCCAACATGTTGAATATTTTCAATATCTCTTCTGCATACTTTCCCTGATTGAGAAAGATTCCTTCTGAACTTTGCCTTACTTCCAGACCTAGGAAATAAAGCATTAACCCAAGGTCTTTCATCTCAAATTATTCTGCTAGTCTCTTCTTTCTTTTCATAATCTGTTTCTTATTTCCTGTCAAGAATAAATCATCCACATATAGTGGTAGGATGATAGGTTCATCTTCTACAACCTTGAGGTAAAGGTTAGGATCAACTTTACTCTTGGTAAAGCCCCTACTTGATAGGAAACTATCTATCCTCTCATACCAAGCTCTAGGAGCTTGTTTAAGACCATACAAGGCCTTATTCAACTTGCATACATGAGTATGTCTATCTTCAACTTCAAATCCTTGAGGCTGTTCTATGTAAACTTCTTCTTCAATAACACCATTCAGAAAAGCTGTTTTCACATCCATCTGGTGTAAGTCCCACTTCATTATGGATGCAAGTGCCATGATAGTTCTAATCGAAGTATATCATGCTACAGGAGCAAATGTCTCTTCATAATCAATTCCCTCTTTCTGAGAGAAACCTCTGGCCCCAAATCTTGCTTTATACTTCTCGATACTTCCGTCAGTTGCATGCTTTATTTTGAATATCCATTTGGAGGATTCTATACTCTTTCCTTCTGGTTTGGGAACTATATCCCATACATCATTCTTCATTATTGACTGGTATTCTTCAGTCATTGCTTCTACCCATTCTTTCTTCTGTACCGCTTCTTCATAATTTGTAGGTTCTTGTTCTACCAGATCACACATCAAGGCTACATAGTTGGAAAAAGTATTAGGTTTCTTTCTTTCCCTTGTAGAGCCTTCAGGAGCTCCATATCTTTCTGCCTCTCGTAAAATTTCTCTTGTCCAAGCAGGATTTCTTTTTCTTGATATCTCCATCATGGGAGGTTCTTGTGGTTCTGCCATGTCATGTTCTTCAGGAGCTTCATCTTCAGGGAGACATGTAGTTTCTTTATTTCTGGGTGGTGTCTCTTCTTCATACACTTCTTCAAGTTGGCACTTCCTAGATCTCTTGAGAGCTGCCTCTTCATCAAATGTCACATCTCGACTGATTTCCATGTGGTGGAATCCAAGAATGTAGATTTTGAATGCTTTGGATACTTCACAATATCCAACAAATATCCCCTTCTTTCCGGAAGGGTCTAATTTGGTTCTTTTCTCTTTCGGTATATGAATATATACTGGACAACCAAATATCTTGAGGTGACTTGCCTCAGGATTCTTTCTCGTGAATATATCTTCTGGAGTTTTGAACCCAAGAGCACTATGAGATATTCTATTTTGTACATACACAACAGTTCTTGCCGCTTTTTTCCATAGGTGCATTGGAAGATCTTGATCATATATCATTGTCTTCACTGCCTCCATGATGGTTCTGTTCTTTCTTTCCGCTACCCCATTCTGTTGGGGATTGTAGGGAGTAGTTAGTTCCCTCTTTATTCCTGCATCTTTGCAAAAGGCATCAAACTCTTTTGAGGTGTACTCTCCTCCATTGTCTGATGGGAGAATCTTAATTTTCTTGTCAGAAATATTCTCTATCAAGGCTTTGAATTTCTCAAACACTTCACTCTTTGCCTTCAAGAAGTATATCCAAGTCTTTCTTGAAAAATCATCAATAAATGTGATATAATATTCAAAGCCACTCAAGGATGTGGAAGACATTGGACCACATACATCTGAATGAATCAATTCCAACGTACCTTTTGTTTTTGTTTCACTCTTTGGGAATGGATTCTTGATGTTCTTTCCCTTCACACATCCTTTGCAAATGCCTTCATGCTTGATCTTCATGTCTGGTAATCCCATCACTACTTTGTTCACATGAGGTAGAGCCTTGTAATTGATGTGGGCAAGCCTTCTATGCCATAGTTCACTAGGGTCAGTGGACTCATGCACAAAGGCTGTTTCTGAGTGCCCCTTGAGTTTATACAAGCCCCCTTCTTCTTCACCAATGATGATTGCATCTTCAATATTCTTTCCTTTGGGCCACATAAGTACTTGACCATCTATGAAAGAAACTCTGAATCCTTTCTTATCTAAAGCTGAGATAGAAAGTAAAATTTTCTTTAAACCAGGTACATATAATACATCTTTCATTTTTAAGGGATTACCTGATTCAAGTTTGTAGCTTGCTTCACCAACTCCTTTGATCAGATATTGATAGTCATCTCCTAGGGATACTTTATGAGGAGAGATATTTTCTTCAAGTTTGGACAGAGTTTTCTTTTGTCCCGTCGTGTGCTTTGAAGCACCACTATCAATAATCCAAGTGTCTTCTCCAGGAGTCACAGACCCAGAGAGAGCAAAAAACAGTACATATTCTTCCGCATCTTCTTCTCTTGCTTGCTTTCTCGAAGGTCCTTCATCTTCTTCTTCTTCATCCTCATCTTCAGCTAGATGAGCATGATATCTTTTGTTGTTGTTGATCCTCTACTTATATTCTTGCTTCTTTATAGGACAGTTTCTGGCAATGTGTCCTATCTTGTCACAGTGGAAGCATTGAAAACCAGAGTAGTCCTTACTTGATAGACTTTCTTTCGATCTTTGGAATCTTCTGGGAGGTTGATGCTCTTTGTGACTTCCCTTCTTGAAGATGGGTTGATTCCTTCTTCTTTTTCTAGTATGAGTGGCTAGGGCTTGATCATCCTCTTTTAGTAAGGCTTCTCTATTTGCCACTCTAGTCTCCTCTTGAATGCAGTCTTCCCATACCACATCGAATTGCATGCTTTCCTTCCTGGCACACATCATTTGAATGAATGATTCCCATGGTCTAGTGAGACCATTGAGAGCAGTCATAACCATTTCATCTTCATCAAGCTTATCTACAATAGCTTCTAGTTGATCTTTGATCTGGGAAACCCTTGAAAATTAGTCTTGGATGGATTCTCCATGAATCATCTTGATGCTCTTCAGTTGAGCTCTTAGATTCATCTTCCTATTGATGTTTCTTCCCTCAACATTCTGGAAAGGGAATCATACATTTCTTTTGGAGTCTTCTTGGATGACACTTGAGGAATCAAGTGATCCTTAATGAAGTCAACAATAATTCTTTGTGCCCTAATCATATCCTTTCTGTGCTTCTCCTTGGCTTCAGCTTCTTCAGGTTCTGACACTTCTTCTTTGACATACTTATCAAGATCATTCTCTTGGAGAATGAGACCAATCCTGTATTTCCATGCTCGAAAATTCTCTATGCCTTCTAGCTTGTCTTCAAGCTTAGTGCTTGAAGTCATCTTGCTAGAGAATTACAAAAAAATGAAATTTTGTGGAATGAGAAACTGACCTTACCAGGAGATGTGCTTGAATGAGGTGAGTTGACTGATGTACTTGGATTCTGGAAATCTCGATTCTTCACCTTTCAAATCAGATGATTCAGCTTCTGCATAAATTCTTGTCACTGTTTCTGTGATATCTCTGCAATTACTGCCCTCTGTGTCTGAAATTTCGTACTGAGGTAACCTCGTATGTCCCTGATCCAACACCACAGGTTTCATCAAAATTGGTTTCACCAATTTGGATTTATGATCCTTTTCCCAAGGTGTCCTGTTACATGACTGTTCAGAATAGCGAAGTTGTACAACATGCCATGTGTTGCTGTTTCATATTCTGGGTTTGAAATTTGGACCACAGAAATTACAGTCCGTGCCCTTTGTGGAACATCTTCAGGAATTCTATTTGGACCTCTGTAGCCCAAGCTATAGCAATTTTCCCCAGGTGTCCTGTTTAGGGATGAATTCTGGAAGAGGTTGGAACCCTAACTTGGAGGAATCATATCTCCCAGAATATAGTGAATATAAGGCTGAATTTTGGACATAGTGTACAAAAGGATTTTATATTCGGCCTCTACAATTTTAAGCTCCTGAACCGTCTCCAATATTGGGATATAGCGAATGTACCAAAACTTAGCAGTTTTAGTATTTAGGGTTTTTCTTGCTCGGGGTCAAACTAGGGTTTGACTTTCCCAGATTTTCATCCAACCAAAAAACTTGATCCAGGTCTCTAGACTTCGATTTTGATCAGGAGAGCAATCCTATGCTGGGCTCACTCAAAAATTCTTCTTCTGCAAGAAGCCCTAATTTCTCGCACCGAAAACTGAAAATGCTTGGAATCGAATTCTGCTTCGACAAAAAGATGTGCCCTTCAATGGAGAGTCAGCCTAGCCTTCTTTTGCTGATTAATTGTGGAGAGAGAACCAAAAAGTAAGAAGCCCTAGTTTCTGTAGCTGCACAATGTCTTCTTTTCATGGTGGCTCTGATTCCATGTTAAATTTTCATATGCTTAGCTAAGACATTAGTATTTCATTTCATTTTCATGACAAAATCATATAAACAGGATCACTGAAAGATAGACAAGCACAACCATAAAAAGGAACACAAAGATTTATCATGGGAAAACCCTAAAGGGAAAAACCCAGCAAAAGCTTCCTCAATATAGATGTCCCAAAAATATAAAAGATAAAACCAACAAGGAGATCAAAGCCTAATCCTCCTCCTTCTCCAGCTACTTCTCTTCTCCACTAATGCGCTACCCAAGTGAGAGTGTGTGTGTGTCACAAATGAGGAGCACTACACCTCTATTTATATTCATCTGTTCACTTAAGTTAACTCATTTGACATGTAGGCTCGAGTTAAATCACGTAGGCTCGAGTTACACATGTAGGCTTAAGTAACCACACTGGGGTGCTAATGACCCACCTTTACAATTAGAGGGGACTACCTCATGACTCTTATTAGTTCTTCCAATTAGGAGCATCGGGGTACAATGTAATACAAGTGGTTCTCCCGGTAGGACCATCGGGGACCACAAAAAGATACATATAGAATATTATTCGAAGTTACAATATTTCAACAAGGTATTAATCAAAACAGTCTAGAAATGAGGATGAACTTTGAATCCCATTGCTGGAATAAATGACAGTCTTTTAGGATAGTCATACATCAAGAAAATAGAAGCTCCTTTCAAATGTGCAGAGGCAGGAAGATCCTTCTTGATTAGAAATGTATCAAGAATGGAAATAATAACAAAAAAGAGAATAAAACAAGTCTCATGCTAAGACTTCTAATCCATAGTAAAACTCGTATTTTAATTCTTCCATATTTGGTCCATAGTTTTTTTCTCGTATAATGAAAAATATGAGAAAGAAAACAAATACATAAGATGAAAAATAACTTTCCCTGAGAAAATGTATATGCTAACCCAGGCCTATTTATAGCTCTCATTTCAACTTCAGCCATTTATCTTCTAAATGTAAGGCAATAATTTCTCACAATAAATTGTCTTTACCATACTATCCTTAAGAAGGCTGCCATGTCACCTTTAATTCATCCTAAACCCTGTGCTATCCTTTCTAACTCCATATTGTACTTCCCTTTTTAGTTTTTTCATTGTTAGGAAAAAATGTTGGCATTTCTTCTTACAAGGGAACAATAAAATAGTCTTTGGACATTGTGAGACTTGATATAATTTTACTATAAAAAACTGTTTAGAAACCTAACATTTACAAGAATCTAAGAAGAAAATAAAAAAACATCAAGAAAAAACTAATCTATAATATTTCCATAAATATTCAAATCCAACTTATTATTCCAACAATCAATGGCAATAGGATTTCTCTATCATTTTCAATGTCCCTCCATTTCACCTTACCGTGACCTTACCAAACATATTTCCTTACTAAAATCCTTCATTTTCCATGTCACATCATGTCAGTGCTGTAATTCTAATATATGCTAGATGCCTTTTGGATGTTAGGAATATTGCCCCTTGTCTTGATTGTGAGACAATGATAATTTTGGTCTAAAGGATCCTTGCAATGGAATATTCCTTAGATCTACTGCTAATTCCTGGAGAAAAAAAAAAGAGAAAAAAAAAGCAAAGAATGCCAAATGTTGTGTGCATCAATTCATGGACAAAATCTCCAAAAAAATGTGCACAAAACCACCAAATAACTTCCAACAAAGCACCTATATCTAGGCAATAATAGCACCATGAAAAAAAACTCTAAAAATCCTTGATTTAGATATTCTTCTTTATGCCGAACTTCGACCACAAAGTCTACGAGCATGAAATAAACCAAGATTAAAACCTTAATCAACAGTGAAATAGGAAGATAAAAATTCACCTCTGCTCTGATACCATGTTGAAATCATAAGAGAACGAATGGTTTGAATGGAACCAAACAGGAAACCCCAAAACATGCAAAAGTAAAGGAGAAAATAGCACTATACAGTGAGATAGAGATGCCCAAAACATGCACTAGAGAGAATAAAACAACCATAGAACAAGATAACACAAAATTTATAGCGCATGTAGGCTTAATCAGTTGTATAAAAGAACAATGCCCATAAGCTAAATAATGATTACAAGATCGGATGATCACAAAATATGCTATTATATATGAGGCTTGAGTTGTGTATTTATACACAATTCAAGTAGGCGATCTTCCCAATTGGGGTTATGTGCCAACATAATTAAGTTGCACTCCTCAAGAGGGTTATTGATTCTGCATATCAAAATTTACTATCATCCTTAATCATAGGTTAGTATTACAATAATGATGGCCTTAGCTATGATTAATAAATTGTTATTAATGCACAACCAAATGCATTAATGACACACTAATGAGATTCCTGTGGCCACAATTTTCATCACATGCTGATGTTGAAAATAAACTACTAGTATTATAAGCCAAGTCACCATGATCCGGAGAGAGGGAAGTTGATTGTGCAAGGAAACTCTGACTAGGTTAAACGCTCTAAAATTTGAATTGAAAAGGATAAGAAACTTAGTGCATAAGCTGAAAGAAATGTAAAGATTTTATTTCATTGTGCCTAAATGAGACAAGTATTCTAGGTCAAGTTGTAATTGTAATTTTTTTTGAAAAATACTCTTCACATTCACATAAACATATTTACAATCAAAGATTCAAAAAGTATAAGGGTATAAAATGAGAGTCATTGCTTCTTCCCGAGAATAAATAAAGCAGCAAACAAATCAGAATATTCAACGAGATTCAAAGATTTGGAATCTTTGATAAACATGGAACCCTTTGCTAATAGTTAGCTACGTACCTCATCTTTCCACAAAGAAACAAAGGAATACAAAGAACTTATTTCTTGATGAAAGACAAATTTACACCTTAAGTTCCAAAGAAAAAAAGGGATCGAGATCTGTAGACAATGCGAAAGACCAGCGAAGGAATCTCTCACACCAAAACAACCATCCCGAAAAAAGGTGGTGCACCAATATATCCTGCTCTGACACAATGTTGAATGCCGATCCTTGAAAAATCCCCAACACTACTTGGCGAGCCAGCATTCCCAAAAAATATGCTTGAATTTTGGTTTGTCAGTTGTAATCGCATTTTAATTATCATTACAAAAGAAATTTTTTTTATATGGGATAAGTAATTCACACTTGCATATAAACTTGGATTTATTCTTCAATTCATGATTCAAATGCTTAAAAATGTATTTTGTTGCAAAAATATAAGTCTAATGGTTTTTTTGCAAGACCCACTAGATAAAGGGAAGATAATTTGTGATGCTAAACTTCAAAATCTTTTTTCTTGTGATAATTTTGTTTACTTTGAAATGACAAAGCTTTTAGATCCTCATTTATTAAAATGATTAAAATGCAAATGATATGGCTGCTTGGCACTGTTTAAATCAATTGTGTGACAAATTCATGAAGATCAAGACATCAAAAATATTTGTTTGGGATGTTGTATTATAACATTTCCTTTTGAGACATTAAACTATTCTAGCACTATGCAATCATGATATGTGGTTAAGAGGTTTGGAGAGAATTCAAATCAATATGCCTGGGTTATGGGTTCCTTTCCTGATATGCTTGTCTAACTATGTTCTTTTTCTACAATGTTATTAACCATTTGAATAGTTTTGACTGCATGTTTCCTATTCTTTTCTGTTGTGATTACCAAACGATTGGTATTATCTCCTATGTTATAATTTATTGCAATGTTGTTGTGATTTTCGTGTAGAATTGAAAAAATTGAGATGGAGTATTTTATGAAGAAATTGCATATTCTATTACACTTTATTTACAAGAATATCACATCAAAGAATTAAATTAGGAGGCTAAAGAGTTGCTGAGGCAAAGAAGAATCAACATTCCATCCATATCCCTAATCTCTAGAAAATCAACATCTTTCCTAAAAATACCTATCCTAGCTATGCTTCGAGCAACTAACTCAACTTTGAAAGGAAATATTTCTCCAGGTGCTAGTGAATTATGTGTTCAATATAGCCCTTCATTTACTTATACAAAAATAAAAGAGATGTACAAAGTTACAAACCAGATGGTGCCCCAAAGTTCTCTGTCATGTTATTTGATCATCAAAACATCCCCTAAAACTGCTCTGTTTCACCGAAATGGGCCCAACAAAGTGCATTACAAAATTATGCTAAAATACATTCCCAGAGGGATTGGTTCACCATGCAACCCCCCAAAAATTCTTTCCTGTTCCCCTCTCTCGGAAAAAAAAAAATAGGCCATTGGTCAATCCAGATAATGGATTCAGGTTTTAACTACCAGGAAATGGGTAATAGGCATCCATCCCAAGAACATGAGACTTTAAGTCAGCCATAGTCTTCCAAATAATGACATCTTTTAACCTATTTATCCTTAGTATATTGAGACCCACAACTTCTCGCAAGCCTGTGTTATTTGGAGTTTCAATCTAATATTGTTATATAGCTTCTTGGTATCATAATATGACAAGGATTTTCCATAAATCCAATGCCAATCCTTTTAAATAAAGCCTCGAATATTAGGTTTCATCATGACAAGAATCTACTTTGGAATTGTTCTACATATGTTCAAGAAATTATGTGTTCTTAACTGGAAGACAATGAGCTCATTTGATTCCTCTTCATTCTAACCATGAGTCGGTTTGACTATCTTGTAGATTACCCCATGTATGAAATCTCTCTTAGAAAGGCTCTTATCTACACAATTTGGGAGTATACACAATCTTCCCTATTGGTGCTAGAAAGGTCTAGATTGATCCAACTGCAATATCCCATATATTTCTAGGTCCCTCACACTCCTATTTATTTGATGGAATACTTACTCCTAATATTACCTGTCTGTTTTGAGAATAACAAACCTGAGATTGAATTAAGAGGATCCTCCAATCATGTCCCAAATACCAAGGGCCATTTGAGATGCCCAATGTGGAAACCTGTTTGTAATTGGTGTCTATCAAGGAATTGCCAAGGGGATTCCCTAGTAGTGGCCCTTTCAATCCACTTGAAATAAAGAACATTCCCTAATAGAAAATATCAGTTAGTGTAACCCCTCTTTTCTCCCTAGGAAGAGTGCAAACATCTTATACCACTAGAGAGAACCCTTTTCCACCTCTTCCTTCCTCCAAAGGGATATCCACAGAAACATGATCATTTTTAATAGCTGGAGTCTAGGGATATATGTAAGAGTATAATACATTTCTTTTTAGATTCTAAAATTCTATATTTCATAGGAAGCATCCTAGTCAAGGGGAAATCTTGGTGAAATTATGCCTGCACCTTGCCTTGAAACAAGTTTAGAACTAATTTTCATCGCTTAGCTGGAATTGTTATCTAAAAATGGCATACCCAATCATCAAATAATTTGCCTTAGCTAGATAGGTTTCCATCCACACTGCAACCAATTTAGACAATCCTCTTATCCAATAAAAATAACTTTTGTCTTCTTGTTTTTTATGACATTAACTACATCAACAAAAGGATTAGGCCACTAGAATGTTGCCTCTATTAGTTCTTGAGAGATCTAGGGTTAGGGTTAAATCATCTGTAAAATGAAATTACTGGTTAGTATATGCCTCACCATCCCTAGCTCAACTAATTTTGGCTATGGTGTGGGTGTCCCTAGCTCAATAGGGAAGCTCCAACAAGGAAATTAGAACTCAAGGTCCCCATTGTACTTAACTGTATTAAATATATGCACCTCTAAATCACACTTGTTAGTACTGGGTTGCTTCCTAATTTTGCTGTCTTTTACTCAACAATATTGTGCTACCATCTTGCCTCAACCTCTAAGAATTCAATCACTCTTTGAATTATTTCCTATTTCCAGTAATTCTAGCATGTGTCATGAGTTGGATACAAATGACCAAGGAATAGATCAATAGGATTAGAGAGTACAATCGGTGGCCAATAGACTGTGGGAGTGCCTAGAACAATCCTTGATGCAAAATGTTAAAATGTTAAGGCTTTTCAATCTATTAAGGGGATTGGTAATGGTTGGATTTGACGCTCTATAAGAACAAGGTCAAATCCATTAGCTATATGAAGGTGAACTACCAAATTTGTAACATCTGCTTGGTTGGGTGAGTGGTTGACTTGCACCATTCAGAATTTGCATATCAAGATGATTCATCGGCCTTGTATTTTGCAACGCATATAGAGGATGGGAAAAAACACTTGCATGAATAATTTACACACTGCATTTGAAATATACTTCTGAAATCTAGTCTAGAGTTTTCTTCTTCTTCCCCTTCACCTTAGAAGTGATTTTTTAATTTAGGGAGGGAGAATAGTACCGACAACTGTTGCTCCTTTCTTATGGGAATTATTTTTTATATCCTACAGACCATGACTAAAATATAATTACAAACCATTCTAAAGTTCTTTCTTTTCCCTTTCTTCAAGGAATTTTCTAGATAAGATTGTCGTCTTCATGCAAAACTGTGCATCACTTGGATGATGCCTACTTCTGAATCCCGATAAGATAAGATGGTGTTATTAATGCCCACAAATCACCAAAAATAGATCAATGGGAACAAAAATGTACAATACAATAGTGAAATTCTGAAGGATTGTGAAAGCATCCCCCCTATAATATAAAATATGAAGCATAATTATCTCAAAGCACCCCCTACAATCTAAAAGGTAAAATATAAGCACCTACAGGAGTGGTAATTACTAATTACATGTATTGGACACTTACCTGAAAATAAGCACTTTATTAAACAATAGAATCATTTGCTTTTCTTTTGGTCTGTGTGTAGATTTCTTGTCTTTGAAGATGCAGTTGCCATTTCTCTGTTAAAAACTAGAAGAAAATGTTGTTGTACTAAGTATAACGTTTAGTCTCTACTTATCCACTTTTTTAGATATATCTCTGCTTGCAAATTAAACTTATTTATTTTGATATGTTAAAGGATTTGAAAGTCTTGTTTTAGCATAATGGAATTCTACCCATTAGCATTGTTTTTTATTTTCTTTCTCACCAATGAAAGTCAATGATGTGGACCTTGCCATGGAAATGTACAAAAAGTCAAGTCCTGCAATACTTTAATCACCATTATAGTTTCTTATGTATTTGTTTCTTATAGTTAGAAACATTTTTGTAGCTGGGCCAGCTGTGCATATTTTGTAGGATACTGATAAGTGAATATTGTGGTTATAGATATCTAAATTTTGTTTAATAGCTTCTCTAAGATGGCGCCACACACAAAAATTACTTGAATAGTAGAAAGGAAAGGTCCATTTCAGATTCCAAACCCGCCACAAAGTAGCCTCTACATCTTCCATAGAATCTGCACCTTTTTTAATCTCCTATGCAAGACTCTCCACATGTCCATACATGGAATAGTACCTGAAATGATATTGTTTAAAGAAGGTCGTTACATGCATGGAACTTGCAACAATTATACTAGATGCATGTTGAATGGCAGCATATTGAATGGTTAAGTTCTCTTTCATCAACTAAAATGTTTTGTTCACTTTTAGAGAAACACCAATTTAGCTTTAAATTGTATAACTAATTATTCTACAGTGACTGCAAGTTCATTTTGCTTTTGGCTAGGTTGTCCAAATAGTTTAGATCCTTGATAAATATGGATTGACTAGCATGTTGAGGGGGCCAGACGGTTCTGTACTTCTAGCGCTCCTTAGTAGTTTTTATGTGCCACTGGCTTCTCTAGAGATACCACTATTAGTGACAACACTTTGATAATATTCCACTTGGAAACTCATGACATGCTTTGTTTCCTTGGACTACTTAGAGAGCATCAATTGCATGATTTTATTATTTCTTGAGACAATTTCAAGCAATCTAGACTATGATACCTGTGAAGAAAATTTTCTGCCTGATTCAACAATAGGTAAAGTTGATTTCTCTTGAAACTATTTTTCCCTTCCAAAGGAAATTGAATGGTTGGCTCATAATCAAACTGCAATTTAACAGATTGTGAATTTGTTAATGACAAACAATTTGTTGATGGTTGATTTTCATCAAAGTTTGTAGTATACTTTTCAGTGGAAGTAGCCACAATAGAAGCTGATTGATCATATTGGCCTTCAAAAGTTACCTTTTAAACAAACCCTTCATCCCTGTTGAGTTGGGAAACCACATCATTATTGAACCCAACCCTATTTTTATTGTTGTCAATCACCAATGGTGCAGAAGGAGCTCTGTTTAGTTGAGGTATGCTTTTATCACATGAAAAATAAATAAAAGTACCAGTATGATCACTACCATGTAGGCCAGATGTCCCATCATAAGGTTGAGCCCTCTTTATTTTCTCTGCTGCAATTTTCTAGGCTATAGGTCCTAATATCACTGAAAAATAAGGAATACTTCTTATATACATCTACTATGACTGAGTGTCAATATGCAAAATCATTTCTTATATACATGTACATGTACTATGACTGAGTGCAAATATAATTCTTATATACATGTACTATGACTCAGTGCCAATATAAAAAATCACTAGGCAAAATCAGTCATGGGGCTTTTCTTATAGAATAATGCACTCTTGATTATCCCCTAGAACATTCATCGAAAGAATACCCATCAAATAAATATTTTGTAAGTAATATGGGTTACTTTGTAACTTCTTGAAGTTGTGCATCGATAGTTTGGTGTGCTTACATGGTTTCCCTAGGTTTCATGACATACTATTGATTCACTATGTTGATAGGTCATTGAGATAATGAACCAACACTCTAGGGAACACTTTCCTAGGGCACATCCTTAGATTGGTGAGATGAGTTGTAGAGAAGTGCTAAATTATTTTGGCACATTTATCTAGGTTGATTTCCATGAAATTCATCATTTGTTTGTTGACGGGATGATATATTTTATAAAGTGCATCACTTTTCACATACTCGTAGGTCACTCAAATCAATTAACCTTTTCTGTGGTGGTTGAGGAATTTATGAAGAGGTTTCCCATTTATGCACATTGTCCTAGGGAGCCATCCTTGACCCATGATTTAAGAAGTGTTGATGGTGTTACCTCTCAAAATGCATAGGTATCTTGAGATCTTCAAAAAAAATCTTGTCACTTCATTTTTAGATCTTCAAAAAACATTATCGTCAACAACATTAAATCTTGGATGCATGAATTTTGGTAGTGGGTATGATTAGAGTGGGTTCACATGACTCAATCATACTCCTACAAGCACCTATTGATGCAAGATTTTGAAATCATGAATCTATCCTACATGTGGTGAAGTTATCAAATGAAAACCTTGGCCTAAGTTAGTACACTCTTAGATCTGTAAGGGTTCCTGATATAGGTGGTGTTGAGGATCCTGATGACGTCATCATGGATGGATAAAATGGATCCCTACACCTTTATTTTTTGTTATATCAACATATTAGTAATATATTCACATATGTCTCATTGCCATTTTGCAGCAAGTATATGGGCATAATATTCATATGAATTTTTGGAAGGATATGCAAAAACAACCACACTTTTGTTTCCCACTATATTCCAAATTAGTTAATGAAATCAATTGGAAAAAGACAATTTTTGTAGTGTTTCTCAAATAATATTCTTGTTCAAGATATGGTATGTAATTACTAAAAAACATGGAACATTAGATCCACTTCATATTTCATGTTTGCATCCTTAGATTCACTTGTTTGATGATTGGTATGAAGGTAGTCACCTACATGAAAGGGAACTCATTCAAGCACTATTTGCAATAATTATCGTTAGTAGTAAGTATTAAGTAATATGGTTATCCCATATCTGTTAGATTTTTATCATATAAGATAGCATTATGATCTTAGGATATTTTAACTGAGATAATAACAAGCACAACAATAAAACACAAGCACAACACAAGAGACAAGAGACACAAAGAATTTTCCTCAAGGAAACCATAAAGGAGAAAACCCCTCAAACTCCTTAGAGATAGAATCAGCACCAAAGGTAAAACCAGAAAATAGTAAGATGATCTCCTGACAGCAACAGTCTCTCTCTCTCACACTGAGAGAGCTTCTCCTCTCTCACTCATGCACCCCAATGAGTGAGTGTGAATGTTGCAAGTGAGATAAATAGAGAGTCTCACTCTCTATTTATATTCTTTCATTCACTTGAAGTGCACTCCAACATGTCGGCCTCACTTGACAATTACTTACTAGAACTGACATATCTAGGAGTGTCTAATAACCCTAGTGCCCCACCACTTGTGGGGAATTTGCCTCCTCCGACCAATAGGAGGGTAACACAATGGTGGGGACTATTGCCCCATCTTATAATGACTCACCTAGGGTCGAATTCACTAGGATAGTCTAATAACCCAAGGGCCCCACAACTGTGGGGACTTTAAACCTTGACCAATAGGAGGGTTACCCACAATGACTTGACACGACTTTCTCATTATAGAAACTTCTCGGAATAAACATAGGGGTATGACATGAATCAAATACATTACAATACATCCTGGAATAAACATCGGGTTACAATACATAAGAAATACGGAAGAATACATTCCGAAGTTACAATTACATCAACACTCCCTCTTAACTAGGAAGGTATTCTCTCGACACAATTTATCAGCACAAGTCTTCTTCTCTATGTCATCTTGGTCATCTTCAAGTCTTCATCATCTTCATCTTCAAGTCATCTTCATTTGGATCTGGATCATCACTTGATATGGATTATCATTCACTGGATCTAGATCATCACTCGATCTGGATCATCATCACTAGATCTAGATCATTAATCGATCTGGATGATCACTGGGAATCATCACTGGATCTGGATCATCACTCGATCTGGATCATCACTGCGGGATCATCTTCACTGGATCTGGATCATCATGGGTGCTATCTCATGATTCTTCTCGTCACAAGAACTTCTACAGAGCCAACCCTTTTTCATGCTGGTTGTAGGCCTAGCCATCATGTAGGTCTTCGCCCAGCACTTACATCTGACGTACTCATCAGAAAGGCACGCCCAACTCTCACATCTGATCATATAGGAACCAATCCTATAATCACATCAGAAAGGCCTAGCACTCACATTCACTAGCATGATAGGACATCACATCACTAACATCTGTGAAAAGGCTTCAGCACTTACATCTGACCTACTCGTCAGAAAGGAACAGTACTCACATCCATCCAGGTTGGAACCACATCCTACCACAATGATGGAATATCTATGTTCTTCCATCCAGGCCAGAACCACATCCTACCACAATGATGAAAGAGTTCTGTACTTCCATCTAGGCTGGAACACATCCTACTCACAATGATGGAATATTTCCTCACTTTCACCCAGGCAGGAACCACATCCTATTCACAATGATAGAAGAACTATATTCTCCCACCCAGGCTAGAACCGCATCTTGCTCACAATGATGAAAGACTCTCATCCAGGCTGGAACACATCCTGCTCACAATGATGAAAGATTTCTGCACTTACATTCATCGAGGCGAGAACACATCCTGCTCACAGTGATGAAAGGGCTTGCACTCACATTTGATCTTGTAGGAACCAATCCTACAGTCATATCAGAATGGCCCCCATTCCTCCTCGACTGAGCTACCTGGTAACTGACCAGGTGCCTCCATTCTCCTAGAGAATGGCAGTTGCCCTTACATCTGACCTGCTCGTCGGAATGGCCAACACTCACATCTGACATGGAAGGAACTTAATCCTTCATTAGAGGAAATTTCAACTCAAAATGGGCCTTTTAACTTTTATTCAAATTCCATGTCATCATGTGTTAGCCAATGAAATTGCTTTAAATTTGAAATACCGTATAGGTCTTAAACACTTTTTTAATATAAATTTGGGGATAGGTATCATAAAAAAACTACTTTTTTTGTTTGTATTTTTGACATATCTCCCCGTGTTTTTACTCAAATTTCGATCGGGAGAGCTCGTTGGATGCGGAATTAAATTCTGCATCCAACGAGTACCCACTCGGCATACTTTTGACAGACCCCACTACCCCAAAAACAAGAAATACCTGAAAAATGGAATGATGATGTCATCATTCCATTTTTAAGGTATTTCTTGTTTTTGGGGTAGCGGGGTCCGTCAAAAGTATGCCGAGTGGGTACTCGTTGGATGCAGAATTTAATTCCACATCCAACGAGCTCTCTCGATCGAAATTTGACTAAAAACACGAGGAGATATGTCAAAAATACAAAGAAAAAAGTAGTTTTTTTTATTTTCTTCCTACAAAATTAATAAACATTATTTTATTATTTTAACTATTATTTTATTAATTCATTTTAGGAGGCCCATTTTGAGTTGAAATTTCCTCTAATGTAGCCATGACAGAATGGTTCATCCCTTACATCTGATCAAGTGGGAACACATCCCTCTATCACATCAGAATGGCTACTCAGTCCTAGACTGAGTGTTCCTGGTACCTCACCAGGCAGCTCCATTCAAAGAATGGCAATTGTCCTTACATCTGTCCTACTCGACAGAATGGCCAGCACTCATATTTGACATGGAAGGAAGCAATCCTCTCACCATGATAGAATGGCTCAGCCTTTATATCTGGCCTACTTGTAAGAATGGCTATGGATCTCAACACTCATATCTGACATGGAAGGAACCAATCCTCTCACCATGAAAAAATGGCTCAGCCCTTATATCTAACCTGCTCGTCAGAATGGCTAAGGATCTCAGCACTCATATCTGACATGGAAGGAACCAATCCTCTCACCATGACAGAATGGCTCAGCCCTTACATCTGACCTACTCATCAGAATGGATATGGATCTCAGCACTCATATCTGACATGGAAGGAACCAATCCTCTCACCATGTCAGAATGGCTATGGGACTCATAAATTTCCCTTGGAGGAAACCTCTATTTGGAGAACACCAAGCTTCTCCCTGAAGTACTCAAACTTCACCCTAGCCAATGGCTTTGTCAATACATCAGCTATCTGTTCCTCTGTTGCAACATACTGGAGCTTCACTGCTCCCCTCTGCACCATATCCCTGATATAGTGGTACTTGATCTAGATATGCTTCGACTTGTCATGGAACACTGGATTCTATGACAACTTTATGCAACTCTGGTTGTCACAATGTATACAAGTAGCCTCCAACTGAAGATCAAATAAATTAGATAGTAGCTTCCACAGCCATACTGCCTCACAACTAGCTGAACAAGCTGCAACATACTTTGCTTCAGCTGTACTCTGTGCCACACAGGATTGCTTACTGCTAAACCAAAAGATCACACCTGATCCCATACTGAAGAAACACCCTGAAGTGTTCTTCCTATCGATGGCACTTCCTGCCCAATCTAAATCAACATAACCCTCCATTTTAATCTTCTGATTTGCATCGTACTTGAGCCCATAATCAACTGTACCCTTGCATGCTTTGTAACAATTAGGTGAACATGTCTCAATGTGTTCACAACAAAGCAAATATCTGGTCTCAGGTACATCAAGGACCCAATCATCTAACGATACATCATATCATCAACCGTCTCTGATGAAGCATCACTCAATAGCTTCATGTTCGATGCCATAGGTGTGGTCATGTAGTCCGTCATCCTGAACCTATTCAGGATCTCTACTGGATACTTACCTTGTCCACACCTCCATGCCTAAAACAATAGTGCATCGACACATAAGAGGAGCATCACTAGTCTTCTGCCTTCAATCTTGAAGCAAAGGTTGGAATCCGCTTTACTTTCAAAAAAGCCTAGAGTCATCGGTAATCTATCCATCCTGTCATACTGTGTCGAACCTTAGGATCTTATATAGTCACTCCGTCTAAATCGAAGCATCATACTCCCTCTGTCTTCCGTACTCTATGCACTAAAACATTATGTACTGGAGTGACAAGTAGTATCCATTTAGGATCATTGGATACCAATATCCTGTATTTGAACTTTTTCAAAAATTCTTCTCACATCCATCTGTGAGCTTGTCATGCTTTATCAACCTTGTAGCAAAGGTTAAGATATTCATCAAGCTCATCATGTATGTGTTATCCCATGGGTGTCTTCTGAACTCGTACAAGGCCTTCTTTCATTTGCACACATGATTATGCATGTCATGTGACTTCACTTCCAGTGGCTGCAAATGTCTCTTCGTAGTCTCGGCCTTCTTTTTTTTTTTTCATGAGAAGCCTTGTGTTACGAATCTTGCTTTGTATCCCACGATGTTTCCATCTACTGCATGATGGAACTACGAACTTCCCTTCACGTATTGATACTGCATGCTAGACATCATTCTTCTTGAACCGGTCTTCCATTTATTCTTGGTTACTTCTTCATGGTTGGAAGGTTCCGTATCAATGATGTCATTGTATTCGTCATATTATTCTTCATTTTGAAATGTCGTCACTTGTTCTTCGGAACAAGTCTCATTCTTCTTTGCCAATAGGTGATTATGTATACGGTCTTTCCTACAAGTCAAATTCATTTCTATGGTTAGAAACATTTCATAAGGAATATTTATACTGGCAAGTTTTTATGCATACATATATGATCATGCAACTACTTTAGCCAATACAACATTCATCCATATCTCACGAAACGTTTCTAGATGCCTTCCATCTCTACCAGGACCACATTGAGATTGTGCACTAATCCAATATGTCAGCAAATAGGTTTCATTGTAGATAAGTAGCAATGGAGAGTTTGTATAGCACCATGAGCTACTTACCCATTACATGCATATTAGTAGTATACTGTCATTAATACAAACATCCTATCATGCATAATACATCAACTGAATATAAACAAATGCATAACAAAACAATGAAATGACAATTGAATACTTATCTTTATTTGTTTCATGGGTAGACTTCTTCTTGAGCCTTCAACTTCATCATCTTCTTCATTAATAATAGCATCGTTTCTTATCCAAATGCTAGGATGGATAAGAGGTTCTTCAAGAGTTGAGTCCTTTGTATTCCTCATCGCTTGAGGGATCTTCTTTGGATGATGAGAGCTTGATCTTCAATTGCTCCCATCTTCTCTTCTCTTCTTATGAGTCGAGTTTCTTCTTCTTCTCGGAGTCTATTGAAAGTAATCACCTTTTTCTGGCACACATTCCTCAAATGAATGAATCCCATGATCTTGGGAGGCCATTCAAGGTGGCTATCACCACTTTTGTATTCTCCACTTCTTATTCTATTACTACAATTTGTTCTTGATTTGAGAGACCCTTGTAAAGTATGACTGTATGGTCTCTGCATTCTGGATCTTCACATTCTTCAATTGATTTCTTAAGGTCATCTTCTAATGTATGTTCTTCCCTTCAAATAGCTTGGTCAAGGAATCAAACATCTTCGGTGTCTTTAGGGAAGACACTTTGTGGTACAAGTTGATATGTGATTGAATCAACCAAGATTTTCTTGGCCTTGAACAAGTTCTTCTTGTGTAAGGCTTCTAGCCTCATCTCCCTCTGGAATTGGAACCTCTCTACTCATGTAGGCATCCCATTCATTTTCTTCAGAGAGATCATATACTTCCATGCTTGGAAACTTCACCAAGATTATCATCAGGCTGATGTGATAGATCACTTTGAAATGAAAACCTCAAATGGAAATAGCAAAAGATTAGATCTTACCGTTTTGAGGTGTCCGTCCTAGTTCCGGAGCTGGCTAATCTAGGGTTTGTCACAAAAACCCTAATTTTCAAAACTTGGAATATTTCATATCTAATTGGATAGACAGACAGAGCTCTTTAAATGGAGCTGTCCAATGTACTCATTTTCTGAAAACAGTGGAGGGAAGCTCCCGGAACAGGAATCCCTAGTTTTCCAATTTCTTATGCAAAACTTTTTTGTCACTGTTTTTGTGATATATCTTAAAGTAATGCTCCTATGTGTATGAAATTTTGTACTCCTATCCCTGATCCAACACCATATGTTTCATCAGAATTGGTTTCACCAATTGTTATTTATGATCCTTTTCCCAAGGTGACTTGTTACAGGACTGTTCAAAATAATGAAGTTGTACGGCATGCCACGTGTCACTGGTTCATATTTTGAGTATGATATTTGGATGAATTAAAGTAAAGTCTGTGCGATTTCTAGAAAATCTTCAATAATTCCATTTGGACCTTTGTATCCCAAGATATTGCAATTCTCCCCAAGTGTTCTCTTTAGGGATGAATTCTGGAAGAGGCTGGAACCCTAAATGGGAGGGATCATATCTCCCAAAATACAGTGAATATGAGGCTGATGTTTGGATGCAATGTAGATCAGGATTTTATCTTCGGCCCCTACAATTTTAAGCTCCCGAGCCTTCGCCAATATCAGAATATAGCAAATGTACCAAAAATTAGCAGTTTTAGTATTTAGGGTTTTTCTAGCTCGGGGTCAAACTAGGGTTTGACTTTCTCGGAGTTTCACCCAACCAAATTTCTTGATCCAGGTCTCTAAAATTAGATTTTGATGAGGAGAAAAATCATATGCCGGGCTCACTCAAAAATTCCTCTTTTGTAGAAAGCCCTAATTTTTGCATCGAAAACTGAAAATGCTCAGAATCGAATTCCGCTGCGACAGAAAGATGCGCCCTTCAATGGAGAGTCAGCCTAGCATACTTTTGCTGATGGATTGTTGAGAGAGACCCAAAAATTAAGAAACCCTAGCTTCTGTAGCTGCATAATGTCTTCTTCTCAGGTTAGCTCTGATACCATGTTAGATTTTTATCATATAAGCTAGCACTATGATCTTAGGATCCTTTAACTGAGAGAATAATAAGCACAACAATAAAACGCAAGCACAACACAAGAGACACAAAGAATTTTCCTCAGGGAAACCATAAAGGAGAAAACCCTGCAACTTCCTCAGAGATAGAATCAACACCAAAGGTAAAACTGAAAAACAATAAGATGATCTCCTGACAGCAACAGTCTCTCTCTCTCACACTAAGAGAGCTTCTCGTCTCTCACTCATATGCCCCAATGAGTGAGTGTGAATGTTACAAGTGAGATAAATAGAGAGGCTCACTCTCTATTTATATTCTTTCGTTCACTTGAAGTGCACTCCAACATGTCGGCCTCACTTAACAATTACTTACTAGAGCCGACATCTCTAGGAGTGTCTAATAACCCTAGTGACCCACCACTTGTGGGGACTTTGCCTCCTCCGACCAATAAGAGGGTAACATAATGGTGGGGACTATTTCCCCGTCTTACAATGGCTCACCTAGGGTCGACTTCACTAGGATAGTCTAATAACCCAAAGGCCCCACAACTGTGGGGACTTTAACCCTTGACCAATAGGAGGGTTACCCACAATGACTTGACACGACTTTCTCATTATAGAAACTTCCCAGAATAAACATCGGGGTATGACATGACTCAAATACATTACAATACATCCCAGAATAAACATCGGGGTATGACATGACTCAAATACATTACAATACATCCCAGAATAAACATCGGGTTACAATACATAAGAAATACAGATGAATACATTCTGAAGTTACAATTACATCAACTATATCCATATTGTTATGGGAATTATCATGAGAGAATGATCACTATGGAGAATCTCTATGCTTTTTCAATAATGTTAAACTTAGTATATTAATGTTAAAACTTAGAACTGTGAAGGCAGGGGAGATGCTTCCCCTTCCCTTGAGCTCATCCACATACCATGGTGATAATTTTTATTTTGTAGAAACCACTTTTAAATGAATCAAGGTCACAATTGCATCTTTACATGAAGTGAAAGAGTTCCCAACTAGATATGGCTAGAAGATTTGTTGAGCATTTAGATCCACATTTTGACTTTATAAGTCCCCATTGCCATTCACAAGAAAATGACTCTTCTATTTGTGGAAAAGGACTTGATGGGAAAATTTACAAGAGCCTATCAAATCTAGCAACAGTATAAGTATGTATTCAAAATCAACGAATTCCTCACCTTAAGCATCAAATTTGTTAATATATTTATGGGAAGAGGTCCACTACCTTGGAAAAACCAATCCTTGCACCCACTAATAAGAGATAAAGGTCATAGAACCAATAAGATCCATAGATAAAATCCACACCATAAGATTGGCTAAAAAACAAACAAATTTATTGTGTTGAATAATGAAGTTTTGTTGAAGACCAACCTCCTATAGGTCATATTAAAACGGGGAAATAATTAGGAAGAAGGGGGTAATCCCTTGATCATCAATTAATGAGTAGTTAAGCAAGGTTTTGGGTAGGAAAACTTGGTATTTGGTACCTCCCACTGAACCAGACTAGAAATTATAAATTGGCCTCATGGATTCTCTATATTTAAGATTCCCTAAAGATTAATTCCCCATAGGAGATAGAACTGAGATGTTGATTGCATGGGCAGACCCGAGTTTACTATAATTAATCAACAACACCCAAAACTCACTGGCCCTTTTGGCGACAGACCGCGAAGTGATCTGAAGTCTCACCCGAAGTGAATCTAATGGGTTGGCCAAGACTCAAGTGTCTTGGACCAGGTTCTGCGCATCCTACTTCTTTTCTCTTACTCCTGCGCGCCACTAGATCAACTAGCTCTGCGCATCGCACGTCCCCTTCTACTCGCAGCACTTTTACCCGTGCGATGCTTAACCCTGTGCAAGTCGCACGATTTCCTCTCGCGTCGCACAACTTCCACTTACTCACAATATTCCCAACCTTACCACATCTCTGCGCACCGCGGAACACCCATCCTCTCCTCAACGCTAAGCCCTCAGCTCGTAGTATCACGCACCGCAGCTCCTCTGCTGATGCGATACCGCCTCTCTGCGATATCTTACCACTACGACTTTGCGCTCTTAGCGTTGACTGTGCCGATGTGCGAAACTCTACTTCTCAGAAGTATATTGTGAGTAACTGGTCATTAGAGACAGACGTAAAGGAGTCTTTAAACAGCCTACTAAAAATGATTCAACTTATCTTTATCCTCTTGTATTATCATGAGCAGAACAATACATACATTCACCTACTGCAACTAACATTACATGCATAATAACCAGTAACAATAAACAACAATCACATTCATACAACATATAACACGCAGATTTAACGTGGTTCACCCCCGAGATGGGAGTTACGTCCACCAAACTGTGCTTCTATTATATATCTTGAGGGAAGTTAGCACAGTCTGTTGCACTGCATATGCAGCGCGAGGTCTCTTCTAGATCTCTGGTCTATCTCTATGTTGCCTTCCAATATATCCTTCCCTCTCTTTTCTCTCTGTGGATGGTTACATACAGACTCAAATGACTCACAGACAAACTAGGTGTCTGGATCGTTACAACGCAGTCTGTCTGACTGATTCCTGAGTCTACAAAACTATCAACTGACCAACTAACTAACTGACTGATTAGCTAACCCTTTACAATACAAAAATGCAAGCTTTTATAGGCAGCCCGAAGGTCTCGCCATTACAACACTGTGGGCCTGTCCCAACAGTAAACCGAAACCCTAAATAGTGACAGTCGGTCCTCTCTGTCCTTGAGGTAGCCACTTCCCGTCACACCGCAGCTCTCTGCAGTCTTCCATGCTTCCCGGCACTGACCATGGGTACTATGCACCGCTTCTCTTTCTGTCCTTCGCCTTCAATTCTTGAGCCTCGTTGCTCCTTCTTCTTTATGAGGGTCGCTGAGCCCTCCTGTCTTCCGCCGCTGCCTTCAATGCAGTGGTTGAGCTTTCTTCTCTCGGCCGCTCTGGTACCGTTGCCTTATTGACTTTTCTATCCCAAAAGTCATGGTTTCCGGCTCTGCTCTCCAGCTGGAAACGTGCTACGGCATCGTAGCTCTGCCCTGTCCTCTTTCCACCAAAACTTCTCTCTTTCCGTGAAAACTAGCAGCTTCTTCTGTAGCTGCGGGATCCTGCTCCAACAGTCCCCTAACACTTACTTGTGGCTCGTCCTCGAGCCACCTGCAACAGGCTTCTCCTGCTGCAACTTATCCTTCGCCTCCTGCGAAGTACGCTGTAACCTCTACCGAAGTCTTTCGACTTCGTTCTGCATTACCTCGACACGTTCTTTCTGGAGTTTCGGTAACTTAGCTCGGTGGGATCTCTTATCCTTTCTGCCCATAGTCACGGTGTCGCTCTCTTCGCTCTTTCTTCTTTATGAGCGCTCTAGTGTTTGAGAAGTGTTCCACAGATATCCTTTCCTTTTTATCTGGGTTAGAACTTTTATCACAAGGAAAATCTGTATCTTCCAGCCTCCTCAAACCTTTCCTTCCATCTAGAGCCTCGTGGACGGAGAAGAAGCAACCCATGAACTCCGCTCCGAGGACAAGCCTTTGTCCTCGTTCTGGAAGTCTCCCCTCCACTGGGTTTGCAATCTTCTTCCACTTCTCTTCTCTTCGAAGTGGTCCGGGTCCCCATGTTGCCGCTGACCGTCAGGTTTCTGCTTCAGCACCTTCACCATGTTTCGTGCTTTTCTTAGCTGATCAGATAGGTCAGTGACCTTCTCCCGTTGCTTTCTTTTTCTGATTTTTACCTTCCTTCTAGCGGGAGATTTCTTCTCATCAGTCTTGTGCTCTGCTTTCTTATCTTCAGTGGTTGGCTCGGCGTTCTTCTTCTCCTTAGTAGAGACTTTAGTGACAACTGCTACTTCTGGCGCTTGACTCTTCATCCTTAGCGACTGTCTAACTTGTGCTGTACTTAGTTTCACAACCCTGGGCGACGTCGTCATGGTGGATCTACGGTCACCAGGACCAAGGTCAAAATGTCTCAACATGCCTTCTAGAGGTTCGCTTTTAGTCAGAATCCGCTTGGCTCAATACTCTGGGCGTGCAGTGGCTTCGAACTCTGGAAGTCACTGTACTCTGTAACTTAATTGGCTCTGCTCAGGGGACACTTAGCACTTCATTGCATAGTTCTCAAGGTTTGGCAACTGTACCCTTTCTGCTTGAAGGATGTCTGCTTTTATGCTGAAGGCATACTACCGGACGCAACGGTTATCCTAGGTCACACCCGTTGGTCATCATAATTACCTGGACAAGACCCTACCCGTCGTTCTGATCTGTCATAATTGCTGAGATATGCTCACGTGTCCCTCCCATCGTGCATATCTCGGTACCGGTGTCGTCGGGGATTTACCAAATCTGGAAAAAATTTATTTAAAGTGCTGCCAAATCTACGGTAGGGGATACCGGTCATTTCTTCATTAACTACCTGTCAGATAGTGACTTGACTAGCCCACTGTCGGTTGCAAACTGAGTACGTGGCAGGCGGAAATGTCTTACTGCTGCGATGCAACTCCGCATCACCTGCGCAAACAAACAGTGTAAACAAATTTTTTTTTTTTTTTTTTTCAAGTGTAGACTCATTCCTCGGTGCGATGCCTCCTTTCAACTACACTGGACATCTGCACCTCTGTAAACTGTTCATGCTAGGGCTGAGAGGTGGGGAGGCTGTCACTATAGAGCTTTGGTCTACTGCCATTAATCCATGTGGGCAAGAGCTCCCCGTTCAGCTGGCTGAGCTGAACGGCACCTCCTTCTGTGACTCGTTGGATCTGGTATGGCCCTAGCCAATGCGTCTTAAAATTCCCTGGGAACTTGATGAACTTGCTGTCATAAAGGAGCACTAGGTCTCTGATCTGGAAAATCTTATTCTTAATGTGCCTGTCATGCCAAGATTTTTCTCGGGCCTTCTGCACTTTCTGATGGAATCCGGCGATGAACCTGTCTTCTTCTAAGGCGAGCAGCTGTGCTAGCCTTGCTTCGACTGTGTCTGTATCAGTCATCTCGGTAATCTGAGCGATTCTTAAGCTGGGAAGAATATACTCCATAGGCATAACAGCCTCCTGTCCATATACTAAGTTGAAAGGTGTGTGTCCCGTAAGTTTCTTGCATGTGGTTCTGTATGCCCATAAGACAACGTTAACTCGAAGGTCCCAATCATTCCTCTGGCTATTACAGATCTTGGTTAGAGCATTTTCTAAAATCTTATTGAAGGCCTCCACTGTACCATTAGCCTGCGGATGGTAGGGAGTGCTCTTATGATGCTGGATCTGGAATTCTTCTGTTAATGCCTTAATAGTACTGTTCAAGAAATGTGTACCTTGGTCACTCATCAAAATTACTAGGCATCCAAACCTGCTGATGATGTTTTCAAAAAGGAGCTGTGCAGCTGTAGCAGCATCACAATTTCTTACTGCCTTGGCCTCCGCCCATCTGGTGAGGTATTCTATTCCAGTGATGATGTATCTCGCACCAGTGCGCTTCCTGGGTGGGTTGATTGGACCCACAAAATCGATAGCCCATTTGTCGAATGCGCGCAGCATGACCTGCGGTCACAGCAGCATTTCATCGCGGTGCGAGGGTTTTCCTACCCTTTGGCAGATATCGCAGCATCTGCAGAAGTCCTTTGTGTCTTTATGCAGTGTAGGCCACCACAGCCTGCGTCTAGAATTTTCTGCGTAGTCGGTTTTCCTGCAAAATGTCCTCCTGCGGTTCCTGAATGAGCCTCTTTGATAATAGTGTCTTTCTCGTGTGGCATCACGCATCTGCGCAGAACTTCATCCGGACCTAACTTGTATAGACATACTGCAATGAGGGTGAAGTCTGCTGCCTTAACAACCAACTGCTTCTTTTGCTGTTTAGTAAAGTCATCAGGTGCTACTCCTGTGGTGAGGAATTGAATAATGTTGGCATA